>CAMRHE010000525.1:600000-1118961 GCA_947044405.1 Leptodactylus fallax
GACTCTGAAGACTGTCTGTAGGTACTGGAGCAGAACAGACTCTGACTGGGCCTTTATCAACCAGTCGTCTAGATAAGGCATCAAGAATATCCCCTGAAGCCTGAGGGCGGCCGTTATGGGGGCCACTACCTTTGTAGAGGTGTGAGAAGCAGAGGAGATCCCGAAGGGTAGTGCTGCGAATTGAAAGTGCTTCCTGTGGCCGGAAACTACTACGGCAATCCTTAGAAAAAAACCTTCTGTGTGGAGGTAAATAGAAATATGCAAATAGGCGTCTTTTATCCAAAGTCACAAAAAACATCGCCTTAGAGGAGAAAGGTGGTGACAGACTTTATGGTTTTCCTATGGAAGCGCTTCTTTTTGATGAAGCGGTTGAGGTACCTTAAGTCTATGATCATTCTCCACTTGTCTGCCAGTTTTGGCATCAGGAAGACGGGAGAATAGACACTGGATCCTTCTTCTAGAGAAGGGACTTCCACCAGGGCTCCCTTGTGAATGTACTCTCGGATGAAGCATTCCAGGGAGGCTGCGAGTTAACACAAACCGATCCTGAGGAGGAAGGAGGAACTTCATTGCATAACCTCTTTGGATTACCTACCGGACCCATGGGTCTCGAATTTTTTCCTGCCCGCAGTTGAGAAAGTGGGAGACACGACCTCCAACAGGAATCTCGGCCACAGGAAAACTGCTTCTGATGTCAAAAGCTAGGCTTGACTTTTTTATCATCAGACTTCGGAATCTCCGGCCGGCGCCTCTAGAGGAATAACTAGAGCCTCTCTGGACTGCCTTCCACGACGAGGCGGATAGCCTCTACCACGGCCTGAGCCAGACCTACCTCTGAAGGCCTGGGGTAAAGGTTTACCCTTCTTGTCGGCCAAGCCCTCTAGGATCTCGTCTAGGGCACAGCCAAAGACTCTACCCGGCTCAAAGGGTAATGCGCACAAATTATACTTTGAGGGGAACACAGCTCTCCAAGGTTTTAACCATAGAGGTCTTCCTGCTGCAGTGTTCTTGGTAAGTGCCAGGGATTTGGCCGCCAGCCTTAATTGATGGTGGGAGGCTTCCGTTAAATATTCAGCTGCCAGGGAAACTGAGCCTAGAAACCCTAGCAGCTCGTCTCTGGAGACTCCAGAGTCGGTCACTTTTGAGGTGGACCAGGTCAGTACATAATTTGGCTGACACTTCACAGGACGCAACCGCACAGCGGTCTTGGGCGAGGCAGCTGAATAAGCCTTCTTGAAGGTATTGTCGAAGCGCCTGCCATGGCGTCGTGCAGATTTGCTCCATCATCTGATGGTACCTTAGTGCGGCAGGACAGTTTAGCCACCGCCATATCTACCTTGGGAGGAGGACCCCATTGATCCCATTGAGCAATTGGGAATAAAGCGCTGAACCTCCTAGGAACCACAAGAGGTTTTTCAGGACTTCTCCACTCTGAGGACATTAATTTTTGTAATGTCTGGTCCACTTGGAAGACCCTAGGCCCTCTATAGGTGGACGCGGAGGCTTCCCCGTCAACATCACGATCCTTAGACCAGATGGACTTCAGCAGCCGGCTTAATTTTTCGAGTGGAAGCACGGCCTGCTGGGATCTTCAGTGGAATCGTCAGATGAGAGTGTCTCGTCCACTATCTGATAATCTTCATCAGAGATCCGTAAGGAAGATTGTGTCTCAATCTGCGGTCTCTTGGCAATCTGGGCGATGGAAGAACGAATCTCCTTTAAGAGACTCCTCATAAAGTCCTTTACCCAAGTAACAACCTCTTATAGAAGGTACTTCCGGCAGGGTCCGCGACACTGGTGACAGCGGGTAAAATCATAGCCGTCAGGTAAAGGGGTAGTGCAATCCAAACACATTAGGTGTTTCAAGTTTAGAGGAATTTTTCCTCCTAAGCGCATTGCCATTACGTGCTGCAGAAGATGACATCTGAAACATCAAACAGCCACGTGACACTGAAACAGGGAAGATCGCCAAGCATCGCATAAAAACCCAAGGGGTACCTCTTTTTTTTTATTTTTTTATTTTTTTTGAATCGGTCACTTGAAGAGAGAAAAAAACCGTCAGAAAAAAACCAGCCACCGCAACCCGCAGCAGAGGAGCTAGAAACCACTCACTCAACAAATAAAGGACTGCATTCAGACCTTTTAAATGTAATCCAGCAGCGAGGGGAGAAAGCCAACAAAGAAACATTTATACAGCACCAAAACAAGTCAAACGCCATACTGGAACATAGAGGAGCATAAGCCTAAGCCAGAGGCTCAAAATACAAGCAGCAAAAATCAATTCTATATTTTGCCTTTAAATTTTAAATTTCCAAACTTACCGCACTTTTTCCGAGAAAACCGGAAGTAGGGCGCGGTGGTGCGCAAAGGCTTCCTTCCCCTGGGAACACGGAACCGGAGAAAAGTTCCGGCCACGGAGGTTCCCCGCTTACTTCCGGGATCGCGCTGCCTGCAGATGGATGCCGGATAACGCTGCGCTGCGGTGCGAAGGCCCGAAGGACCAGAGGTTTTTTCTTTGGGACCGAGGTACCCCAAGAAGGTAAGCCAGGAGTAACTAAAACCCCTAGCAACGGGAGGTCACAAGAGACCTCCGTCCACCTGTTCCACACAGGACAGAAAAAAAAACACAGTGGAGGGAGGTCTCTTGTGCCCTCTTATAGGGCTAGTAGGAGGCACCTTTTTGGTGCTAATTAAAGGTTCCACCTGTCCTAAACAACACACAGGGGCAGAGATACCCCATATTGTGCTGCTGTCGGACGTAAGGGGAATAAGGATTGTACATAAATATCCCATTACTGACTGAAAATGTCTGTGTTTCTCCTGTGACTCATTTGCCAACGTACTGTTTGTCATTTTGAGTAAAATGGTTAAAGTTGTTAAGTTTATGATAAATCTTCAACTGAAGCAAAACTCTTTCAAGATAATGAATATAGTCTTATGCTTTATATTTCATATTTCTGTTTTAACCCCTTCTTGCTGCAGCCATTTTTCCTTTTTGCATTTGTGTTTTTACTCCCGCCTTCCAAAATCCATAACTTTTTTATTTTTACATTGAAAGAGCTTATTTTTGCAGGACAAATTGTACTTCTTAAGAATACCATATAATGCTGAACAATATACTGGGAAACTGTAAAAAAATTCAGAGTGGTGTTTAAAAGTCTTTAAAAAATACAAAAATTTCTATTTCTATGAGTCGCCATATTCTGACACTTATATGTTAGGAGCTGTAGTTTCTATTTAGACCATTTTGGGGAATATGTGTTGTTTTGATCACTCTTTATTCAAATAAATAAGGGTTACAGCCCAATCCTGCCTCCCCACCACACTTCTTTCCCCTCACATAAGCATCAGGGGAAACTAAGTTGAGGATCTGTTAGATCCAACAGAGGGCGCATGAGCTTCCCAGCTCCCTTTCCCATAATGCCTTGTGATATGTAGATGCTTAGTAGAGAGAAAAAGGCAATTCAAACTCTACACACCTTCACTGGTGCTCTCCTCAAGGAGAGATGTTCCCGTCCCTAGTTCTACTAGTCAATGATATTACTGTATATATGGTAAAGTATGTATTAGAGGTATATGTGTTCTGCATAGGGAAATGTGGTTGTCCTATTTTGAATAGATAGGTAATAGTAATATAACATCTAACACAACATTTAAAATAAATATGAGCAATCATAAAGTGGAAATTTTATATCCCAGCTGTTTTCAAAGCTGCTATCACAAAAATGCCAAAGGGTTATTTTCACAATATAGCAAAAGTTACTATTTTTAGAAAATAGGTCTGGATGATTCTGCAAGGATTAATGAACAGGAAGAGGTTGATGGATACATGTCTATATCAAAACAACAACAGGCAGAATATGAAAATCTAACTTTTAATGAATTTTCCTAAACCACACAGCACAGTCATATGAATATTACTATATTTAGAATGTCATTCAGTACACTTTGATAGAGCCTTTGTAAAATCTAATAGTCCTGCTGGAAGACCCATGACATAGGATGCAAACCCAGCTTTCTGACACTGGGCCCTACATTGTGACCCAAAATCCTTTCATGATGCTTTGCACACAGTCAAGGCACCCAGTGCCAGAGGCAGCAAAGCAACCCCAAAACATCTTTGAGCGATCACCATATTTGACTGTTGGTATTGTATTCTTTTCCTTGTAGGCCTCATTCCATTTACGACAAACAGTAGAATGATGTGCTTTACCAAAAAGCCCAATCTTGTGGTCTCATATGTCCACAAGATGTTTTCCCAGAAACTTTTTGGTTTACTCATGTACATCGTGGCACACTGCAGTCTAGCTTTTTTATGTCTTTGTGTCAGCTGTGGGGTTCTCCTGCCATATTCTTTCATTTCATTTAAATGTCGAAAGATAGTTCGCACTGACACTGATGCACCCTGAGCCTGCAGGACAGCTTGAATTTCTTTGGAACTTGATTGGGGCTGCTTAGCCACCATCCAGGCTATCCTGCGTTGTAACCTTTCATCAGTTTTTCTCTTCTGCCCACGTCCAGGGAGATTAGCTACAGTTCCATGGGTTGTAAACTTCTGGATTATCCTGTGCACCATGGACAAACAAACATCAAGATCTCTGGAGATGGACTTGAGATTGTTGATATTTTTTCACAATTTTTGTTCTCAAATCCTCAGACAGTTCTCTTCTCCTCTTTCTGATCTCCATGATTAGTGTGGTGCACACAGACACACAATGCAAAGACTGAGTCATCCTCCCTCTTTTTATCTGGTTTCAGGTGTGATTTTTATATTGCCCACATCTGTTACTTGCCACAGGTGAGTTTGAACAAGCAGCTCATGCTTGAAAGACAATTATTTAGCTATAATTTTGAAAAGGTGCCAATAATTTTGTCCAGCCCATTTTTGTGTATGAATTTTTTTTGAGAAATTATGTTCCAAATAGCATTTTTTCTCAGTTTTTTAGTGTTGTTCCAATACACACAAAGGCAATAAATAGTTTGGACACACCTTCTCATTCCAAGAGTTTTCTGTATTTTCATGACTATAAAAATTGTAGATTCACACTGAAGGCATCAAAACTATGAATTAACACATGTGGAATTATATACAGTCATATGAAAAAGTTTGGGCACCCCTATTAATCTTAATCATTTTTAGTTCTAAATATTTGGGTGTTTGCAACAGCCATTTCAATTTGATATATCTAATAACTGATGGACACAGTAATATTTCAGGATTGAAATGAGGTTTATTGTACTAACAGAAAATGTGCAATATGCATTAAACCAAAATTTGACCAGTGCAAAAATTTGGGTACCCTTATTATTTTATTGATTTGAATACTCCTAACTACTTTTTACTGACTTACTGAAGCACAAAATTGGTTTTGTAACCTCACTGAGCTTTGAACTTCATAGCCAGGTGTATCCAATCATGAGAAAAGGTATTTAAGGTGGCCAATTGCAAGTTGTTCTCCTATTTGAATCTCCTCTGAAGAGTGGCATCATGGGCTCCTCAAAACAACTCTCAAATGATCTGAAAACAAAGATTGTTCAACATAGTTGTTCAGGGGAAGGATACAAAAAGTTGTCTCAGAGATTTAACCTGTCAGTTTCCACTGTGAGGAACATAGTAAGGAAATGGAAGACCACAGGGACAGTTCTTGTTAAGCCCAGAAGTGGCAGGCCAAGAAAAATATCAGAAAGGCAGAGAAGAAGAATGGTGAGAACAGTCAAGGACAATCCACAGACCACCTCCAAAGAGCTGCAGCATCATCTTGCTGCAGATGGTGTCACTGTGCATCGGTCAACAATACAGCACACTTTGCACAAGGAGAAGCTGTATGGGAGAGTGATGCGAAAGAAGCCGTTTCTGAAAGCACGCCACAAACAGAGTCGCCTGAGGTATGCAAAAGCACATTTGGACAAGCCAGCTTCATTTTGGAAGAAGGTCCTGTGGACTGATGAAACAAAGATTGAGTTGTTTGGTCATACAAAAAGGCGTTATGCATGGCGTCCAAAAAACATAGCATTCCAAGAAAAACACTTGCTACCCACTGTAAAATTTGGTGGAGGTTCCATCATGCTTTGGGGCTGTGTGGCCAATGCCGGCATCGGGAATCTTGTTAAAGTTGAGGGTCGCATGGATTCAACTCAGTATCAGCAGATTCTTGAGAATAATGTACCAGAATCAGTGACGAATTTGAAGTTACGCCGGGGATGGATATTTCAGCAAGACGATCCAAATCTACTCAGGCATTCATGCAGAGGAACAATTACAATGTTCTGAAATGGCCATCCCAGTCCCCGGACCTGAATATCATTGAACATCTGTGGGATAATTTGAAGCGGGCTGTCCATGCTCGGCGACCATCAAACTTAACTGAACTGGAATTGTTTTGTAAAGAGGAATGGTCAAAAATACCTTCATCCAGGATCCAGGAACTGATTAAAAGCTACAGGAAGCGACTAGAGGCTGTTATTTTTGCAAAAGGAGGATCTACTAAATATTAATGTCACTTTTCTGTTGAGGTGCCCATACTTTTGCACCGGTCAAATTTTGGTTTAATGCATATTACACATTTTCTGTTAGTACAATAAACCTCATTTCAATCCTGAAATATTACTGTGTCCATCAGTTATTAGATATATCAAATTGAAATGGCTGTTGCAAACACCCAAATATTTAGAACTAAAAATGATTAAGATTAATAGGGGTGCCCAAACTTTTTCATATGACTGTACTTAACAAAAAAGTGTGAAACAACTGAAAATATGTCTTATATTCTAGGTTCTTCAAAGTAGCCACCTTTTGCTTTGATTACTGCTTTGCACACGCTTGGCATTCTCTTGATGAGCTTCAAGAGGTAGTCACCTGAAATGGTCTTCCAACAGTCTTGAAGGAGTTCCCAGAGATGCTTAGCACTTGTTGGCCCTTTTGCCTTCACTCTGCGGTCCAGCTCACCCCAAACCATCTCGATTGGGTTCAGGTCTGGTGACTGTGGAGGCCAGGTCATCTGGCGTAGCACCCCATCACTCTCCTTCTTGGTCAAATAGCCATTACACAGTCTGGAGGTGTGTTTGGGGTCACTAACGTAACAAAGGCTACCGTCAGTAACACACTATGCCGCCAGGGACTCAGATGCTGCAGTGCCAGACGTGTCCCCCAGCTTAAGCCAGTACAAATCCGGGCCCAACTGAAGTTTGCTAGGGAGCATTTGGATGTTCCAGAAGAAACTTCAGACGGGCCCAGATATGTACTGGCTTAAGCAGGGGGACACGTCTGGCACTGCAGGATCTGAGTCCCTGGCGGCGTGGTGTGTTACTGACAGTAGCCTTTGTTTCGTTAGTCCCAGCTTTCTGCAGGTCATTCACTAGTTTCTCCCGTGTGGTTCTGGGATTTTTGCTCACCAGTCTTGTGATCATTTTGACCCCACGGGGTGAGATCTTGCATGGAGCCCCTGATCGAGGGAGATTATCAGTGGTCTTGTATGTCTTCCATTTTCTAATTATTGCTCCCACAGTTGATTTCTTCCCAACAAGTTGCTTGCCTATTGCAGATTCAGTCTTCGCAGCCTGGTGCAGGTCTACAATTTTGTTTCTGGTGTCCTTCCACAGCTCTTTGGTCTTCACCATAGTGGAGTTTGGAGTGTGACTGTTTGAGGTTGTGGACAGGTGTCTTTTATACTGATAACAATTTCAAACAGGTGCCATTACTATAGGTAATGAGCGGAGGACAGAGGAGCCTCTTAAAGAAGAATTTACAGGTCTGTGAGAGCCAGAAATCTTGCTTGTTTGTAGGTGACCAAATACTTATTTTCCACCATAATTTGCAAATAAATTCTTTAAAAAATCAGACAATGTGATTTTCTAGATATGTTTTCTCATTTTGTCTCTCATAGTTGATGTCTACCTATGACGTCAATTACAGGCCTCTCTCATCTTTTTAAGTGGGAGAAATTGCACAATTGGTGGCTGACTAAATACTTTTTTTCCCCACTGTATATAGGTTAATAGTAATAGTATACAGTACAGACCAAAAGTTTGGACACAATTTCTCATTCCAAGAGTTTTCTGTATTTTCATGACTATAAAAATTGTAGATTCACACTGAAGGCATCAAAACTATGAATTAACACATGTGGAATTATATACTTAACAAAAAGGTGTGAAACAACTGAAAATATGTCTTATATTCTAGGTTCTTCAAAGTAGCCACCTTTTGCTTTGATTACTGCTTTGCACACTCTTGGCATTCTCTTGATGGTTTATAAGATATGTAGGGAAGGAGACAATAGGATGCACAGTTCTCCTATAGCACCCCTTTTCTTCCAACTTTCATTTCGGTTTAAAGCGTAACTTAACTTTCAAACTTTTGATTTTCTGACAACATTTGTCCCATTATTAAATTTTGTAATATATTTTATTAACAAATTGTGGCTTCTCCTGTGAAATCCTGCACTTCTTATTCTTTCCTTCGTTTCTGTATTGAGAGCTGTAAATTCCTTTCATTAGGTGTACAAGAGTACATGCTCTTGTATAATGCAAGGACACTTAGGCAGTAAGTCACTTCAAACAAATATATCTCAAGCACTGTAAAACCTAGAAAAGTGGAGTCATACGACATTTTCATCTTTCTCCAACTAAAATTTTTCCATCTTTCTACCTGTAAAATTTCCAGAGATATCACACACAGATAAACATCATTCCTCCATCTTGGAACTCCCAGTAAATCCAGAAACAGCAGCCATAAAGCATAAGCTGCCTCAGTAACCGGGACATTATGCTGAGGAACTCTATGAGTATACAGCAGTGAGCTAGGTATAGGTGAGGGACAGGGATCCACCCTTTATACATCCAAAACCTACTTCTTAAAATAAAATGTTCATAATACAAAGTAACTATGAAACACTTCTATTCATATCGGAAGAGAAAAAAATATGCCTGTTCCTTGTCTCCAGGGGGCTTATATCAGAGGGCAACAATAATTAATTACTGCTCATTAACTTGTTTTCTTTTAATTAGACTAGCCCTGTAAGTATTAACCCATCATGTACTGTCATAATAAACCAGGATGAAATGATAAACCAGAATTTTTACAATATGGGGGCTTCAAGTGTTTACTGAAACATACATGTCACAAACAGTGACAGGTTCCCTTTAAGTTTATTCACCGCCCTTCCCAAAAAAATAAACAATGTAGGCAAATGTTGACCTGAAAATGTTATTATTTCAGTGACTTAGTAGGAAAGCCCTAAGTAGTGGTAGTCAGCTACAGAGATATACAGGATAAGTAAAAGCAGTTTTAGAATGTGCATAGTCAATAACACGGCAGATCATTCTGGATGCAATACCAAAAGCTGCAGTATTATTCCCATACTTTATTGTTCTATTGTCACGCTGTATCTTTTTATGTTACTACACTACTACTTCTTCAACATATTAAAACAGTAAATGGAAAGGTCATGGTATACAAGTAGCTTGAATTGACTGTGCCAGGAGTCTATGTATTACACGCTAACAGTGTAAAACATTATTCAACTACCATACACAAGATAAAAGATAAAACTGTATTCAGAAGTGAAAGAAATATGGTTTTGACACATGAACAGCAACATAAAGCTATACAATATTTCTGCAAAAGACAAATCATTACACTTTACAATCTTATACCTAAAAGTTCTAGCATCTGAGTCAGAAAGAGAAATCTCTTCTAACTTTCCATCTTCTTGAATAACACCAATCATATCATCAAATATATTAAAATGTTTCATCTACTGGAGAATCTGGGTCTTACCATAGAGAGCATTTTAACATAATCATCTTCAAAGACACTTGGGTCAATAGAAATAGAAAGAAATGGGATACACTCAGAGAAAAACCTCTAAATCCAATTTCCACATGAATTTCTGCAAGTACAGAACACAACCTCTTAGCTACTGTGTAATGGAGAAAACTTAGTGAGATCAGATTCTTATTCGCAAATCTCACAGAAGAATATTTCACATGTGAGATTACCTGCGAATGAATAAGAACAGAAAATAAAAATATAAATGACATTAATATTGATGATCAACGTTAGAAACTGAAGACTGAAAAGCTATGAGCTTCACAGAGCTAACTTATTTCTTTATTCCTATGGTTATAGAGAGACACAGTGCCATCTATTGGTAGCCTTATACTTTATTTACTCTTTAGTAGTTGAGCAGTGTTGAGAAATTATATTAACGTAGATATTAAAATTGCATTTTGTCTGCAGTTTCTTTAGTTACCCACTTTATATTGCTAGATTTTCATTTACCTGGGGTAAATATTCAGTTAACTGCCCTAATTCTCTGTCTAAATGCTCTGGCCAAGACAGAGTGCAGGTAACCAGGACATGTCTCAGCAGTCTCCTACCCTTAGCCAGGCTTATGCATTATATAAAGATGACTGTTAGATATCTCTTTAAACTACTTAAACATATACTGTTGTAGGGGTGGATAGTTGCATAGCAAACATATCGGCAAGATTCATGGAGACTGTCGTTCCTCACACCAGTCTTCATAACTCCTCCAACAGTGAAGGGTGTGCTTCATTTATGAGAATCCGGCCCATAAGCTTGGAGGGGAAATGTATGCCAGTTGGTGTACATTTCCTACATCATTTACTGTATATTTCTTGCATAAATCTATCGGGGCCAGTGCCCCACCCTTTACCCATCCCCACCCCCTTTTTGCAGAAGTAGTGAAGGCGGTACAGAAGTCACATTGCTTTGCGCAAAAAAACTATTGTGACTTTTATATCTTGTACACCAGAAAACCAGCCTACAAGGCATAATAAATATGCCCCATCATTTTTTGTGTCAAAGTGCAGCCATACTGCAGAGAAAATAAACTTGCAATTCATAGGCAGCCATACTGTTGGTCCAACCTACGCAGCTGCACAACAGCCCAGTAAAGCGGGGCTCCCTATCACCTTAACATGAGCTTACTACTATCTATTAGTTTGCAGGTGAATGCCTAGGCTAATTAACATTTTGGCTAATGATTACTGGCAGACATAATGGAGTGCTCTAAGTTGAGATAGTGGAAAACAATTAGCCTGTAATTGTCCTGAACAATTATCTGTAATCCTTATGCAAATGAGCCAGTGGTCTCTGCACATCAGGACCTGTCCATATTTATGTTAGAGGGAACCATTGGGTGGCAAACACAAGAGAAAAGGTGTTCTCTAGGAGGCATGGCCATGCCCAGGTGCCACGAACAGCTCATTTACATGTGGATTAAGGCTAAGGCCCCATGTTAGGGAAAAGCAGCGTTGTCTGTTGAAGATTTTGCTGTGTTTTTTGTAGCCAAATTCAGGAGTGGATTAAACAGAATGGAAACATCTAAGTGAGTCCTTTATATTTCCAATTCCTTTTCAAGACACTCCTGACTTTGGCTCAAAAAAATGCAACAAAAACGTTGGGTTCCCACAACGTGGGGCTTTAGCTTTGAAGTAGATTTTCTCAGTAGCAAGATTGCAATTTAATGAAGAAAAAAAAGTATGTTCACTATGTCAATAACTCTCTGCAACAGATTTAGAAGCAATTGTGCTGTGATAGACTCCATTTAAATGTTCCCATTAATTCAACTTATCCCCATCCACAGGATGTTTGTTTATATCACATTTTATATTTTTTTATTTTGTATGTATAAATTTCATACATTGTTATAGTTTCTAATTTGCCTTTCATTTCCTATAGGTAAACATAAACTGGAAATTCTAATTATTTTTAATACTGTGATTTGCTGTAATTGCCTCCTATTTACCCTTCCTTTTACCTGCACCAACTATCTCCGCTTCAGATTTCAAAAGAAAAGTTGGGGTAATTTGCCCAGTAATGAGTAATTCACACAGGCAACAACTTTAATTATATATAATTATGTCTTGTTGAAAATGCAGGTCATGCACAGTAACATTTAATGAAGTGAAAAAATAAAGTGTCAGCTACTTACTCTACATTATATATTAAACTTTGACACTTCTATGTTTTATACAATGGCCTTAACACAACAGCAGCTCGTGTATTATACTAATTCGACAAAATAAAAGCAAACTAGATATAAAGATATATGTGAAACCTGCAGACAATATATTTATATGAAAATTACTTATTGAAGGTTAGGAAGGAAATGCATTAGTTTAATATACAGAAAACCTGCATGGATTGCTTTTTGTATATTTATTAGTTTCAAGTTCAGTTGAAATCTTTTGATGGCTTTAAGAAGATTCAAATTTCAGTGGGATCTTTTAACTTTAACATAACAACATAATAGATTGTTACTGAATATGGGATGATGGGAAGAAAAATTGGACTATTTATACTTTATGGGGGCATAAGGGAATATTATACTATGTGGGGGCATAAAGGGATATTATACTGTGTGGGGGCATAAAGGGATTGCAGTATTACATGTACCTTAGGCATGGGCCCCATATGGCGTAAATGCAGTGGTTTGACCGCGGTGGAAACGCAGCTGCAAAAAACGCAGCATTTTACAGTCCCTGCAAATTCTAGGGAATCTCATCCACACTGTGAAAAATAACCGCAGTGGACACGCGGATGGTTTCCAAAACCATCAGTGATAAACAACATACCTTGCTATGTATGGTAAATGAGGCAGTTGGTACACTGGAGGGCAGGCTTTCAGCTACCTGGAGCACTGCTCAGACCCCTACTCCTGCCTGCTTTTCCTCATGCAGTGAGAGCTGATTCACCCACTGCTATGACATCACCCATTCTACTTGAGCAACAAGAGTAGTGCTGCCAGGGCTGAAGGTCTGCCCTCAGTGCACCAACTACCTTATGCATAACAAAAGTATGTTTCTTATCACTGTATTGTACGCTGTAACATGGTGACAGTTAAGCATGGTTGGGGGAGGAGGAAGACTCCTTTTAACCCTTCCTGTCGCAGGCAATTTTTGATTTTCGTTTATGATTCCCCACCTTCCAAACGCCATACTTTTTTATTTTTCCTTTCAAAAATCCATATGAGGGTTTAATGTTTGCAGGAAAAATTGTACTTCATAGTGGTACTGTTTAATTTTCCATATGGTGTACTGGGAAGTTCGAAAAAAATGTAAAATGGGGTGCCATTGGAGAGAAACTGCGTTTGTGCAACCTTCAGGCTTTGTTTTTACAGTGTTCAGTGTAAATGACATAGTATACAGTTGACAGCCAAAATGACATGTAAATTGTATGCTATGAGTTGGTACAATTTCGGGATACCAAATTTTTATAGTTTTTTTACATTTTAACTAGAGATGAGCGAATTGATTATGCAAAAGTGGAATTCGATTCGAATTTCAGGAAATCTTCGATTCTCCACGATTCCGGATTTCCTGATGCTTCGTGGTAAGGAATATTTAGTAAGGACCTTTGTGACATCAGACGGTCACAAGATATTCTCTAGTGATGTGATTGGGTAAGCGTGTCTTTGCTTGTTAGCAGATCCTTTCCACATGAATAAAAGTTGTCGATGCTGAAGAGAGAGAGAGAGAGAGAGAGAGAGAGAGAGAGAGAAACATGATCGCGGCATCCAAGGGCTTCCACCATTTTGCCGCCCACCCGCCCTCTCTCTGTAGCCCGGAAATAGCTGTTTATTCGTCGCGAAGTAATTCGGATCGAAGCAAATTTTTTTTTGGAACTTCGAATTGATCTGCCGAATCGAACTTTTGAGAAATTCGCTCATCTCTAATTTTAACCCCTTAAGAAAATCCAAAACTTTGCAAAAAAAATTTCTTTGAGTCGCCATATTTAGATACCTTTCCATGTGCAGGAATTTTATAAGGTGTCTTTTTTTTTTGCAGGGATCATATGTACTTTTCATTTATACTATTTTGGGGAATGTCTATTGCTTTGATTGCTTTTTATTCAAATTTTTAAGAGAGATAAGACAGCAGTTTGGTTATTTTAATTTTGTATACCAGTTTGTAGTCCAAGCATTTTTGGACACAGGGATACCTAATGTGTTTTACTTTATCTTTATTTTTATTTTTTTACTTTTATATGGATTCTAATGAACTTTTGATTCTTTTTATTTTTTTTATATTTTTTTACTTATTTATTTATTTTACTGTAATTGAACCACAGGGCATCTATGGGGGCTAGAGCCGTGATCTTGGTCTTATGTCTGTAGCCCCCATGGATTTAGAGATATCACTAGTTAAAGCGGAGTTGCCATATACTTGCACTTTCGTTTTAATCAATGTGCAGGAGAACACAAACAGATGACTTCAGATGACCCAAGAGGAGGGGGCACTATGGACTTCTGTTCATGATATCACCCCCATTATTAACCAGAAGCATACTTGACTGCAGCACCTAAGTCATTTAACAGAAAAAAAGTAAATATAGACTTTTTTCCCCTTGTTAATGAAAAAAAACCAAAAAACACCACATCTGTAAAAACCCCTAAAATAAAATTAGTCTATTATTTATTCTACATGATAAATGCCATAAACATTAAAATTCAGATGCCAGAATTGATGTTTTCTGTACTCACAAAATACAAGATCTTGTTGTACATTGAAATAAAATGTAAAAAGTTATGAAAGCATAAATGCAGAGAGAGATGAAATGTTACTGGTTTAAGGATAAAATGTGTTAGATCGCTAAAGGGTTAAAATGCACATAAAACATCAGACTTATATGTTGGTAATATTTATTTCAGCCATGAATTCAAAATCTGTAATAAAATTGTTTTTAATGTGACTGTTAGACGGCTATTAGACATATATGACTGTTAGCTTATATTCATATCAGCTGCTAAATAGCACACACTCTGGTTTCTATACAGGCAATAAAGCAAGAAAATTTGTTTCCAGCATGGGCACTCCCTGGGGAATTGTCAAGTTGTCAAAAATAGCAACAGATTTGCTACAGACTTCTAAGGCAAAGTTCACACCGTTAATGTGCATTGAAGTCATCCATCATAGGGATGACAGCAACGGACATTAACTGCAGCAGAGTAACTGACACAGAGTAATGGAGCTCCCTTAGGCTGTGTCCATTCCCATTGACTCCAATGTAAACAACATGATGGACAATATTTTCTGTCGTGTTTGTTTACTTTTGTAATGGAAGAAAAAGTCCTGCATGCACGACTTTTTCTTCTGTCACAAAGGTAAAAAACATGACGGAAGAAAGCTTCCATCATGTCTTCTACACAGAGGAGAATGCAGACGGACACCTGATGGAGGGGACTGCATTTGCATCTGTCATTTAGTGTCTGTTGCTCTCATCCTGTGATGAGACATCCGTTTGAACTCTATGTTTATGCTGGGGAGTTTGTATCAACATAAAGCTACAATCTTTACATATACGTATAGTGATTTGTCTAAAAAAAATAAATAAATTGAATACAATCTTTGAGCTATTGAACAAATAGCACCTAGCTAATTAGATTCTTATAGCAGGCATGAACACGTCTAACGAACATAAGAAAGCTGAGCCACAAGAGGTCACTATTGCCCCAAATACCTTATGACAAAGTACTTTTAAGATACAGTATGAAGTCTTTTGTGTTATGATCCTACACCAGTGTATCTGCTTTGCATTAAATCATTCATACACAACACAAAATCTTGTATGTGTTGCCTTTTCACGACCTAAAACATTTATTAAATGGGAAGTTCACCTTTGATAATTAAAGTAAGACAACTGACCAATATCCTCTAGCTAGGTTGGGTTTACATGGTGCTCTTTAACTAAAGAACTAAATGCAGTTTTTAATTGCAGTAATGACTAGCACATGTTACTATGGATTTCACCTGTATGATAATAACTAGTAAACCAGAGTTTTTCCATTTAATGTCCATTAGCATACAGCTGAAATGCATAGTAACATGCTGCATTTTACTTTACATGCAGTTTTTCAGTGAAAATGTGCCATATAAACCCAGCTTCAGACTTTGCATGTGTATGTAGCTTAAGGACAAGCTTGTACAGATGTATGTGCAGTCGTAAAGTTAAACTGACACTGACTAAGGCTAGGTTCACATATGCGTCGAAGTCTCCTACAGAGACTCCGCTGCAGATTACAACGAAAATCGTAGGAGAGAAAAGTTCTGCACAGAGGACTTTTCTCTCTGTCGGTTTCAGTATAAAAATGGCGAAACCTCGGCAGACCCTATTATAGACTATGGAGTCTGCAGGTGTCCACGGGGAACCGCTGTTTTAGCAAATGGGCTTTCCGTCTTTGGGTCCCACAGCTGAACCGAACGACAGAGAGCCCGGCGCAAATATGAACAAAGCTTAACACTTCTAACTTGATGCAGAATGATGTCTTATCATATGACACAACAAAAGCCATTGAAAGACCATTAAATGTCAGTAAACCTATGCTACATTTGTATGTACTACATAGTTACATAGTAGATGAGGATCAATGAAAACACAAGTCCAACCTATAACCCTACAATGTTATTCCAGAGGAAGGAAAAAAAACATGAGGCTGATGCTTATTGCCCCATGTCAGTGGGAAAAAAAAATCAGCCCTGATCTCTATGTACAAAGATCTCCCACAGGTGCATCTTGAAGCACCAGGGCCACAATGCAAAATCTGTAACAAGTTTCGGCAATGACCATTCGCCATTTATGATACCAGTGTCTGTCTACGTGGCAGAAGGCATCACTGAGCCATTGAGCCTTCATTGGGCTCCATACCTGCATTGTGGACATGGTATAAAATGATATAGTTTTATATCATTTTATACCATGTCCACAATCCAGGTATGGAAGTGTCCACAAACTGATTTCCAATTTGAATAAGGATCATATTTTTTTTAAACCAGTTCAAAACTATATCAAGACATTCTAAGAAAGAAAGGCAGCAACTCATCCTCCTCCACTGGGTGGTTACATATTGACACTACAGGACAGAAAAACTGCTTTGCTGGAGATACATATTTCTGGACATATCCAGTCAAGAGGACAGGTAAGGAAGTACATATCTAAATACCATAGTGTGATAGATAAGGATCAACAAAGGTATCCTCAACCATGGAAACATGGATAACACTCCACTAGACAAGTCTATTTTCATTGAAGGGGTTTTTTGCTTTCAAACTAATTTCTCAAATACACACAGATATGTAATGGCATCAGGCGTGATACTTGGATGGTTCTCTCCAGATCTCCGGAATCGATTAGTAAAATCACCAGGCACATGAAGAAGATAAATGAGATGCCAAACCAGATCTCCATACATATACAGATATACTAACTATCCTATTTTTTGTCTATGTGTGGTCAATCTCTTGGGTGTTGCGGAGATGGGAATTGTGATAATTGTGATATTGTGTTAAATGGTTTTTTTAAGAAAATGCATTAGTTAACTAAACTCTAGATCAGTTAAATCTGGTCATATCTTCTGTATGTAACACACAGTGGGTATGGACCTGCGGTGTCACTAAACCAGCTCGGCTTTGGCTTACTCGTGAGGGCATTGTTTAAGTGGTCCCCTGGTATTCACTCTTTAACCCCTGCACAGGAATCTGGATTTTACTGCAGGGAACCACCAGTTACCAGACAAGTACAGACAAGTGACACTGGTACATGTAATTAAAGGGACAGGCAAGAGGAAAGGTCAAGAGCAGATCAAAATCACTATTGGCAAAGCAGGTAGGGTTTCAGGTATCCAGGTACAGATCAAAACACTTATTACTTAGGTTCAGAGTTAGGTAACCAAATGAAGAGCAGAGCAGGTGGCACAGTCTCACAATCCAGTATCAAAGTATGTGTCAAACACAGCAGACAGGAAGCACCAAAACAGACACTTTGATAAGATAAAGACAAGGTCAGGAAAGAGCATGAAGTCTAGACTAGCAGAGCAGAATCAGATAGGGTGGTTCATAGGTAGTCAAGAAACATAACAGCAGAGAAAACACCTTTGCAGGACAATACAAAATAGGAACCCTTGCACAAGCACCTACCTGTGGAGGAACGTGCAAGCGATTGGCTTGGAGCAAACAGCAAGGTAACAGAATTAACTTATCAGGAGATTTTGTTGGTTCTTACTTTGTGACACACAGAGGCACATTTATCAATCCAAGTCCAACACTTTTCTGTCTACATTTGAGCCAAAATTCATAGTGCACAGCATTTATGACATATTTATGAACAGTGTGCACCAGAAAGAAGAGAAAAATACGACAGGCTAGACACTTTTGAAAAATGTGTACCAGAATGAGTGTGGTTCAGAACAGAATGGGCGTGGTTCAGAACAGAATGGGTGTGGTTTAGAAGTGTCTCACTTTACGACACATTTATGAAATAGAAAAGAACGAATGTGGTGTAGATTTCCTGTGCAAAGTAGACCAAGTTTAAAATGGTGTAAAGAATTTACGACAATTTACTTTATGCATCAAAAATTCCTGTCGTGCGCCACATATTTGTCTCAATAAGTGAGAAATAATTTGTCTGCTTATGTTATGCCATTATGTCTTGCGCCAAATATTTGTCTCTTTTTGCACCAAATATTTTTCTCATGGTGAGACAGAATTTTGGAGCTTCTAGAAACACTCCATATTTATGAAGGTCTGTATGACAGATTCATAAATATGTCTAAAACTACGATTGCAAAGTTAGGGCCCGTTCATATCTGTGTTCGGTTTCCGTTCGGGGAGTCTGCTCGGGGAGTCCGCTACTAATGCCGCAAACATCTGTGCAGTGTAACCGATGTAGGACTCTTTAAATAACAGCATTTAATATGCAGCCACCACTAGAGGAAAAGGTGGCTACAAGTCATACAAGAGGTGTACATATGAAGTTTCGCAAAAGTAAATTTGTAAGTAAATTAAAACTTTTTTTTGTAAACTCAGTAATCCTATATATGTATTTACTGAGCAGAATGCATAATGTAGATAGAAAGATAGTAGAGATGAGCAAACCAGTTTGTAATGAATGAAACTGAAATTTTGTGGCTTTCCACCCTCAAATCATTACTATACTCTAGTGCAGGGGTCAGCAAACTTCGGCACTCCAGCTGCTGTGAAACTACAACTCCCAACATGCTCCATTCACTTCCATGGGAGTTCCAAGAACAGTAGAGCAAGTATACATGCTGGGAATTGTAGTTTAACAACCTTTTGCCGAAGGTTGCCTACCCCTGGTCTAGTGTCTCTTTACACCCCAGCGTATAATAATCAGAGCCCCAGGAAAGGTGCGGAAATACCATCTGTGTTTTTGCCTCAGCCATTATGTGGGTCGAGTCGACATCATGACCCTTTGATTCAAATATTATGATGCCAACACACCCTTTATAGCCAATGAGATTTAGCCATAGGCCTCATCTTCTGATGCCACTGAAAACACCTAGGAGGTCAGAAGAAGCCAAAAGACACCTGGGAACAAACACCAAACACAAAGATAGAGCCCAGGAAATGGGCTAGGTGGACTACAGATCCCTTGTGAGATGATTAAAATTATGGCTATTTCGACTGGGGTACCCTCCTATCTTACATGCACGTACCTTCTGTGGATTGCAATGTTAACAACATGGACCACTCAGAAACCAAAATAGGACTAAGAAGAACAAGAAAAAATGGATCTTCTGGACACAACACTGAACAGGGCAGACTGCCAAGTCTCATGTTCCTATCTGGTGTTGTTTACATGTAGTCTGAAACTGTTCATTGAATTAACGGCTATATCGGAGAAGCTTTCAGATGTTCGTAGTAGGTGTAGTTGATTGTGGCATTAGTAGGAGCGCTGGTGTGTCATTTATTACTTACCCATGACATTTTTCCCCTAAAATGAAGAAAACTGGTTTCTACCTCATGGAGGATTTTGCCTTATTTTTGATCATATTGGAGGGTAATAGACAGAACTGGATGAACTTATTTGTTTTTTTTAGCCTTACAAACTATTTTAGATAGGGATAGAGAGAGAGAGAGAGAGAGAGATAGATAGATAGATAGATAGATAGATAGATAATTAAGGAAAAATGGCAGCACTCCTTTAAAAAGTAAACCAGTGATTAAAATTCACTGGTTTACTTTTTAAAGGAGTGCTGCCATTTTTCCTTTATTAGCTGTGTGGGAGGCATTGCAATCCTCTGATTGGACTTGCACCCGAACTTTATTTTTGTCTATGCTGCTTTGAATTTTTCTTTCTAGATAGATAGATAGATAGATAGATATGGTACTGAATCATTTTTCTCCTGTTCTTTGTTTCTTCTGATTCATAGAATACAGTTACTCTTCCTTTCTGGGAAATTTCATTTACACCCTATAAATTTAATTAATGGTGAGAGAGGATAAAAGTCTCTCTCTGAACTGAGATATAAAAATCATAGACTAGGTCAGAGTAATAACTGCCTGCAATAAATCTTTTGCTCTTAGTACAAAATCAATTTCTTTAACTGAGATGTGCTAGTATAAGGAGAAGATGATATGTCAATAGCAAAGTAGTAACATCAGAGGTTAATTGATGTCAAAGGTTGTTACAAATGGGTCTTCTTTCCTCATTCCTTTAAAATAAGTAAACATAACATACTGTAGCAGTATAAACATGGTAATTTGCTTACATTTCAAATCAAATTTTAGCATTGATACCTTTGGTTGCTAATAGAGTGTAACTGGGATGCCTAGGACCTACCAGCAAAATTAACTCTGGGGATCCACTGTACAGATACTGCACATGCAAATATCACCTGGCAACCGTTCGCAAATTCTCATAACTGTGCTCACACATTTTTCTAGTAGTATCTTGTGGCATTTGTTTGTCCTGGGGCCAAGTCAGTAGCCTGCTGTCTGACTCTTGCCTGAGACTAGGGCCCTCTTAACTCTTTGAGGAAGAGGAATACATCACAGCAGCAAGCCTCAGACAGCAAGATCTCAATGAGCAATGTTTATACAGCTATGGGAGACGCCATGATGCAACTTCCCTCTGACCCGGTGGTTACGTGATCCGCCAGTGGTCGGGTCAGATCATCGCAATTCAAGTTAGTAGGCTGCATTCCTCCTGTAACCGGAGCTAAATGTATCAGTTCTACCCCCCTGCCTGAAAAAAAGTACTATTATAATGCCCCCCAATGCAAAAAATAAATAAATAAAAGTTAAAGTAAAATAAAAAAAAATAAAAAAAACACCACTACCATGTCCACATCACAGGTTCTAGCCCTGCCCCCAGTGACACAACACTATGTGTCATCTACATAAAAACTGCAATGGAGAAGTAAAACTATTTTAAAAAGTTTTTAGTGGCACTTTGCTATTAAAAAAAAAGTGAAACATGTGAAAAACAGACACGCTTCCACTTTGTTTTGATTTACATTTTCCTGGGTATAAAAAAAAAGAAAATTACACACAAATATAAAAATAACATAAAAATAAAGCCCTATGTATCACCAAAAAAAGACGCAAAAATTATTTGAATAACCTGAAAAAAAAAAAAGTTATAGCCCTCAAAACCGCCAGTAATCAGTGGAGAGAAAAGTCTTGCACGGAGGACTTTTATCTCTGCTAGTTTCAGTATACAATTGATGACATTCCTACCAAATCGGTCCAAAACAGCATTGACAGTAAAATTAAAGTCAGTGCACCAGATCAACTTAATCTAACTGTCCTAGCAGATTACACAGTTCATGAAAGAAGGCTATGGGGAATTCTGTTGGGGCGTAGGAATTAGCAAGACACAGGTGGTGGCCAAAAAGTCTACAATGGAGAATAATGTAGCTACCCTGGAGGTCAACTACCTTATCAATGACTTGCAAAGGAACGGAGTTCCTTAGGAAGATTGCCACCCCTCTACGCTTAGATTGGTTCAGGGCATGGCCTATAAGGGTATAGCGGGAGTGAAATTATTTAGGAAAAGTGGTGGGGGTGTAGTGGGATTCTTAAATACACAGAATATCAGGTTTCAGCTTTTCATATCGAAGAAACGCCTTTTGATGCTTCTGCGTCTTACACATGAATGGGGTGAGAGGAAGAGCTAAACAGTGCATATGTAAAGGGGACTTCACATGTCAGGTAGGTAGAAATAAGGTCAGGCGGGATCCCATAGTAATCCCGTACATATATAATAAGAGGACAGCGCTGTGAGGGAAAAAAACATTAACAGGAAAGAATAACAACAGTAAACTCAGAATCAGGGAGCAAACTCTGAGATTAAGTGGAGTGCGGTAAACCCTGTAGTGCCTAAGACACAGGGGGGACATGGGAACTGCTGTCACGGCTGATCCCCCAGAAGACATCAGGAGAAAAAAGTAAATGCAAACATCTAAGGGAAGGAAAAACAAGTAAATCCAGGGGCCACCATGGAAAATAGCATAAAAGTCAGTAACAATAACACTTGAGTACTAAACATGGGGTTTTCAGTAACAAGGCCCGAGCCAGCAGAATATCAACTGGGAGGCAGAGGTGGTATGAAAAGGCCGAGGCCTAAACCCCAAGTCAACAAAGACAACAAACAGTACCGTCCAGGGTAGGGAGGCTACAATGAAAAGAAGGCAATGAAGTCAAATACTCATTATGAAGACTCAGTGGGTCCAACCCCAGGTGGAGTAGGATACGATGGACGTTTACGCTTCGGCATCCAGGAGCTGGAGGGTCTCTGAGGCTGTGGGTGGACAGAGTCTGGTTCCTCCACCTGTAGCCCTTCACATCGCAAAACTTGGAGACCTTACATCTGGGAGCGAATGAAATAGTCCTATCGTTGAGCGTACAGGCCACATGAAAGGGGAAGCCACAGCAGTAATGAATCTGGACTTTTTGAAGTGCCAGGGTCACAGGGCACATAACCCTATGTCTGTCCAGAGTAGCCGTCGAGTTGTCCCTGAGTTTACGAGATTTAGGCTTCTGAGACCTGGCGAACATTTTAACGAAGAAGCATGTGGAAGGGTGGCCCAGGAGATATAGTCAAGCCACTGGTGCTGGCGGAGGAGCCCTGACAGCAAGCTGAGTGGTTAACCAGACATTAGTAGTGTAGGTAGTGCAACTTGGTGGGCAAGGCCGGGTGCCATAGAGGCCCACAGTATAAAAGCAAAAAGTTCAAAATATTCATCCATTATTAGTGAGCAAACTGGTATGTTCGGCCTGGAGGGAGCAGGCACTATGGTAACAGAGGCCAGAAGGGAGGTCCAGTTTCCCAGAGATGGTGCAGGGTGAGGAGGTCCAAGGTACAACCAGGGGAAAAGTCACATATGCACTTCCTGGGGTAGTAGGTGCCAGGAGGAGTTGTTGGAGGGCTACTGTGAAGATGATGGTTGTACTGTGCAGGGAGACCAGGAGGCTGAGGCAGCAGATGTGGATATGTAGCCCAGAAAGGTGTTCCTGAAACCACCGGTGCCAGTAAGAGTTGCCAGGGGGAAATAGGTCGCTGTAGATCAGGCAAGGTGGCAGCTTCTCCAGATTGGTAAATTGAAGTGCAGGTGTCTACAGTCTTCCAGACCCTGGTGGGAGCACCCCGTGAGGTCCACAATGTAACAGCAATAGAAAAGGCCAGCAGGAGATGGCACACAGGGCTGGCAGCGGGAGTGCAGTAGCTCTGTCTGCAGTGCCTCTCGGACATGGTAGAGGTCACCCAGGTATTACTCCAGAGGGCTAAAGGAGCCGGAAGATCTAGAATGCTTTAAATAGGTACAATGTGAATGTATAACCTGAACCTCCCACAGTTCTACTGAACCTATCTTAGATGACCACTGAACATGCTCAATAGAAGCTGACTTAGCCCACAGAAAAAAGTAAATACATAGCAAGGCAGGAGGAATGTTTGAAAAAAAAAAATTAAACTCCATGCTATATATAATTCTTTTTTAGAAATTTTAAAGACGATTTGTAAGCTGTCTTGACATGTCTGTTTTAGTAAATATGTGTATTTCCCTTAAAATAATGCAGGAGCTATTCCTCTGTTAATCTTTTAGGAGCTGTATGAATAAATTGACAACTGGACTTTAACATTCCCCTAGTTAATATTCTGTGTCTCTACACAGTGTGTCACTTTCAGCACTGATATATTTGCATACAATATAAAGAAACTCCCAAACCCTCCATAACTGATCATGACATTTGAGAAGCACTGTCATGAAAGTCATCATAGGAAATACAACTGTGAACTCCATCACACAACAACATGATAACTAAATTGTCATAAACCACCTGTTTGGTTGAATAGGAAATAATCCAAAACCTACTAGCAGTGGTGACATATGTTGAGCCTATTATGAGTCTAAAAAAGCATGGTCACCAACACAGGAAGTCATTAACCACCGGAGAGGAGGCTTTAGAACTTGCAGAAGAAGGCTCTACTGTAAGGGATAGCTGACGAATGCATAGTATTTCACAATGTCAGTATTTGGTCAGTATTTTGCATTATTATTTGGGAGCCAAAACCTGAAGTGGAACCTACAAAGAGATACAGGGGGTCATTTACTAATCCATCTTTGCCAGAAAACTGGGTGTAAATGCGGCTCATGTTTGATGTACCCGCCCTTTCTTGCTCCAAAGACGTGTCACGTTGGTGGTTCTGTGCCCTGCTTGCCACTTTTTGCAAAAGTTGGTGGAGCAGGATGGAAATCAAGGTAGGTAGAGTCAGGGATGCTTCAGCCCAACATATTAACTCACCAGAAAATTGCTGAAATCTGTGTCAATTCCTGTCTGACATAGATTTCAATACTGATGAACAGGATTACACCTGAATTATTAAAGGGGTTTTCCTGGCAAAAAAATGTATTTTTTAAAAAATGCCTGTTAGTGCTATTAATGGCTTAATAAATGCACCCATATACCTTTAGCCGAGTTTTGAGTGATTTCTGGGTGTCTCTGGGAGCTCCTTGTATCTTCTGCATTTGTTTTACATGGTTCAGCTTCCTGCTATGTAACTTCCACCCTAACCCGTCTCACCTTAGTCCCCCCCTCCCTACCTAACCCCCTCCTTTCTTTCTCTCCTCCCTCCCTCCCTCCTCTCTCTCTCTCTCCCTCCCTCCCATACAGTCCCTCCCTATCTCTCTAACTATCCCGCCCACTACTAGCCCTTCCCTACCTACTCAGTCCAACCTCCAACCCCATTATATAGTTACCTCTCTTCCTTCCATGGCTTCTTCCTGCGGGTCGGCCCCTCCTTCTTTACTGATACTGCAGGCCCGCGCTCTTCTCCCAGCGCTGTTCTGTGCTCTGCAGCGACAATCCAACTCTACTGCGCATGCATGGGAGCTGCGCAGTACAGGTGGATTATCGGCAGCAGTGCGCAGAGCAGCGCTGGGAGAAGCAGCAGCAGTCAGAAAAGAAGGAGGAGCATTTCGCAGGAAGAAGCCAGGGAAGGTAAGTATGATGGAGTGGATGGGGGGGGGGGGTGGTAGTAGTAGTGACAATCCGTTTCCGGATATTCAGAAAATGTCCCTGGGGCGGTCATGTGGGTAAATATACATTTTTGATTAATTATGTTATTTAGAAAGTAGGAGGGGGGAGGGTGTTTAAATTACTGTAGGGATTTCAATTTATCCCTGACAACCCCTTTAAGAGGCCAGAACCAGTCAGTGACTTTATTAAGCCTGGCCTATAGAACACCAGTCTTAAAAAGATTCCTCCCACAGTGTCTAATGAAAACATGTGCACCTCTTCTGTATACTGGACCCTCTTCTGGTTTTGGTATACAGGTATTAATGCAAAATACTTTTTAAATACTAACCATGTCAAAGTGGCCTTGCTCAACTTTTCAAAGACTTTGTTGTGATGTCATTGCAGCATGTTGTGAGTGTCAAATAAAACTTTTCTGCATGTGTATATGCATCGACTTTCTTCTTTTACATGTTTAATTCGCTATATTGTTCTCCTTTATGAAGCAGGTTACTACAATAATATAGTTTGTGGGCTGCTGCACATGCAGCCAAAATAGTTACTGTATTTATTTTGTAACTTCAGGCTAAGAAATGTCATGGACACCCTAGTTCAAGCACAATATGGTCTTTAAACTTATTGTTAATTATTCATTCTTAGTCCAAGTCCATTCTTACAATACTGAACATGCTGGAACATTCAGAAAATCAGAAATAAAACTACAATGTACAATATTTAATGATATCATGAAGCATGACCACTATGCTATGGGCTCTTTCAGGATTATGGATATCTGGGAATGATGACATTTTGCCCACCCATTCTAAGCTATGCTTCTGGGTTATGTTTGAAGCGCTTAATAAGAAGCAATCATGTACATTACAAATACACTGATGACGTCCTAGCTAGTCCTGAGATTCCTTGAAGCACCACAACAGCTCTGCAGGTTTTCCTGCAGCGCTTTTTGGCTGCGGCTCACTACACCGGGCTTTAGCCTTACAGAGAAAAAAAGCAGACTTGGGGTGTATCATGAAAAATGGATTGAAAATAAAACTGAACTATCTAAAGAAGGATAACAATGGATCCCAAAAGATCCCATTGACTATAATGGGCTGGGTATCTGCTACTTTCTCTCTGGCATTGAATCAGATTTGCAGGACTTTTTCTTCTGCGATTTCATACAGACTCTGCACTGTATGGATGGTGCCTTAGAGATGTTATAAGCCCATTAGCAATTGAGGGACATGTACGTAGGGAGTAGCAACTGTGAGTTCATGAAGTAGGAGCAACATAAGGGTTCTCCCTTGCTGAAGATTCATTTTAATTGACAACAAAACCAGATGTAAAAAGCTACCAAGTATCTCCACAACACTGTGCAGCACTCCGTACAAGGCCCTGAGTCTGTCATAGTTCTCATATGACCCAATATGAGTCAGGTCTCCCATTATTATGTTAGCCACAAAAGTAAGAAACACTTTGACCTATAATAGTGACACAATAAGACCACAATATAATGCCCCAGGAGTGTACCCGGAGGTGAGATGGCAGATCGTGTGTCCTAAATGAGGGTTATTGAAGTTTACAATTAACCAGGTGCAGTTTATTTAGATACACAGATAGGGTAAGAAACTGAAACTTTGCAAGAGGTGATAGCTCACCTGCAATCTAACTGAAAAATATGAGATCTGCTGTATTAAACTAATAAGATTGAGCTGCAGACCATGCATACACAATAATATGTTTTATAGTGATGTATATTGCAATGTATAGTGTCACTGAGCTCTAGTTTGCTTTGCAAATTATAGACACCCAATTATTTTGATTCAGACATTGCCTTCAAGACATCTTGGAAACGTGTTTATTTCTCATTCCTCAAAGCTGGAAACAGGACTTTTCCACCCTTCAGATAAAGATCCTGCGAACTCAGAAAGATTACTAAACAAACACAGAGTCTGTATCTTTATTTTTTTTCCGTTTAAGGAAATAATATCAATGCCCTTAGGTCAGGTATTTCCTGATTCAGTAATTAAGCAGGAAATATCCTCCCTGTAAGTGAGGAACACGGTAATAAATGTTTTTGCAATAATGTCAACCTGGCTATGTGTCTGAATCTAATAGGGCTGGGTTTCTGATATGTGTGATTTCTAACACGCCATTACAAAACATATAAAACATGGTGTGTAATTTTTTTACAGTAAGTTTAGATGTCCTTAAATTTATTTAACATTTGCATTGCAAAATTTAGACTTTTCTATTTAATTTTATTAAAATTACTCTAATAAATCCTAAAGAAGTTAAGGATGGCAGTAGATAAAGAGTCTAAAGTGTCTTTGAATAATGAATTTGTATTTAAAATATAAAGTAAGGGGGTGTGGCCTGACGCTGATGGTTGCTGAACGCTCGCTCGCTGAGCCCACCTCAACCCACCTCAGCCCACCTGCCTATACATCGCTGACCCTGCGGGCTGCACCCAACAGGGGTGGAAAGCCTGCCGGCACCCACACTCCAGGGGCAAAGAACTAGCGTGCCGCTTCAGCACATGGATCGGCCGCCACTTTCTTCACCATGCTGCAGTGAGGCTGGACTGCTTCAACTGCTGGCCCTCCGAGACTCCTCCTGGCACCACTTTGAGGGTTCCCATGGCTCCTTCTTACTCCAGACTCGAGTCCTCTGCCTGTTTGAGCCTCCTTCTGTTGCTGACCATTCTACCGCCTGGGTACCACAAAGTACTGCTATAATATTCTCCTGCCTCCCTCCTACCTCCATTGTGACCGTCCTTGCCTGCCTTGTCCACCTGATATCTCCAGCCTCCCTCCTCTTGCTCACTCCTATAATCCTCCCTTGTCTTGTTTTATTTGTAGGATTGTCAGTATAGATGTTGCTGATAATGCTGATGACACTCAAATATATCTCTCTGGACCAGACATTACTTCTCTGTTGTCCAGAGTCCCAGAATGTTTAACAGCCATAGCCTCCTTTCTCTCCTCCCGATTTCTTAAACTCAACATGAAGAAAACGGAGTTCATAATCTTCATCCCTCCTCGCACGGCCTCCCTACCTGACCCATCTATCAAAGTTAATGGAACCACACTCACCCCAGTCCCACAGGTCCACTGCCTTGGGATAACCTTAGACTCTGACCTATCCTTCAAGCCACATATTCAAACCCTCAACACCTCCTGCCGCCTCCAACTCAAGAACATCCATCGAATCTGATCCTTCCTCACCCCTGAAACTACAAAGATGCTAGTCCATAAGTCCCTCATAATCTCCTGCCTAGACTACTGTAACACCCTTCTCCATGGCCTCCCAGCTAACATTCTCGCCCTCTCCAGTCCACCTTAAACTGTGCTGCTCGCTTAATACACCTCTTCCCCCGTTCTTCATTGGCCGCTCCCCTCTACCAATCCCTTCACTGGCTACCCGTTGCCCAGAAAATAGAGTTCAAATTGCTAACATTGACATACAAAGCCATCTACAACCTGTCCCCTCCATATATCTCCGACCTAATCTCCCGCTACCTGTCCGCACATAACCTCCGATTCTCCAAAGACCTCCTACAACGCTCTGCTCTTATCTGCTCTTCACACAATCGTCTCCAAGACTTCTCCCGTGCATCCCCCATACTCTGGAACTCATTACCAAGACACATAAGACTGACCCCCACAATCACAAACTTGAAGAAGGCCCTGAAGATTCACCCATTCAGGAAGGCCTACAACCCCCAATAACGCTACTTTCATCACACCACCATCTGTACAGCCTCTACCCTCACCTTCTGTCTCTATCCCTCTTCCCTCATAGATTGTAAGCCCTTGCGGGCAGGGCCCTCTATCCCACTGTGACAGTTGGTCACTGTTAGTATTATATTTGTTTTGTATATCTTGTGTACCGAATGTAAACCCTGAAATGTAAAACACCATGAAATTAATGGTGCTATATAAATAAACAATAATAATAATAATAATAATAATAATAATGTTGTAGTCTCAGAGTTTAGGCCTTAGTTTCGACTAAGTTTCGAGAATTGCCAAGTTGCCTGTCATGGCCTTAGCTTCCTCATTGTGCCTTTAATAGTCACTATGCTGGTACATTTGTTACTGCTATTGTATAGCTGCTCCAGGGCGTGGGCGGGACCTGGCTTGTTAACTATTCTCTCTAGATGCCTATCCCCTAATCCTTGTTCATTATAGGGTCTGTCACACTTCATTCCCCCTCGGTGTATACACCCTTGTTCAAAGCTTATTTACATTGTTTTATGCTGTTAACCTCCTTTTCCCTCCACAGCGCTTCTCATTATTGTCTTATGCCTTTGGTCGTTTCACTTCCTTCCATGTCCCAGAGTACTCTGATCTATGTGGTCCTGTCTAACTGCCAGTCGTTCTGTACTACATTATGTCTCCCCTATGTGTAAAACCATCTCACATAATGTGAAGGGATTTAATTCCTCTCAGAAACGTTGCAAAGCATTTCTCCAATATCAGAAACTGCGACCTCATGTTCTTTGCATTCAGGAATCCCATTTCACTCCCATCTCGTTCCCTAATTTTTTCCATTCCCGCTATACCCTTATTGGTCATGCCCACAATCAACCTAAGAGTAGGGGAGTACAGTCATGACACAAATATTATATTTTCACATGATCTGCTGCCCTCTGGTTTTTATGTGTGTTTGTCAGATGTTTTTATCACATACAGAAATATAGTTGCATTCATATTATGAGTAACAGAAGTTTATATTGACAGTTAGAATGAGTTAATGCAGCAAGTCAATATTTGCAGTGTTGACCCTTCTTCTTCAGGACCTCTGCAATTCTCCCTGGCATGCTCTCAATCAACTTCTGGACCAAATCCTGACTGATAGCAGTCCATTCTTGCAGAATCAATGCTTTAATTTTGTCTGAATTTGTTGGTTTTTGTTTGTCCACCCGTCTCTTGATGATTGACCACAAGTTCTCAATGGGATTAAGATCTGGGGAGTTTCCAGGCCATGGACCCAAAATCTCTATGTTTTGTTCCCTGAGCCATTTAGTTATCACCTTTGCTTTATGGCAAGGTGCTCCATCATGCTGGAAAAGGCATTGTTGAGCGCCAAACTGCTCTTGGACGGTTGGGAGAAGTTGCTCTTGAAGGACATTCTGGTACCATTCTTTATTCATGGCTGTGTTTTTAGGCAAGACTGTGAGAGAGCCGATTCCCTTGGCTGAGAAGCAACCCCACACATGAATGGTTTCAGGATGCTTTACAGTTGGCATGAGACAAGACTGGTGGTAGCGCTCACCTCTTCTTCTCCGAATAAGCTGTTTTCCAGATGTTCCAAACAATCGAAAAGGGGATTCATCAGAGAAAATGACTTTACCCCAGTCCTCAGCAGTCCACTCCCTGTACCTTTTGCAGAATATCAGTCTGTCCCTGATGTTTTTTCTGGAGAGAAGTGGCTTCTTTGCTGCCCTCCTTGAGACCAGGCCTTGCTCCAAGAGTCTCCACCTCACAGTGCGTGCAGATGCACTCACACCTGCCTGCTGCCATTCCTCAGCAAGCTCTGCACTGCTGATAGCCCGATCCCGCAGCTGAAACACTTTTAAGAGACGGTCCTGCCGCTTGCTGGTCTTTCTTGGGCGCCCTGGAGCCTTTTTGGCACCAATGGAACCTCTCTCCTTGAAGTTCTTGATGATGCAATAGATTGTTGACTGAGGTGCAATCTTTCTAGCTGCAATACTCTTCCCAGTTAGGCCATTTTTGTGCAGTGCAATGATGACTGCACGTGTTTCTTTAGAGATAACCATGGTTAACAGAAGAGAAACAATGATGGCAAGCACCAGACTCCTTTTAAAGTGTCCAGTGGTGTCATTCTTACTTAATCATGACAGATTGATCTCCAGCCCTGTCCTCATCAACACCCACACCTGTGTTAATGGAGCAATCACTGAAACGATGTTAGGTGGTCCTTTTAAGGCAGGGCTGCTATGATGTTGAAATGTGTTTTGGGGGATAAAGTTCATTTTCTAGGCAAATATTGACTTTGCAAGTAATTGCTGTTAAGCTGATCACTCTCTATAACATTCTGGAGTATATGCAAATTGCCATTAGAAAAACTGAAGCAGTAGACTTTGTAAAAATTAATATTTGTATCATTCTCAAAACTTTTGGCCATGACTGTAGTGGTCCTGGTCAGGAATTCTGTCCACCTCCAAGTTGATTCTATGACAGATGATACTCAAGGATGATATACAGTCATATGAAAAAGTTTGGGCACCCCTATTAATCTTAATCATTTTTAGTTCTAAATATTTGGGTGTTTGCAACAGCCATTTCAATTTGATATATCTAATAACTGATGGACACAGTAATATTTCAGGATTGAAATGAGGTTTATTGTACTAACAGAAAATGTGCAATATGCATTAAACCAAAATTTGACCGGTGCAAAAATGTGGGTACCCGTATCATTTTATTGATTTGAATACTCCTAACTACTTTTTACTGACTTACTGAAGCACAAAATTGATTTTGTAACCTCACTGAGCTTTGAACTTCATAGCCAGGTGTATCCAATCATGAGAAAAGGTATTTAAGGTGGCCAATTGCAAGTTGTTCTCCTATTTGAATCTCCTCTGAAGAGTGGCATCATGGGCTCCTCAAAACAACTCTTAAATGATCTGAAAACAAAGATTGTTCAACATAGTTGTTCAGGGGAAGGATACAAAAAGTTGTCTCAGAGATTTAACCTGTCAGTTTCCACTGTGAGGAACATAGTAAGGAAATGGAAGACCACAGGGACAGTTCTTGTTAAGCCCAGAAGTGGCAGGCCAAGAAAAATATCAGAAAGGCAGAGAAGAAGAATGGTGAGAACAGTCAAGGACAATCCACAGACCACCACCAAAGAGCTGCAGCATCATCTTGCTGCAGATGGTGTCACTGTGCATCGGTCAACAATACAGCACACTTTGCACAAGGAGAAGCTGTATGGGAGAGTGATGCGAAAGAAGCCGTTTCTGAAAGCACGCCACAAACAGAGTCGCCTGAGGTATGCAAAAGCACATGTGGACAAGCCAGCTTCATTTTGGAAGAAGGTCCTGTGGACTGATGAAACAAAGATTGAGTTGTTTGGTCATACAAAAAGGCGTTATGCATGGCGTCAAAAAAACACAGCATTCCAAGAAAAACACTTGCTACCCACTGTAAAATTTGGTGGAGGTTCCATCATGCTTTGGGGCTGTGTGGCCAATGCCGGCACCGGGAATCTTGTTAAAGTTGAGGGTCGCATGGATTCAACTCAGTATCAGCAGATTCTTGAGAATAATGTACAAGAATCAGTGACGAATTTGAAGTTACGCCGGGGATGGATATTTCAGCAAGACAATGATCCAAAACACAGCTCCAAATCTACTCAGGCATTCATGCAGAGGAACAATTACAATGTTCTGGAATAGCCATCCCAGTCCCCAGACCTGAATATCATTGAACATCTGTGGGATAATTTGAAGCGGGCTGTCCATGCTCGGCGACCATCAAACTTAACTGAATTGAAATTGTTTTGTAAAGAGGAATGGTCAAAAATACCTTCATCCAGGATCCAGGAACTGATTAAAAGCTACAGGAAGCGACTAGAGGCTGTTATTTTTGCAAAAGGAGGATCTACTAAATATTAATGTCACTTTTCTGTTGAGGTGCCCATACTTTTGCACCGGTCAAATTTTGGTTTAATGCATATTGCACATTTTCTGTTAGTACAATAAACCTCATTTCAGTCCTGAAATATTACTGTGTCCATCAGTTATTAGATATATCAAATTGAAATGGCTGTTGCAAACACCCAAATATTTAGAACTAAAAATGATTAAGATTAATAGGGGTGCCCAAACTTTTTCATATGACTGTATTATTGTCCACTGTCGCCTCTACGATCACAATCAACAAATATGTCTAGTTAACTTCTATTCTCACACAGAGTCCCCATGGCATATTTTCATGAGTTGTGTGCTCTGAGGGGGCATCTAGATTTTTCTAAAATAATCTAGTGCGGGGACTTTAATTTCACGGATTGCAGGTGTATAGATCAGGAGCCATAAATACAAATATATTTTAAAGGACCTCATTGCTTGGCATTACCCAACTCTTTCCTGGATTGGTAGGATCCACTCGGTTAAAATGGTCACCTTACCTCGCATTCTTTATTATTTCCACACCAGAGTTCAATGAACTCTTGTTTCTATTGTGGCACAAGAGACCTGGAGATGTGCCAGAATTATTAACAGGTGTTAAGGATGATGATTATTAATTAATATTCACTGTTCATCACTCCTGACTTGCTTCACCATTATGTTAGAGAGATCTGGGTGTTACTAATAATTAATATTCTCAGTTTCCCTCCTTTCTCCTTAGGTATATCTACTTATCTGTTTCCTTGACTGGTTTGCATGTACGATAATTTACCCCACAATATTAATCATAAAATACGTTTATTATTAATATGATGGAACTAGGTTATAGAATAATACAAAACAGTATTAACACAGTGCAATACAATAAGTACAGAACCCAATTAAAAACCTACAGATATCGCTACATACACACACACATACAACCACACACATACAACCCCTGGACAATTTACTAACTGACCCTTTCTGTAAGGAACAAAGCAGTAGTAATACAGATTAATAAAGGGTGACTGATAGATAGATAGATGGATAGATAGATAGATAGATAGATAGATAGATAGATAATGGGTGGATAGATGGATAGATAGAGAGAGAAAGTTATACTTAAGCCTTATTATGCTCTGGTGGTATATGGAGCTTGTCTAGTTGAAGCTGGTCAGTTCATCTCCCAAGGGGGTTGGTGAAGAGAGAGAGAGAGAGGGAGAGCTTTTGGCCCATCATATATATGGCCCACAACTCCGCCCACCTAGATGTTGTCACTCCAATCAGGCTCTTGGTATTGTAATATAAGTTTAGATGCAATACTTCTTATGAGTCTTGGGATGGCGCTCTAACACTTAAAATTGATCCTTGGCCTAGGGGTAATGACCTACCTCCCCCATCTGCTCCAGGTAACTCTCTTTGAATAAAGGAAGCTGATTAACATCACCATAAAGATCTCATTAGCATATTCCATCTCATTATGTTAAACAAAAGCCTTCCTGGCCCATGCTTGATGTCTGTTAGAAAACAGGTTTTGTAGCATGCAGACACTTATGTTCAGAAGTTCTGAATGGAATGATTGAGATAATAGATAAATATATATATATTAATGTTTGTGGTAAGCACTTCCCTTTACAATCCCCCTGTTGTCGGGAACACGACAATGTAATTTGAGGAAGTGTTTGTTTGGTCATTATTGCCCCCTCAGCCCTATTCATTCCTGGTAATGGTTCAGGATGGAGTGAAGTATAATTTGGATTTAGGTACCAAGACATCGATCATTTCCAGGGACACTTTCTCACCTATGACTGTCGCAAAATATCCTCTGCTCACAGAAAACGTCTTTTGCGCGTCCTGATTTGCGGTGTTCAGTGATACTTTCTACGGTCCACCCCAATATGTCACACTGACCTGGACGGGAACATTTTTATCCATCCCACAGTTAGTCAAGTAAGACCTTTAAACCACAGTCCATTGTCACGGTACATGCAGCACCACCTTTGGTCCGGACTGAAGCTCACGCAGGGTTAGACCACCTTGCCACATGACACCAACTGTCCTACAGGACCGCTACCTGTACTTAAGCACAGGTCACCAGTGAAGTTGTCACCGGCCTCCATGAACAGAAAAACCTGGACTTTTATCAAGGCAGGTCTGTGAACCTGCATCTGAAATGATGTGGGGAGAGGCGCTGCTTCCCATGTCCCCTGTACCTGACATTCAATCCATCCATTATGAACCATACCATTTTATATGGCCGAGGTGGCAATTACCTTACAGTGTAGGGGTACCTTACCTGTCCCTAAGGATCCTTACACCTCTTTACCTAACAGAAATTAATGTAACTTATATATCCCACTCATCCACCAAACACACAAATTCCCACCCCCCTATAGATCAAGAAACCTGAACATATATATATATATATATATATCCCACTCATCCACCAAACACACAAATTCCCACCCCCCTATAGATCAAGGCGATAAAAATAAAAGGATATGCTGGTATTGGTGCACATAGAGACTCCTGCCACAAGAGCACATGTTTCCTACTCATCCATAAACACATGAATCTTCAGACCCAGGTGTAGATGGGAATTACACTAAAAGATGCAAATGCAAGTATGTCTATACACAAACACACTCAGTGTTCAGTGTGGGAGGCGTATGTTGTTGTACAGACCATAACAGGCACTTACACCTGAAGTGTCTATGTGCACACACAAAAATGCAAAAATGTACAAGAATATAGAAAATTACATTGAAAACATTATTTACAAGTTAAGGCTGGGACTGTATTGGTATCAAGTCCTTAGTCCCTGCCTTCGGGTAAGTTCGTGATGTACGGCCTGGCCCTTTTGAAGCTGACGGGCCAGGCCTTTTATCTTCCTATAGATGAAGATCATTCCTATATACATAATGGCCACTAGGACGAGGAGGACTATGACTGGGTGTAAAAGCAGATTGAAGAATGATGTTGCTTTGGGGCTATATCCGAACAGACTCTCCCACCAAGATACGGCTGAGTCCTTCTCTAGGGCATGAACCATCTCTGTTATCTTTGACTGGTCATGTTTCAATAAGATGGTGGCCTGCTTTTCAGAGTCTTTGAGCTTCTCTATGACACTTTCCTCCTTAGTGAAGTCTAGTAGCAGGTGTCTCAGTTTTCTGCCAAAACCAAGAGGGATCCTCTGGAGCCTTACAGGAGTATCTGGACGGATATCCAACCTCTTCTCTGGGGTAATCGGTGTTCTCCCCTTCTGCTCTGCTACATCGACACCTAGAATGGGATAAAGGGTACAATATGCTCCTGGGAGGAGTTCTCCTCTTTCGGTGCAGTTAGTTGTATAAATGGTATATGATACATTAACGGACTGGTACCAACACCAATACCCTTGACCCAAGTACTTCAAACTAGATGGAGGTATTGAGCTGCTTTTCATCTCACAGAACCCCTCATTATCCCAACACTGGTGTCTGAGCACCCAATCATGATCCCCTTGGCAGAGGATAGCATCCTCTTTCCTCCAACATCCATCTGTATCAAACAGATAAGGATGGCCGGTCTCATAGGTCAGGATATCTGAGGAGAGTTGTGGATGCAACACTGTTCTGTTATTCATCATTATACCTAGGTTGATAGCACCATACCCACGTCTCACGTTGCCAGAGACAGGTGCCAGGGATGAAGCAGTGCAAGTGAGATTATGGCACCCATGCCACTGAATGACCCACCAGTTAGTATGGTTGGCAGCAAAAGGAGTGATAAAAGGACTCACCATTTGCTGGAGGTTAAAAGGGTAGTGTCCATTATACAGTGAGGACACAATATGTTTAAGGTTGCTGGAAAGTTCACCCTGAACCTGAGTACATGCCAGAGCAAGCTGAGCTCTATCCTGTTCTTCCAGGAGACCCACGACTAATAGTCTAAACTTCTCTCGTAAAGCAGAAGATAGGGAGCTAGTGGCATCTATATGTGAGTGTTGTAAATCCTCCAAAACATGATTTACATCAACCTGGGTCTTGAGGCCTTCCCCAGTATGTTTCGCCAGATTCCCGAGTTTGTTTCTCAGGACTTCCAGGTCCATAGTGTTCAGTGCCCCTATTCCCATTGCACCTCCTCCTAAACCCATGGCAATCAAATCCCTTCTCCCCCTGTACTTCCTGTATCTGGTAGCATCCTTCCTTACTTCTTGTCCCACCTCTACCCATCCTTTTATCATATCGATCTGATTCCTCATAAACTCCTCTCATCTATGGTCCCAGTGGTCTACTCTAAAATCATCAACCGAAATCCTCCAGGTATATAGGACGAATTTGGTTTTGGTGATGATTTTCCAGGGAGATGCTAACTGTGGAGCTATGTGATCAGCCATTTGATAGGTTGGGGCATTACAGGAATCCCTGTGGGGTTTTACTGGCTGAAGAACTTCAGTTTCATAAGGGACCCTTACCACAGTCACACATACTTTACCTCTTCCTTTAAATGGATACCATTGGTCACCTTCTCCAGTCTCTAATACGAGATTCCGGATGGGTTTATTTGTGGAAAGATAAACCCACTGTGTAAATGTCCAACACCCCTCATCGACTGCCTCACAAAATGGCCATTTAAATGAACCATCAATATTGATAGCAAAGTTAATATCTCTGCCTCTGGGATCCTTCCAATCAGAAGATACATATCTATTCCGGTATTCCTCAGTCATAGGGGTCCCATCCATCCATACATCAATTATTGGAGAATCCACTCTGTTACAGACTATATCCCATCTCCATGGGTTAGAGTCTGACATTACCATCTGAGTGTCTGGTTCCCAGTGTGCATAGGTGATGAAATAATGTCCTGTCACATCTGGTACACAAGCATCCCTCATAATGGTAATCATAAAAGATCGAATGGATGGAGATCCCTCCAGCTGAGTATACCTCTGATCCTTCGCATCAGCTCGTACCTTCAAAACTGTGGCTCTGTATAGGCCTTCAAGTTTTACTGGGCCGCTCTGATTGTTCCATAATACTTGTCCAGATTTACTGCAGTTTAACTTTAAAATCAATATGCTGGTCCCTAAATAGTCCGTGGACACATGTCCTTCAGCATATTTGGATTCCCTAGTTATTACCATATGAGAATCCCTTAGCATACAGTACGCCTTCAGGGTGCCCTTTACTGGTATGGGTCTATCAAAGTATGTCCTAACTCTTAAGCTATCCTGACTGGTATGTTTCAGAAAAGTGGCTTTTAGAATGTACCATCCACTGTATTCTGCCCCAGTGACATCTTCAGGACTCAGGACTCCTGCTTTGGTGCACAGCACCTTTGTTGTGTTTACTGTCACTGGCCTATAAGGATGTAAGTGGGGATTTCTAGACACCCATCTTACTGATTTGATAGCTATTGGTTCTGTGATCTGGTAAAGAATAACATGATAATGTAAAATGTTTTGATACACCTTTGACCTACTACCCCCCCCCTTCACTCAACTCTATACTCATGACCTTATTGAGTTGGGGAGGCACGGGTAGCCTTTGCTTGGTCAATGTGGATCCAAAACCCTGCCTTTCGTCTATGTGAGCGTTTTTTTGTTGAGATTGGCCTTTGTACTTTCAGCATAGTGCTACCCATTACTTCCAGGACCTGGTAGGGTCCTTCCCAGTTTGCATCCCAGGGCCCGGCCTTGTGGAATACTTTGACCATGACCATTTCCCCTACAGAGGGCATGGGAGTTTCCCCCTGTAGGTACGGTTTATTCATCTTTATTGCTGCATGCGGTAGCAATTCCTTCAGGTTCTGCTGAACCTGTTGGAGAAACACATCTCTAGCAATAGCATCTTTCATGGGTGTAGAAATTTGGGGTTCACTTGGCCAACAGATAGACATCTTGCGCCCGGTCATAAGTTCAAATGGTGTTATGCCGGTTGTTGTTGCCTCTGTGGCCCGGATACCCATCAGTACTACTGGAAGGGAAGTCACCCAAGTGGAACCCCTTTCCAACAGTGCTTTGGAGAGCCGAGTTTTGATAGTTTGGTTCATCCGCTCCACAATGCCTGCTGACTGTGGATGATAAGGTACATGAAATCTTTGCTTTATGTCCAGAAGTCCACAAAGTGCTTTCATAACCTTGCCTGTAAAATGGGTTCCCCGATCTGATTCAATCACTCGGGGGATTCCCCACCGTGATAGAATGTGCTCCCACAGAACCCGAGCAGTAGTAGTAGCGGAGTCATTTACTGTAGGGATGGCTTCTACCCATTTTGAGAAGACATCCACCACCACCAATGCATAGCGACAGTTACGGCTGCCTGCCGGTAACGGTCCTATGTAATCAATTTGTAAAGTAGACCATGGTCCCTCCGCTGGAGGAACCCGCTGCAACACTGGCTTCAGGGCGGATGCCCTTGGGTTTACCTGAGCACACACCAGGCATTGTTGTGTAACTTCCTCTACCGTCTTGGATATACCTGGCCAGTATAATTTGTCCTTGAGTAGGGTCAAAAGTTTGTCCCGACTCAGATGACCCAACAACTGATGATTGAGTCTTGTTAGTTCTGCTTGCAGATGCTGTGGGACCACCGGTAGAGGGAGTGGTTTGGTTCCAGTGTCATAACACAAGATGCCCTGTTGGACTGTCCAGGGATCTTGTGGGCTGGTAAGGTGTGCTGCCAGCAAAGGATCCTTTGACTGTTCCTCTTCAAATGACACTGGACCATCTTTGAGTTGTTTGTTTCTGATTTTAATCTGGTGTACGGGTATGGCTTCAGTGTCTGATTCCTGGAGGACTCCAGACACTGCAGCCAATTCGGCAGACTCATCTGCTTTGTTGTTACCCCGGATCAGAGGGTTATCACCCTTCTGGTGTGCTGGAATTTTTATGATTGAAGCGTTCCCAGGATGTGCCATGCCCCATTCCCACAACTCTTTCAGGACTGAGGCATGAGCTAAAGGTTTATTTTGGCTGTCCACAAACCCTCGTCGTTTCCAAGTGTCCAGATGCAAAGTGAGAGATCGGACTACATATGAGCTGTCGCTATATATAGTACGATTCCCTGGAGGCTGAATGAGAAGGGCTTCTCTGACGGCCTCCAGTTCAGCCCGTTGTGCTGACATGTGACCAGGCAACCTTACCAGCTTCTGAGTACCCATGGTCTCATCCAGCACTGCAAATCCTGTCATGTAGGTGCCGTTCAAGCAGAATCGAGAGCCATCAACAAAGATGACTCTGTCATCGGGATTAGTGGTCATCCTGAATAGCTGGGGATCAGTGACCTGCGTTAGTTGACCACAATCATGTTCTATCCCTGTCATATTTAACAACTGGGAGAGAACATATTTTGCTTTGTGGTCCACTGTCAGATTTCGCCCACTCAGCTCCATGATCCACTTCCCAAATCTCTGTTGTGAGACTCCAGGGAGTGTATCTCGAAGCAAGAGTGCCAGCGGGGAATGTGGAGTCTGTACAGTGAGGGGCCTGAAACCCACAATATGCTCGGTAGCTTTAACCGCATAGTGTATGGCTGTCAGTTGTTTAGCACATTCATCAAAACCTCTTTCAACTGGTGAAAGGAGCCTGGAGAAGTACCCTAGAGGTCTATACTCAGATTCTATCTTTTGAAGAAGGACCGTAGAAATAGACTCTGCGCCAGCATGGGCTTGTATGGCCAGTTTTCCTTCTGGGTGAGGGGGTGGCTAGGACTGGGGCGGATGAGAGATCTCTTTTCAGAGTTGAAAAGGCCTCTTCCTGTGTCTCTGACCAGTCCTTCAGAGAAGGCTGTTCCCCTCTAAGAAGTTCATAGAGTGGTTTTGCTTTGACGGCAAAATCCTCTATGAACTCCCTCATGAAGTTGGCTACTCCTAGGAACTTGCGTAAGTTCTGTAGAGAGTCTGGCCTGGGTATCTTCACCATGGCTTCCACACGGGCAGCCAGGATGCCCTTGGCTCCATATGAAATCTGGACACCAAGGAAGGTGACTTCTGTCCTAGCCAAGTTTGCCTTATGAGGGCTCAGCTTGAGTCCAGCCTGGGCCAGGAGTCCCAACAGTTCCTTCAACAGAACCAGATGGTCTTCCATGGTTTCTGTGTGAAGGAGAAGGTCGTCTACATATTGCAGCAGACATTCTGGCTGTGAGAACACACTTAATACAGCCGCTAATGCCTGGTGAAAATATGTAGGACCACTGTGAAACCCCTGGGGCAGTACACAGAACAAATACTGCTTGTTACCCACTGTGAAGGCGAACTTGTACCTGCAGCTCTCTGTCAGTTCGATGGAAAAGAATCCATTGGCGACATCGATGGTTGAGAATATACGACTTTTGCCGCTTACCCTTGCCATTATGTCGGGAGTCTGAGCGACCACAGGTGCAGACATGGGGGTGTACTTATTAAGGATGCGAAGGTCTATTGTAAACCTCCATGTAGTTTCAACACCTGCACCCTTCTTTTCCACAGGCCATAAAGGATTATTGCACTTTGAATTACCCTCTATGACCACACCCCTTACTTCCAGGTCTTGGACTGTCTCTAGAATTGATTGTGTTGCCTCAGACGGAAAGCGGTATTGACGCTGAGGTGGAGGGTCTGGCCCTTGTATGTCCACCTGAACGCCAACCATTCTTCCACAATCATTTTTGCTTTGAGCCCACAAGTCTGGATATTCGAACACAATAGGTTCAAGGTCTATGTTGTGTGAGACCTCTGGCCATTTGTGTTCCAGCACATTGGAAGAATTCTCAATTGCTGGTAGGGGTGGTCCCAGACATTGGTGCTGTATGACATACACCTTTGATCGTCTTGGACCCCTCCAAACAATACAGTTTGCCAAATCGATTATCCATCCATTTTGTGTCATTACATCGGTACCGATGATGTTATCAGTACCAGGGTAATACCACATTGGGATCTTCAAGGTCCTATTTCTGTCAAGCTCAACTAGAACTTCATCTATCCTGTGGGCTCTCACCCCCCCTTGTTGGTGATCAAATCCGATCACCATACACTGAGGGCTGTTGGGGTGTAGATCATGTTTGCCATTGGTAATAGAAATTTCTGCTCCAGTGTCGAGCATGATCTTGGTATCATGGTCTTTTATTCTGGCTTTAATGTGAGGTCTCCCTGAAGAATCCAGTATGATGTGACATATTGGAGCCAGATCTTTAAGGATCCCTGACCGTCAGTCAATCTGCACCAGATTCTCAGTAGGTACCTCTGAGGTATGTACTACCACTTGTGGTTGCTGAGTTTCAACATTCTGTGCAGACTTATGATGTTCTACACCTAATGTTCTATCCTCTGGTCTATCAGGGGCATTTACAAGTGCCACACGTTTCAGTGCCTGTTCTGGCAAATGTCCCTGATTGCTATCTGTCTGTTTCCCAACTTGTTTGGCGTAATTAGGCTTCATCTTGAAACCATTATTATTGCCATTTTTCTCTGGGTTTGTACGATTGCGAACTACTTGAGGGCAGTTTCTTTTAATGTGTCCAACCTGTAAACACAGAAAGCATCGTATGTCTCCCATCTTTTCTGTTGGAGGAGCTGTGGGGTAGACAGACATGTGTGGCTTAGTGTGGTGTCCACGTTCATCTTGTGATTTGACATGGACCTTTCCACGCTCCCTGATTTTCACAGACTTTTTATTGCGCAGTAGATCTTGTCTATACTGTTCAATAATCATGGCTGCATCAGTGAGCGTTGGTTCCCTTACTGCACTTAGCCGAATTGCGGTGTCAAGGTATGGGAATTTGTACACAAACATGCGAACCATGCCTTGTGGGACTCCTATACCTTGATCCTTTGTGATCCTGCTGTACATTGCTTCAAACCGACCACAGAGGGATGAAGGTTCGTCCTGTAAGGTGGGTTTGAATTTTGTCAGGATTTCTGGAGTAACATCCCAATGTCCTGTTGCCAGTTTCATGAGTATTGAAAGGCGTTCTTCCTCATCATAAAATAGGCCATTCTTGGGACTTGTTCTCTCTGTTGCCTCATACCTTTGGTTGAGGTGTGTAGGCAACCACAATTTAAACAGCTCCATACGATATTCTGGAGGCACAGAATATTTCCTGCAATGTCCTTCAAACATATCACAGGCTGTAAATGGATCTGTATTAGGGTCATACTTAGGGATCTCTTTGCAGATCCGTAACAGGAAATTTATCTTTTCCATGTTGTTATGGCTAGGATAAAATTCCACTGACCTTTCAGGACGTGTAGGTAGGTTGGAAGCCGTATGTACAGTTTCCCATCCACTACTTAGTCCCCAATTTGAGTCCTGTCCATGGAGGCGTCCACTGTCTCTCCTCTCCAAAGGTGTTGGAGAGAATTGTAGTGCATGCTCCTCTGGAGTCCTAGTATCACAAAATGGACTATTGGATCTCTGATCCGCAGGAGCCGTGGGTCTGATCGCCCCCATCCCCTCCTGTGCCATTCCTGAGACACAAATCTGTTTAGTTGGCAAGGGTACCGTGCTGTTAGTACTAGGCCGTGACAAGTCAGAGATGATCTGCTGCAAATTCGCAATGATTTGCGACTTTGCCGCTTGATCCTCTCTTAGTGTCACTAACATTGCTTCTGTGGAAGTAATTTTACTTCTAAACTGATTGTTCTCAGTGTATAATCGAAGGAGTTCTTTGTCCATGTCAGAATAATAATTCTCTTTGTCAGAGAGTTTGAATTCCAACACACAAATCTCCTTTCCTCTCTCAATTATACAAAGTGCCTCATCTTTCAATTGAGTTTCTAACATGTGAATCTGCTTGACATAGTCTACACAACAATGACAGTGGGAGTTTGCATTGTTAGCTCGCTCCACTGTCCCTTTCATGTTTGCTAGGATCTCAGCATGCTCTGGCTTCCAGATGGTATCCTCAAAAGTATATACTAGTTTTGCTAACATTTGTAATCTTTTGGAAGTTTTGTTAAAAACTGTCCGTTTACTAATGCAGTTTTTATCATGAGCATAGGCCTGATCCAGCAAAGCAGACCACAACATTTCTCCTGATTTATAGGTTGTGGGTGGTACTGGGTTGAATGTACTGTGTTTAGCTAGGTGTTTTAATGTTGAGAAATCCATACTTACTTTTCCTGCTGTCATCTTGGTCACCATTGTCCTCCTACTTGTTTTTTGCTGCTTGAAAAAGTATCCTTTTCGTACCGGAAAGCCTTTTCCCGACCAGGTGGACTTCTCCTGAAGAACCTTGACTTTGATATTACGGAGGCACAAATGGATTTTTCAGTCTCCCAGGGAGTTGTTTGTGGAGGAAACAGACAATTGTTAATACCTTCAGATAAATACAAATAAACAATAGGTTCACTGTTATTAATTATTTTAAGTGAAGCTTTAAGCAAACTGGGTTAGCCGTGCAAACTTCAATCTGGGCATACAGTGTAACGCAACACTTCACTGTGTACCAATGTTACCTGTCCACGCCCCCCACTTGATAGTTCACGGTATAACACAGTTTTGCCAGAAGACAACACGCAAAAATATTAAAACAGTACGGGCCGGCTCGCCATTATGTTAAGGATGATGATTATTAATTAATATTCACTGTTCATCACTCCTGACTTGCTTCACCATTATGTTAGAGACATCTGGGTGTTACTAATAATTAATATTCTCAGTTTCCCTCCTTTCTCCTTAGGTATATCTACTTATCTGTTTCCTTGACTGGTTTGCATGTACGATAATTTACCCCACAATATTAATCATAAAATACGTTTATTATTAATATGATGGAACTAGGTTATAGAATAATACAAAACAGTATTAACACAGTGCAATACAATAAGTACAGAACCCAATTAAAAACCTACAGATATCGCTACATACACACACACATACAACCACACACATACAACCCCTGGACAATTTACTAACTGACCCTTTCTGTAAGGAACACAGCAGTAGTAATACAGATTAATAAAGGGTGACTGATAGATAGATGGATGGATGGATAGATAGATAGATAGATAGATAGATAGATAGATAATGGGTGGATAGATGGATAGATAGATAGAGAGAGAAAGTTATACTTAAGCCTTATTATGCTCTGGTGGTATATGGAGCTTGTCTAGTTGAAGCTGGTCAGTTCTTCTCCCAAGGGGGTTGGTGAAGAGAGAGAGAGAGGGAGAGCTTTTGGCCCATCATATATATGGCCCACAACTCCACCCACCTAGATGTTGTCACTCCAATCAGGCTCTTGGTATTGTAATATAAGTTTAGATGCAATACTTCTTATGAGTCTTGGGATGGCGCTCTAACACTTAAAATTGATCCTTGGCCTAGGGGTAATGACCTACCTCCCCCATCTGCTCCAGGTAACTCTCTTTGAATAAAGGAAGCTGATTAACATCACCATGAAGATCTCATTAGCATATTCCATCTCATTATGTTAAACAAAAGCCTTCCTGGCCCATGCTTGATGTCTGTTAGAAAACAGGTTTTGTAGCATGCAGACACTTATGTTCAGAAGTTCTGAATGGAATGATTGAGATAATAGATAAATATATATATATTAATGTTTGTGGTAAGCACTTCCCTTTACAACAGGTATTAACAATTCTGGCACAGCTAGGAGGTCCCATATATAATAATAATAATAATAATAATAATAATAATAATAATAATAGTCCTTTAATAGTCCCACAATGGGGAAATTCAGTGTGTTACAGCAGCAAAGATAAGATACGATAAGCAGATACAAATACAAATACAACATGTACAGGAATGTTCCAAGGTGAGAGGCATTACATTAATAGCAGACAGACCGATAGGACGTAGCAGAGGGGGGGGGGGATTTAACAGGCAGAGAGATATTTCAGTTCTCTGTGTGTAATGATCTCCGCTTAGGTCGGTGTTGGTTGTACAGCCTAACCGCGGTGGGGAGGAAAGACTTCCGATAGCGCTCCTTCTCACACCTAGGGTGGAGCAGTCGGTCACTGACAGTACTGCCCAGCGCTATCACAGTCTCATGCATGGGATGGGACTTCTTCTTCTGCATGGAGCTCACCACGGACAGTATCCTTCTGTCACCCACCACCTGCACTGGGTCCAGTGGGCTCCCCAGGACAGAGCTGGCCTTTCTAATCAGCTTGTCAAGTTTATTTCTGTCCCTGGTTGATATACTGCTCCCCCAGCAGGCCACTCCAAAGAAGATGGCTGATGCCACTACCGAGTTGAAGAAAGTTCTAAGAAGTGCCCCCCGGATTCCAAAGGCTCTCAGTTTCCTAAGCAGGTAGAGCCTGCTGTGGCCCTTCCTGTACAGGGCCTCCATATGATCTGCCCAGTCCAGCTTATTATTAAGGAGCAAACCCAGGTACTTATAGGTGTTCACAATCTCGATGCCCGTCCCTAGGATGTCCACTGGTTTAGGAGGGCTTCTGCCTTTGCGGAAGTCCACCACCATCTCCTTGGTCTTCCCCGCGTTAATCTTCAGGTGGTTCCGGTGGCACCAGTCCACAAAATCCTGGTTCAGTTCTCTGTACTCCCTGTCATCATCATCTGTGATGAGACCCACTATTGCAGAGTCGTCAGAATACTTCTGTAGGTAGCAGCTGGATGAGTTGCACCTAAAATCTGCAGTGTACAGTGTGAAGAGGAAAGGGGCGAGAACCGTACCCTGAGGTGCCCCCGTATTACAGATCACGGTACCTGACACACAGTCTTGGGCTCTCACGTATTGAGGTCAATTTGTGAGGTAGTCTAGGATCCAGTTGGAGAGGTGGTGGTCCACTCCAGCAAGGCCCAGCTTGTCCCTCAATAACCTGGGCTGTATGGTGTTAAAAGCACTGGAGAAGTCAAAGAACATTATTCTCACTGTGTTCCCTGGTTTCTCCAGGTGAGACAGAGCCCTGTGCAGAAGATGGATGATGGCATCATCTACCCCAATGCCCGGCCGATAAGCAAACTGGAGAGGGTCCATAGCTGGGCTCACTAGAGGGCGGAGGTGTGTGAGAACCAATCTCTCCAAGATCTTCATCAGGTGGGATGTCAGTGCTACAGGTCTGTAGTCATTGAGGTCCATAGGGTGGGGTTTCTTTGGAACTGGTACCACACAAGAAGATTTCCATAATTCAGGGACTATTTCCTGCCTCAGGCTCATATTATACATATATGTAATTATACCATACAGCTGGTCCCCACAAGTCTTAATTAGCCTTGCACTGATTTCATCTGGCCCTGCGGCTTTCCTCGCCTTGATCTTTTTCATCTCCTTCCTCACCTGGGCCCGTGTGAAGGTCAGACTGTGGCCAGATAAAAACGGATTTCTGGATTTACTGGTCTGTTGGGAAATGGCCGCATGGGGAGAAGTCATTGTGGTGGGGGAAGCTGAAGGACATACTGGGGTGGGAGGAGCTGGTGTGTGATCAAATCTGTTGAAGAATAGGTTTAGTTCATTAAGCCAATTAACATCTGCCTCAATCTGGCAGACAGACTGTTTATGACCCGAAATTGACTTAAGCCCCTCCCAGACCCCCCTTATGTCTTTTTCTTTCCATTTGCTTTTCCATTTTTTCCTTATAACTGGCTTTTCCTTGCCTGATTTGATGCCTCAGCTCCTTTTGTACTTCCCTGAACCCCTCCTTATCTCTTGTCCTGAATGCCATCTTTTTCTCCTTAAGTAGTGTTTTTATATCAGAGTTAATCCATGGTTTGTTGTTGGAGAAGCACCTCACCACTTTTGTGGGTACTGTGTTGTCCACACAAAAATTAATGTAGTCTGTTATGCAGTGTGTGAGTCCTTCTATATCTTCTCCATAAGAATCCTGCAGCACTTCCCATGCGGTTGTGTCAAAACAATCCCTCAGAGCCTCATCACTCTCCTCGGACCATATCCTCACTGTGCGGGTGACAGCTGGTTCTCTACGTACAAGTGGCTTGTACACAGGTCGGAGATGTACTAGGTTGTGATCCGATCTCCCCAGGGGCGGTAGGGCTGATGAGTTATATGCCTCCCTCACGTTGGCAAAGAACAAGTCCAGTGTTTTGTTGTCTCTTGTGTGGCAGGTTACATACTGTGTGAAACTGGGCAGTGTGGATGATGGAGAGGCATGGTTGAAATCACCCGACAGAAGAAAGAGGGCCTGGGGATGTTTTAACTGTAACTGGCTCAGCGTAGCTTGTAGGACCTCGCAGGCAGTGTCAGCTTTCGCAGAGGGGGGGACATATGCAGCTATCACGATGACATGTGATAGTTCCCTTGGTAGGTAGAAAGGTCTCATGCTCACAGCTAATAGTTCAATGTCCTTACAGCAAGTTTGCTCCTTAATCACAATGTGCCTAGGATTACACCATCTATTATTCACAAACATTGCCAGCCCTCCTCCTTTCCTCTTACCGCTCTCCCTTGTCCTGTCTGCCCGAAGGAGTTTAAAACCATCCAAGGAGACCAGAGGGTCAGGAGTAACTTCAGTGAGCCAAGTCTCTGTAAGCAGCATCATGCTGCAAGCCCGAAACTCCTGATGATGCCTGGTGAGCGCTGTTAGTTCATCCATCTTGTTTGCAAGAGATCTCACATTGCCCATGATGATGGAGGGAACAGCTGGTCGGTAACGCCTCTTTTTAATCCTCTGAAGAGTACCAGCTCTGCATCCCCTCACCCGCTTTTTCTTTCTCCAAAGCTCGCGGGGGGATGTGTGACCAGATGGTATGCCGCCCTGCTGTGCCTCTGAGCTGCAGAATTTCCTCTCTTGTATAGACAAAGGAATTGTCTGCATACACAAAAGATCCCATTTTCAAGCAGAACAAAAAGACAGATAAAAAACAAAAAAAAAGTATCACAAGGGTGCAAGTCTTTGTGTGTGTTTCTTCATAGTGCAAAGTCCTTAAGTAGAGAGATACAAAACGAGACATAGAAAGAAAAATAAGATAGAGAGTCTCAGAGCTGCTGTAGCTGGCAGCCACTCCAGCGGCGCCATCTTGGGAAAAAAAAAAAATCAGAAATAAGCTACAGTCGTGCAGGGACTCATAAAGTTACACAGGAGTCTGTCTATACTCTGTGACCAGGGTTACTCCTGGTTACATTGAAAGTAGTTTAATGGCGTACTGTCAATTTGACTGAATGTAACCTGATCTCATTTAAAGAGGCTGTCCAGGATTTAATTTTTTTTCATACTAGGTGAAAAAAAAAAAAAAAAAAAAAACATATTCACCTGACCAGTCCTGCTGCTCCGCTGTCTTGTTTTGCAGGAAGACCCCACTGCACTGTGATATTCCATGTCCCTTTCTTTAGGCCACTTATTTGCCACAGGTAGTGGCCTCAGTGGTCATGTGCAGTAAGGACTTCCGCCAAAAGAAAACACCAGAGCTGCAGGACTGGACAGCACTGGGAGATACCAGAGCAGAGGGAACAGGTATGTTTTTTTTTGTTTTTTTTCACCTCCCCCAGTCTAATTTAAAAAAAAAATTGGATGACCCCTTTAAGGTAGTGATTTTGAGCAGAAGAATGTAGACTCAGCTGTTCATTTGAGTTTCCAGTCAGCTCCTGCATTCCAAAAAATGCATGGACTGTCCGGGAATACAAACGAATATCTAGGCAGCACAATGTAACATAACAGGCATTTTGTGCAAGCATTATCCACATGTGATTATTAACTTTTGCTATATTTGTATATTGAAATTAAAATTTATTTGAAAAAAAAGACACTCCGTCTTTAACTAGACATTTTTGAATGAGGCAGCACAGAGTCTGCGCTGGTTATTTAAAAAAAAAATTCTTAGAAAAAAAAAAATAGTAAAAAGAATATGGTGCCCAAAATACAGGGGCACAATCTCAGCACCAGAATTTTAATCAAATTTAAATAAAAATGTATTTGAAAAAAAAAGTCACTTGGATAAAGACTGAAGTATAATAGCAAGTTTGAAGCATAGTTGATAAATGTGAGTTTGATGCAGAACTATATGCTTCCCTGCATACAACAGCTTTTAGTATTAGGAAAATTTGGACATAGATAGAGGTGGATAAACACTGTAGAAATATGAGATTGATACAGAGTATAGCATCCAGTGAAAAAAACAAATTTGCCACTAGGACTTGGGGACACTTTCAAAGTTTGCCCAATTTTTCGGACTGACTGACCTTCATTTCTTAAAGTAATGATGGCCACTCGTTTTTCTTTACTTAGCTGCTTTTTTTCTTGCCATAATACAAATTCTAACACTCCATTCAGTAGGACTATCAGCTGTGTATCCACCTGACTTCTGAACAACACAACTGATGGTCCCAACCCCATTTATAAGGCAAGAAACCCCACTTATTAAACCTGACAGGGCACACCTGTGAAGTGAAAACCATTTCAGGTGACTACCTCTTGAAGCTCATCAAGAGAATGCCAAGAGTGTGCAAAGCAGTAATCAAAGCAAAAGGTGGCTACTTTGAAGAACCTAGAATATAAGACATATTTTCAGTTGTTTCACACTTTTTTGTTAAGTATATACAGTCATATGAAAAAGTTTGGGCACCCCTATTAATCTTGATCATTTTTAGTTCTAAATATTTGGGTGTTTGCAACAGCCATTTCAATTTGATATATCTAATAACTGATGGACACAGTAATATTTCAGGATTGAAATGAGGTTTATTGTACTAACAGAAAATGTGCAATATGCATTAAACCAAAATTTGACCGGTGCAAAAATTTGGGTACCCTTATCATTTTATTGATTTGAATACTCCTAACTACTTTTTACTGACTTACTGAAGCACAAAATTGGTTTTGTAACCTCACTGAGCTTTGAACTTCATAGCCAGGTGTATCCAATCATGAGAAAAGGTATTTAAGGTGGCCAATTGCAAGTTGTTCTCCTATTTGAATCTCCTCTGAAGAGTGGCATCATGGGCTCCTCAAAACAACTCTCAAATGATCTGAAAACAAAGATTGTTCAACATAGTTGTTCAGGGGAAGGATACAAAAAGTTGTCTCAGAAATTTAACCTGTCAGTTTCCACTGTGAGGAACATAGTAAGGAAATGGAAGACCACAGGGACAGTTCTTGTTAAGCCCAGAAGTGGCAGGCCAAGAAAAATATCAGAAAGGCAGAGAAGAAGAATGGTGAGAACAATCAAGGACAATCCACAGACCATCTCCAAAGAGCTGCAGCATCATCTTGCTGCAGATGGTGTCACTGTGCATCGGTCAACAATACAGCACACTTTGCACAAGGAGAAGCTGTATGGGAGAGTGATGCGAAAGAAGCTGTTTCTGAAAGAACGCCACAAACAGAGTCGCCTGAGGTATGCAAAAGCACATTTGGACAAGCCAGCTTCATTTTGGAAGAAGGTCCTGTGGACTGATGAAGCAAAGATTGAGTTGTTTGGTCATACAAAAAGGCGTTATGCATGGCGTCAAAAAAACACAGCATTCCAAGAAAAACACTTGCTACCCACTGTAAAATTTGGTGGAGGTTCCATCATGCTTTGGGGCTGTGTGGCCAATGCCGGCACCGGGAATCTTGTTAAAGTTGAGGGTCGCATGGATTCAACTCAGTATCAGCAGATTCTTGAGAATAATGTACAAGAATCAGTGACGAATTTGAAGTTACGCCGGGGATGGATATTTCAGCAAGACAATGATCCAAAACACAGCTCCAAATCTACTCAGGCATTCATGCAGAGGAACAATTACAATGTTCTGGAATGGCCATCCCAGTCCCCAGACCTGAATATCATTGAACATCTGTGGGATAATTTGAAGTGGGCTGTCCATGCTCGGCGACCATCAAACTTAACTGAACTGGAATTGTTTTGTAAAGAGGAATGGTCAAAAATACCTTCATCCAGGATCCAGGAACTGATTAAAAGCTACAGGAAGCGACTAGAAGCTGTTATTTTTGCAAAAGGAGGATCTACTAAATATTAATGTCACTTTTCTGTTGAGGTGCTCATACTTTTGCACCGGTCAAATTTTGGTTTAATGCATATTGCACATTTTCTGTTAGTACAATAAACCTCATTTCAATCCTGAAATATTACTGTGTCCATCAGTTATTAGATATATCAAATTGAAATGGCTGTTGCAAACACCCAAATATTTAGAACTAAAAATGATTAAGATTAATAGGGGTGCCCAAACTTTTTCATATGACTGTAATTCCACATGTGTTAATTCATAGTTTTGATTCCTTCAGTGTGAATCTACAATTTTTATAGTCATGAAAATACAGAAAACTCTTGGAATGAGAAGGTGTATCCAAACTTTTGGTCTGTACTGTATATATATATATATATATATATATATATATATATATGTATATATAGGTTTCTTTACGTTTTAACCCCTTAAAAAAATCAAAACTTTGCAAAAAAAAAAAAATTTCTGACACCGATAACTTTTTTATATTTTTGTGTATGTGGATGTATAAGGCATATTTTTTGTGGGGCCAGATGTACTTAGTAATACAGAACAATAGCATAAACTATATACATGTGATACCTGATATAACAATACAGTTAATACAGCCCAGTACGTGTTTTTTAAGCAGTGTCCATTGACATGCTGCCAAACACGTACAGGACACAAAATCCACAGAGCCCCATATAAATGGGATACAACTCCATGATGCAAATGTATTATACATCTATAATATGTACTGTATCTATACAGTCATGGCTGTAAGTGTTGGCATCCCTGAAATTTTCCCCTTAAAATTGCTGTTGGGAGAAGGCACCCTTCAAATATGAGAGACCTGGAACAGTTTGCAAAAGAAGAGTGGTCCAAAAGTCCAGTTGAGAGGTTTAAGAAGCTTGTTGATGGTTATAAGAAGCGATTGATTTCAGTTATTTTCTCCAAAGGGTGTGCAATCAAATATTAAGTTGAGGTTGCCAATGATTTTGTTTTCCCCAATTTTTTGAGTTTTGCGTGAAATTATATAATTTTTTACTTTTTTTTTTCTATCCAGCTGGTTATAATGGCTACCTCCTGTACTGATGACATTTAACATGCTAATAAGGAGATACTATGACTCTCTATGACCTTGGACACACTTAAGCCTCTATCAGTATATACCGTATTTTTAGGACTATAAGATGCACTTTTTTTCCCCCAAATTTGGGAGGAAAATGGGGGATGCGTCTTATAGTTCGAATGCATCATCCCACTGCCGCCACCATCTTATTGCAGCAGCAAGAGTGGGGCGATGCTGCGAGCCCTGGGCGGATGCCGGGTCTGTAAAGGCAATGGCGGCCGCTCTGCTGCAGAGCGGTCACCATAGCTACCGGGTCTCCGATGTAACCGGAGCTAATGACCACGATCAGAGTCTACTCTGATCGCGGGCATTACTACCTGTAAGTATTACTACTGTTCTATTGCAGTCAAAGGAACTTGCAATCAAATGATTGCAGGTTCAAGCCCCCTGGGAAGGGGGGGCTAATAAAATATAAAATAAAAACAAAGTTAAAAAAAAAATTAATAAAAAACAAAGTTCTAAATCACCCCTTTTTCCTAGAATACATATAAAAGTAGAAAATTATTGTGAAACACATACACCTTAGGTATCCCTGTGTCCGAAAATACCCGGTCTACAAACTTAAATACAATGCCCAGTCTATAAAATAATTTTCCTGTAGGGTGAACGGCGTAGTGGGAAAAGGAATCAAAAGTGCCGAACTGCCGTTTTTTTCACTGCTTCGCCTCTGATTTTAATAAAAAGTGATCAAAGCAATAGACATTCTCCAAAATGGTATAACTAAAATGTACACCTGACCCCGAAAAAAAAGATGCCCTATGCATCCCCGTACAACTGCAGGGTCACCTGTCAAGGTGGCCTTGCAGCTGTTACAAAACTACAACTCCCATATATTAAATATTTTACCACATTTTGTGCTTCAAAATTTTTTTTCCTCCTCTAAAACCTAGGTGCGTGTTATGGTCCGGTGCGTCTTATAGTCTGAAAAATACGGTACTTATATATATTTACTAAGTAGATTTTATGTGGTCATAGAAAAGGGTGCCTAGTTAGGAACAACATTCTCCTACAACATCTTTCAAGATACCTATATGCAATTCAAAACTGAAAATGCCTATATGCCCTTTATCAATATGATCTACAGAATAATAAGCAACTAGATGTGAATTTCAATATGTTTATGTATTAAATAAAAAGTCATTGAAAAAAAAAGGAAAAAAGAAAAGTCACTATGATCTAAAGAAATGTGTATTTATTTGAAAATATGACAATTTTCCATTTAGAACAAGCTATACATCACATCATCTAAATAACAGAAAGCTTCACACAGTAATTGTATTTCATACAGTGTAAGGCACATGTGATACAGTGAAAGGCACTATCTCTCCATGACCTTATCCAATATCACACTCCGTTCTTTTATGCAACAACTTGACATGAATATGTGTTATGAATATATTGAAGCTTATAGAGGCAAACATCAAATGACACATTCAAACAAACCAATAAATAACTATGTACATGGCAGGCCTTACTAGCCACAGAGCAGTACATAAAACAACATGGCTAACATGAAACAGTATAGCAATAACTGACTAAAGAACAATTATACTGTACATAGACAAATGAATACATGTCAGTGTGGAAGCTGAAAACTGACTAGTACTAATGGTGACACTATTAAAAATTACAGGCATTAATAGATTAATATTCTACTACATGGTAGTAAAAAGGAGACAACACAATATAAAAAAAATGTAGCAACATATACAAGTATGGTTGACCCTTCTACTGTGATTCAATACATCCTCTCCATTTTTTATAATTAAGTAACGGCATAATCGCTGGAAACATGACTATTAGGGAGAAACATTAGGGCTATACAAAATAGATGGTAATCACTCATTAGGGAGAAATTTCACATTATTTCTTTAGAAGAATTTTATATTATCTTTGGTTACCAGTTAAACATGAACGTTCAGGTGGGAATAAAGTCAACATACTAACGCCACTCATTATGTCACACATATATGGGTAATTATTTGGTAGGGCCTTCACTCAGTCTTGACCTTGTAAACCAGAGGCACACAATTTGCTACAGAAAGAAAATAATTTGCGACCACCAATAGTAATTATCAGCCTTCCAATGTGAGGGCCATTCCAAACTTTTTAGGGTTCAGCTTTAATATAGACAAGGAAGATAATACCCTATCACCCTTTAATATTGTAAAGTATAAAAAATATCCACTGATTTTCTTTCCATATATACTACTATTTAGTATTAGTGTAATCTTGTTTTTTTTTTTTTTTTTGTTTTGTTTTGTTTGAAGGAGCAGAACTGATTTTATATCGATAGATACCATCATTAGTCTATTACTGTAGACATGCAGGGCAGAACTGATGGTATACAAATCCTATTGTGGTACACCAACATCATCTTCTGTTGAAGACTCCAGTGCAATTTCTGCCTGAAATCGGCAGACGAAAATGTCCAGAAGACTTTTTCCCCAACCGGTTTCAGTTTTAAAATGACAGACACCGGACGGACCCCATTATAGTCAATGGGGTCCACAAAGTTCAGTGTGTAACTGCTATTACAGTGTTCTGCCTGTCTGTTGTTCTAGTCCTCCAATGGACCAGAACAAGGGAGAGGCCAATGCTAGTGTGAACCTAACATCAACTGTTGGTTTCATCAATGCAATACAAATGCAGTGGAATTGCTTTGTTAGCCTCAATCTGATCTATAAGGTCTAAAGCAGGTCACCGCCTCTATGACATCCATATGTCCTAATAGCTCATATGAACAGAGGATAAGTTAACAATGTTGACTGGTTTACCATGTAGCTGTATTTATGAACAGCTTAAGATGCCATCAAAAACAAGATCTCATTTTAAGTGATAATTAATGCCATACTCATCTGGTTTTATACTTTAATAAAGCCAAGCTTCCCCAATACTGTGGTAAAAAGAAAAAGCGATCCAATAGTTAAAAACGAACCCTATGTACATTTAGAATCTCACAATGTAACAGGGATGAAATGTTATAATGTTTTTGACTGAGGAACCTTTCCAAAATGATATAATAATTTCAGCTTTCAATGCTAAATACTCAATAAAAATCTAATATTGGTGAAAGAATATTACTGTAGAAGTTTTCTTTTGCATCATGTATCTACCAAAGTGCATAAGAAGCTTAAACTGTATAGCCACATAGCTGTTCACAGTTAGGTAACACAAAATATAGAAATAAATAAGAGGAAAAAGAACACTTAAAAATTATTTGGAGGAATACCTGCCCCTGAAGAGCATGTGATCTGAGTAAAAATGGAACACGTTCAACCATATATCATGCATACTTAAATAATAGTATTAAAGCTACCTCTTACATATGAAATTTCATTAGTGTTCTAAAGCATCATGTGTAACAGTAGAGACAAGAAGTAGTTAAATCTGTGTGATTTGGCTTTAAATGTTTTTGTACAATCATGATACCATTCCGGATAAAGCCACATTAGTTTTGCACTGTTTTTTCCATTGAGAAATTCCAAAATAAATGAAAGTCAAGAACAAATTGAACTTTTCCAATCCATGTTAGCGGAAAAAAGAAATTCACCCTAAAATGAGCAAATTAGTACTGTTCCTAAAATCCAATTCTTCTTCACTATTATTATACCCCTTATCATAATATGAGGATGCGAGTGTGGTGATACAGGTGTGAAATATTTTGGATAACAGTCAGAACAAACAATAAGGAAAGATTTGCTTTGGCAAAAGGCTGATTGAACTGATACCACACTGAATCAAGATGAACAGTTAGAAAACAATGGCATAGGTAAAGTATGTAGCATCAATGTCCTGGAGAAAGTCACTTGTTACACTTTGAAAATGAAGTGTATTGGCTCAGGATATCTTTGTGAAGGCCTAGGAGCTTCCTGTGGTTCTTATGCATTCTTCATTATGTGACACTCAGACAGATGTCTCATAGTTGTCAAATACAAAAATCTGTTAGGTCCTTGAAGCCAGTGTGAAAAGTAAATCCAGAAAACAAAAATCCTCCATTGATGTTTTTGTAGTTTTTTATAGGTCACATCAATTTCCTTGGTGTTTCAATTTCTTATAGCAGCTTCATCGAAATGAACAGCTGCATTTTATCCTTATGGTTAGAACTTGGTACTATGGCTGAATGAATCTGACATGATAATATTTTTGTAGAAGTTATCCGAGTGAGGATGACAATAGCCCTTGACTTTGTCAATAACATGATGGACTGGAAGAATTGATGTCTGTTCAGCATCCACTGGTGTAAACTTGACTGAGGGTCTGTCCCCAAAAATGTAACCTGCAAACCACAAAATAGCCATTAACGTGTGAACTTTGAAATTTAAGGCCCTTTTTGGAATTGACTTAAAAAAAATGTTGTCACCATGCCAATAATCTTTTTACATTTCATGTTTTGATATTTAATGTTGAACATTTAAGATGCTATACATTTTATTTCTATCCCCAAAAATGTCTTAATTCTACAGAACATAATGTTCATTTTCCATAACTCTACCACATGTAATATTTGTGTTGCTTTACTAGTAGTGGAATTTTTCATTCACATTGCAGGCTGCACAAAAAATATATCACTTGCATAAGATGAATATGTGACAATATGCACATGGATAATTTTTTTCAAACAGAGGTTTAATCGTCATTACCATTACTACAATTTTATTAATATAAAGTTTAGTCAATGTGTCTCCTTAGGTAAAGGAACCTAAAGTGCCCTGATTCCATTATATTATCATTTACTAAAGGGCTGCCATGCTTTAGTGAAAATATATTTGAAATACTTGTATTAAGTGTTAATCTTGGGGAGGTTTGCATGCAAGGAGGTTCTTTTCTGACTTCTTCCCACCCAGCTCAGGTTCATTGACAATATGTTAAAACAGAGAGAAACATGTCAATTAAGTTGAGTTGGGTGCAGAAAGCTAAGGGGGAGTTTCTTCCTGAGGACTTCCTGAGCACTTAATACATAAAACTATGACGTCCTTCTAAAAAAGCTATAGCTCTTTAAGTAAACATCTCACCTTCCCTCCCTCCCACTCTGATCTGCTTTACATTTTTTTACATTATTTCATTAATACATTTACTATATATACTGTGTAAATTAATATATGCATATATTTCCATGTATATGTTTTTACACGGTGAGAAAATGGATACACATATAAGAAAGATCAGGCAATGAGTAGGCAGAATGATGATAATCAAGATGCAAATGCTTCAAAGCATGAGATCATATCATAAGCAATTATTATTTGACATGTCTTATAAAGTTAGAAGTCCAAGCCAGATGGTCATGCTGCTGTATATAAAAGACATGTAACACGTAACCCTTCTGGTTTACCTTTATACACTGTAGCAGCATTGATAGTTTTTTTTTTTACTATACACTGGTTGGGCTTGGTTCCCATGTGCATTAACAATTCAACTTTTCTGTTCCGTCATAGGATCAAAATAGCAGAATTCAATGATCTATCACATGATAATTTGCCAACAGATTTCATTTACTTAGGCTAGTTTCATATCTGCGTCGGGGTCCATTTGGAGACTCCATTGCAGAGTCGGCTGAAAATCAGCAGAGGGAAAAGTCCCGCACGGAAGACTTTTTTCCTCCACCGCTTTCAGATTAAAAAGGGTGGACAACCGATTGACCCCTCTATAGTCAATGAGACCCAAAGAACGGAGAGCCAGCACTACTATGAACCTAGCTTTAAGATTCAGTTTCGATGTCTCCCGAAAAAATAATGCAATATTGTGTGCTACTTTTCTTGCAATAACATTTCTTTGTCAATATCTACTATAGTTTTTCCTAACAGAACTTCCAAAGCATAAATGATCATAAGTTTATATGTAATTTACCTTTCCCTTTAGAGTTGGCAGGTGAAGGCAGTTAGGCTTCAGTTAAGCGCCACCTAGCTTAGAAAAGATTTTAAAAATTGTTGGTTGAACAAATTTAATGTGTACAACCAACAATGCTCTGGCAAAGGAGAGGGAAATAACTAATGATCTCTTTCCCCCTGTTGTTGGCTTCATCTGGAATTACTATACAGTGCTGGCCAAAAGTATTGGCACCCCTGCAATTCTGTCAGATAATACTCAATTTCTTCCAGAAAATGATTGCAATCACAAATGCTTTGGTAATAATATCTTCATTTATTTTGCTTGCAATGAAAAAACACAAAAGAGAATGAAAAAAAAAGTCAAATCATTGATCATTTTACACAAAACTCCAAAAATGGGCCGGACAAAAGTATTGGCACCCTCAGCCTAATACTTGGTAGCACAACCTTTAGACAAAATAACTGCGAACAACCGCTTCCGGTAACCATCAATGAGTTTCTTACAATGCTCTGCTGGAATTTTAGACCATTCTTCTTTGGCAAATTTCTCCAGGTCCCTGAGATTTGAAGGGTGCCTTCTCCAAACTGCCATTTTGAGATCTCTCCACAGGTGTTCTATGGGATTCAGGTCTGGGCTCATTGCTGGCCACTTTAGAAGTCTCCAGTGCTTTCTCTCAAACCATTTTCTAGTGCTTTTTGAAGTGTGTTTTGGGTCATTGTCCTGCTGGAAGACCCATGACCTCTGAGGGAGACCCAGCTTTCTCACACTGGGCCCTACATTATGCTGCAAAATTTGTTGGTAGTCTTCAGACTTCATAATGCCATGCACACGGTCAAGCAGTCCAGTGCCAGAGGCAGCAAAGCAACCCCAAAACATCAGGGAACCTCCGCCATGTTTGACTGTAGGGACCGTGTTCTTTTCTTTGAAGGCCTCTTTTTTTTTTTCCTGTAAACTCTATGTTGATGCCTTTTCCCAAAAAGCTCTACTTTTGTCTCATCTGAACAGAGAACATTCTTCCAAAAAGTTTTTGGCTTTCTCAGGTAAGTTTTGGCAAACTCCAGCCTGGCTTTTTTATGTCTCTGGGTCAGAAGTGGGGTCTTCCTGGGTATCCTACCATAGAGTCCCTTTTCATTCAGACGCCGACGGATAGTACGGGTTGACACTGTTGTACCCTCGGACTGCAGGGCAGCTAGAACTTGTTTGGATGTTAGTCGAGGTTCTTTAGCCACCATCCGCACAATCTTTCGTTGAAATCTATCGTCAATTTTTCTTTTCCGTCCACATCTAGGGAGGTTAGCCACAGTGCCATGGGCTTTAAACTTCTTGATGACACTGCGCATGGTAGACACAGGAACATTCAGGTCTTTGGCGATGGACTTGTAGCCTTGAGATTGCTCATGCTTCCTCACAATTTTGCTTCTCAAGTCCTCAGACAGTTCTTTGGTCTTCTTTCTTTTCTCCATGCTCAATGTGGTACACACAAGGACACAGGACAGAGGTTGAGTCAACTTTAATCCATTTCAACTGGCTGCAAGTGTGATTTAGTTATTGCCACCACCTGTTATGTGCCACAGGTAAGTAACAGGTGCTGTTAATTACACAAATTAGAGAAGCATCACATGATTTTTCAAAGGGTGCCAATACTTTTGTCCACCCCCTTTTTTATGTTTGGTGTGGAATTATATCCAATTTGGCTTTTTGACAATTCTTTTTGTGGTTTTTGGATATTATTACCAAAGCATTTGTGATTGCAATCATTTTCTGGAAGAAATTAAGTATTATCTGACAGAATTGCAGGGGTGCCAATACTTTTGGCCAGCACTGTAGATTTTGGTAAATGGCCATTTCAGGGTTTGCAGCGATATCTACCCAGATATCAGCATACTGTATGTCTCACCCTTACTTATCAAGAATATATAATGAATGCATATCACAGCATATTTAACTTACTGTACACTAGTTGAAATTTTGGTCTAATATTTCACAAAAATAAAGGGTTAATTAATGAATAAATTGGCTATGTTTCTGGGGTCCATAATATCCATCTACTGATACTTTCATTCACATGATGTTTTTGTCCAGACTAAAGGGGTTTATATTTGTTGTAGCACAGAGATTTCATACACTTCCTTCCATATGCATATCATATCAATTTGACCAGAGTTGAGATGATTGTGCATGCTTAGCAACTGCTCCAATCATACAGGAGACACAGTTACGGTCTTGCGGTGGATACAGGAGTTTAAATCTTGGGACATGCCCTTTAATATTGCAAGGCACAGTGGTAATAAAAGTAAATTTTACAGAATAAGTGTTTATGAACAAAGGCCATGTGATCATATTGATTAAAACCATATTTTATACATAATTACAAATTAAGATATAAAACACATCATAAATATTGTTGACGGCAGATAATACATGCACTTAATGCAAATGCTTCATTTTAAAAAAGCAACTTGAAATATTATTTCTCAGTAAGATGAGCCATAAAGGAAGGAAACAAGGCAAATTAAAATCTTAGAATTTCAGAAATGAGCATCATTGTCATAAGATGGAGCAATGGAAAGATGAGCAATTCTGATTAGAGAATGGTCCTTTCCATTGTATGGACTTCATGCAAGAGTACCCAGCCCAGCTGTTGATAGGTCATGCACCCAACCAACCTTACAGGAGCGTTTACCTGGATGATTCCACCTCTGGTTAAAGGATGCCCTTAGAAGCCATTATCTATGCCATAAACATGGAATGTAACGATCAGTTTAGTAAGTAACAGAAACGTTAGTGAAAACCACAAGTTGAAACACAAAACAGAAAAAGTACAAAATTAATCGAAACCCTGAAAGTACGGAGTATGATTACTCTGAGCTGCAAAAGACTTTTCTGTGAATTTAATATTGTAATATTACCAGGTGCAATTGTGTATTCTAATTTATTAAATTAATTTAAATATAGGTTTTTTGTCTTAGACTGAAATCTAAGTGAATATAATATCAGACCCACACTGTGAATATACCCATGTTTTCGCAATGTGTGTGGGACCTGGGGATATTATACCTTAGTATAATATAGTATATATAATATAATATAATATAATATAATATATAATAAATAAATACATAAATAGTATATAATATAGTATAGTATAATGTGGGCACTAAGGGGACAGTATAGTATGTGGGGGGGAACTCTTCATCCCCCCAGTATGCACCCCCCCCCACCAACATCTGTTCCCCCCTTGAGCCCCCCCCTCTGGAAAATCTTGTATATGCCCCTCTCTTTAACCTGAGCTCATGTATGACAATCTTGTTCACTAATGATTACTGTATATTACAGGCATTAAGTGTTATGAGGGCCTTATGTTACTTTGGCCTGTCTTTCTTGAAAGTCCTGGAAAATGTTGCATATGTTTCTATAGTAACCAGCCATCTATCAGGTCCTGGTATTGTCAGATTAAACACATTTTACTGTATCTACAGAGTGGAATAGTTTGTACTTTCTAACTATTATTAAATTTTGCCTATGGTGTCAAGTCTAATTTTTCTACATGTGTAGAAATATCTAGTCTACCAAATGACCCAAGAGAATCTGTAGCACCAATAAGCTATGAGAAAGTTCTCACTTATTTATTCTTCTAAATATGATCATTTAGCTTAATAGTTTAACTTACTCAATGATTTATTTTCTTGGACAAAACTGAAAATATGCTAGAACAGTAACAGTCGCTATAGGTTTCCTATTTCTGACATGTCATGCATAGTTAAAAGGTTAATATATTTTATTAATTTAATTCATTTAATACAGATATACAGTAAGTTAACTACGTACAATGTATTAGATTTAGAATTGTTTATCAATGTTATTGACAGGATAGAAAAATACATTTATTATAACACAGTGGGAAATATGTTCTATATATAGCCCACGGCATTACTATACAATTTCCAGATAATATCTGATATGAAGTTAAATTAAGGTTATCCTATGGAATTAAAGTCACATAGTATGTCAAACTGTTACTAGTTTACATTTGCCAACAGGCTGAGATTTTATATATATTCTATGAAGATTTTCTCACATCTTAATAAAGCAACCTTATAAAAAATAAATGAAACCTGCCTGTGCTGCTGTTCCTCTTGTTAAAGAATGGATTGGAACTTGATTTTGATTTAGATGTCCAATATGTAGAATTCGAGCCTATGGAACTGGAAGAAAGGGACTTCCCCAGATTATCAGAGCTGACTTTCTTTGTGTTATTTGTGGCTGTTTTGCTCCAATCTGAAAAGCAAAAAGTGTTTGAGTATTACATAACAAAACTAAATACTGAAAAAATGTTAAATTTGTTATAATATATACTAGTTTTACTGATATATATACAGTATATACTGATTTCAGCGTGTATTATATTTGTAAGTAGAATTAGAGCAATATACAGTAATGTCAATATAAGTAACGTCAATCCTTTATGAGGACCAGTCACCACTTCTGACATGTCTGTTTTATCTGTTTTAGTAATTACTTACTCTATTCAGGAAATAATAATTGCGAAGCATATTTGCTTATAACTCTGCATTCATATGCTATCTCTCTTTACGAGTGAACTGACAACTGGGTGCTACAATTCATGAGGGTGTCTCTGTTTGGTGCAAAGAAGAATTACTGTAAAAGCAAAGATGCTCCTGTGTAATTGTAATAATATGCATATATAGTCACACTATTTCCATTTTTCACAACCATTTTGCATTTGTGTGTCACATATTTTGCATCCATTAGTCATGTAACATTAGAAAAATGTTTTTACCCAAACCACTGATCTGTTTCCAACGACCATCATTCAGCTTCAAGTCCATTTTGATGGGCAGTAAAAATGGACCACTGACTTCTACTAGGGTCATGTGGCCATCAAAATGGCCAATAATAGGACATCTCCTATTTTTGACGGTCCATTAAAATGGACCATCAAAAAAATGTATATGTATATAAGGCCTTATTGAGCTCATAATTGATGACATCGACCTTGTTTTTTCAGAATCTATACAGTACATTTGCATCTATATTGTACAGTATTCTGATATAGGAAGAGTCAATTGTTATAGACTGGAAGCAAAGTCCACTGTAGCATATAAGTTAAACTGGTCAGTCTGATGATTAACCTAGATAGAAATTTGTTTTTGAATGTTCTTTAGTAATAATCCCGAATTTACCTGAATTATCTGGTAATCGAAGTTTCCCACAGCATAGATGCCGCCTCCATTGTTTTTGCACATTTTCTTTCAATGCACAGTGAAAGACAAAAATAAATAAACCTAAACAGAATAAAAAAATTGTTGTGAATGAATAATAATTTGAGGGTGAATTTAGCAGCACTAAGGAACTGAAAAGGAACATACATATATCTAGTTCAACCTTCTAACTTGCAGTGTACTACTACCACAGTAAAAATCCTTTAAAGCTAAGGCCACATGTGGAAAAGCCACTATTTTTTGTAGATTTTTCTGCAGTTTTTTGAGCCAAAGCCTGAAGTGTAATGAGCAGAAGGGATAAGTATAAGAACTTCCTTAATATTTTCCATTCCTTTTGTAGCTATTCCTTTTGGGACAAAAACGCAGCTTTTCCGCAATGTGGGGCTTTAGCCTAAGACAAATTTCTTACCTTGCAAGGAATTGAATATGGTAAAAAGGTAAAGGAATGCTAGGGTGGCCTTTCCCCAAGCGAAAAAAGCAAAACCCCACGTCATTCCAAGAAGAAATGTGAGGCTGACAACACTGCGAATGTTTCTTAAGACCTCTTCTTTGATGCTACGATTAGTTCTTTTCCCATTTCTTCCACATATCTGCACCATAACCACAATAAACATGGCTATGTTCATCAAAAACATGATTCCAAAATAGGCAGCACAGGTCACATAGAAAACAACTGTGTTTTTTATCCAACAGCTGAAAGATAAAAATTTCATATATCAGTCTTCAAGTTGATGTTTACTGACTAACGCTAGATTCACACCTGCATTCGGACCCCCGAACGGAAACCTAATCCACTTAAAAAGCAGTTACCTGCGGAAACTCGCAGACCCCAGAGACTTTAGAAAGTGCTTGCAGCACTTTTCTCTCCGCATTTTTTTTAGCGGAATGGGGAACGGAATCCACGAATGGAGTTGAATCGCTGGTGTGAACCCAGTCTAACACATATGATTCTTCACCCATAACCATGTTATCTGTGCTTAAATAACTAAATCTGGACAAGAGTGACCATATGAAATTCCATAGCATTGAAGATATAAGTGGTAAAACTATTACTAAGTACTTAAACATACTAAGAATTAGAATAAATAAGCACTTCAAGTATAATATACTTACAACGCATCACCATTTCCATCAGAATCCTTTCCATACAAGGTATTCCCATATGCACTGTTGTTGTGTGTACTTGCCAGAACAATTGCAACCACTACAGCAGGTATACCTGTAATATAATACATTAAATCAGCTTCTAGGAATCAAAGGGTTCCTTTACACAGCTCAGTACAGGGGTGGATGAGCATTCCTTTACATTGGCCTGTTAGGGTGTCTTTAAACCTGTGTTTTACATGGGTTTTTGAGGAAAAAAAGCACTGTTCAGCTGGTCACTACTGCAGTCATTTCTCCCCCACACAGGCACACTGATAATCTGCAGCACATAATCTATAAACTTTATTATAAAAGAGTAAAGAGAGAAATCAAACAAACATCTGTTGTCGCACTGACACATATACCATATACCATAGGTGTCAAAGATATGCAGAACTTTGCGGAATACATGAGTAGTTGGTACATTACAAGAGCAGGGGTCAACGTCCTGAATTAGTTGAGCTATAGGAGAGCAATTGTAAGGCATTATTGTTACAGAGTAATATAATATCCTGAGTCTTGGGAGTAGGAGGAGAATATCCACGGCTGCCGCACTTGGTAGAAGAAGTGGTCCATTTTGTCTTTATGGATCAAATAGAGTTTTTCACAATACAATGGAGGAATTAATTCTAGAGATTACCATGGAGAATGACAAGGAAAGTTTACGCTACTTTGATATGCTGTATCAGTTTGAAGCAGCGGTTTGGCATTTGTAGTGGCTTGTCGCCCAGGAGGAAAATGGCCAGGGTTCTGGGACACCTTTGAATGGAAATCTCATGGATGATGACGTGAAGTCAGGACCATGGGCAGGTCATCACCAGGCATGTCCACCAAATGTGTAGCATTGTCCCTTTACTACTACAGCCTCTAAAACACTTAGGTCAAACAGTGGGGTATATTACGTTGAGTCTACCAGGCACATAATAGGAAAGGTGAAGAATATGTAATTATGTCTCAATTAGGGAAGTTTGCCAGCTTCCTCTACTTAACCCCTTAATGACCGGGCCATTTTTTCTTTTTGCATTTTCGTTTTTCCCTCCCCACATTCCAAGAGCCATAACTTTTTCATTTTTCAGTTCACAGAGTCACATGACGGCTTATTGTTTGCGAAACAAATTGTACTTTGTAATGTCACTATTCAATATTCTGTGCAATGTACTGGGAAGCTGGAAAAAAATTCAGAATGAGGTGCAATTGGAGAAAAACTGCATTTGCGCCAAATTCATATGGGTTTAATTTTTACACCATTCACTGTGTGGTAAAAATGACATGTTACCTGTATTCTGTGGGTCAGTACGAACACGGCGATACCAAATTTATATAGTATTTGTAATGTTTTGATACCTTTTAAAAAATTAAAAACTTTGCTAAATAGAAAAAAATTTTTGCATCGCTATATTGTGTCACCTGTAACTTTTTCATATTTACATGTATGGAGCTGGGTAAGGCGTCTTTTTATGCGGGACAACATGACGTTTTTATTGATACCACTTGGGGAAAGATCTGATGGTTTGATCACTTTTTATTCAATTTTTTATAGGAGACAAAGTGTTGAAAAAAACGCTATTTGGCCATTTTGATTTTTTTTTCCCCGCTACGCCATTCACCGTATGGGATAAATATTTTAATATTTTAATAGTTCGGGCATTTTGGAGCGCGTGGATACCTAATGTGTTTATGTTTACTTTTGTTTATTTACTTTTATATCTGATCTAGGGAAAGGGGGGGTGATTTGAACTTTTGTGTTTTTTTTTATTTTTACATACTTTTAAAAACTTTTTTTTTTCAACTTTTACTTGTATGATCAGACTCCCTAGGGACCTTGAAACCTAGGGAGTCTGATCGATCATACTATTCACTGCGATACTACTGTATCGCAGTGAATAGCAAAATGCCTTCACTGCTATTAGACGATGCCTCTGGCATCGTGTAATAGCTATACTGAAATGACAGGCCTGGGAGCCTTCAATAGGCTCCCGGCTGTCATGGCAACCAAGCGCCGCCCTCCGATGACGTTCTGGAGGGCGGCGATGAGGTAAAAATGGCGGCGCCCTTGTCGGCTCCGCAATTTAGACGCCGCGGTCGCGTTTGACCGCGGCATCTAAAGGGTTAACAGCCGCGATCAGTGCAGGCACCAATTGCTGCTGTTAGCTGCGGGTCCTGGCTGTATTATACAGCCAGCACCCGTGGTGTATGGAGAGCGCTGAGCTCCTGAGCGCTCTCCATACATCGTCATGCGACTCAGGACGTACTATTACGCCCTGCGTCGTTAAGAGGTTAAAGTGTTGCACCAATGAGACCATCTCTAAAGGGTCAGCTGAACTCAGAGACCCTCTTTCCACTTTAACATTAACGGTAATTTGACTTCAGAGAAGAAAACATAATAATAGCACTGTATATCATGGACAATAGGTCAGGTCTCAATGGGGTGTAGAGTATAGTGGATCTGAGGACAGAGTATTTAATCTCTACATCACGTCCCAACAAGGAGGTCAAGAAAGAAAATATCTGCAAGGACTCTGACTGTGGGGTTGGTGGGTTTCTTGAAAGGCCGAGTCAGAGATCAACCTCCTATAGGTGAGAATGGGTCAAGCCATGGTCCCTCCATCAAGCAAATGCATGGGCCAACAATCCAGGCTCAAAGCATTGGTTGTAGAACAGTAGTCAGGGGAGAGACCTTCGACTGAAGCTGAAATTTAAATCTTACAGCCCGTCATAGCAACAGGGAATTTAGCCTCCAGTGAGACAGATGGGTCTGTCATCCACATCAGGATTGAAAGAAGTACAGGGGCTACCATATCTGACTCAAGATATACCCAAAGTGTTACTCCCTCTTTCACATTTACCAATACCAATTGGGCCACACAAGCAGCACAGTAGTATTTTATAAAGTTTTGGACTGAGAGCCCCCCGCCGCTTATGATAATGCATTATGCTACGGGATATACGAGTGTGCTTCCCTCTCCAAATAAATATGAAGACATCTCCCCGTAGACGCCAAACACAACGGGAATGGAGAGGGTGCAAAATAAATAGAGGAGGCATAGTAGAATAACACATAACTGTTTACACAGAACAATGTGCTGCCAACAATTGAACAATATACTACATCAAAGATGCCACCAGCTTAATAATGAACATTTTCTTATTTGCTGACTTATCAGAAACACGTTGCGGTTGGGTGTAGACAATGCTACTTTACTGAAGAACTGCATGCAGTTTTTAATTACAATTGTGAGTGGCACATTCCTTCTATGTCAATAACCAGAGTTTTTCAATTTAATGGCTATTAGCATACAGGTGAAACGGACAATAACATGTGTTACTCATTACTGCAAATAAAAGCTGCATCCAGTAAAAAAGCAAAAAACACAGTGAAATAACAGGAATAAGCTTTCCTAGGAATGCTTGGTCTCAATAATTGACCAGATAATCCATCCATGTAAGGCTAAGGTCCCACGTAGCAGGCCACAGCAAAAATTCACTGCGGGAAAAACTGCAGCGGCAATGCATCACGGTTTTTCCCACAGCACTTTTCACGGAAAGTCCACAGAGGTTTCCTCTGTTGACTTTCTGCTTCCATTATACCTACAGGGAAACAGCCGTTGTTACCGTAGGTATACTTGACATGCTGTGATTTCCAAAACCGCAACGGTTTTGCAAACCGCAGTGTATCCACTGCACATATTTTTCCCCAATGTGTGGATGGGATTTACAGTGACTGTAAAACATCGTGTTTTTTTCCACTGCGTTTCCGCCGTGGCCACACCGCTGTAATTACACTACGTAAAAGAGCCTTATATCATGACTAATCAAATGATATAGATGCTGTAGATACAAGAACATAAATAATATAATTTATTTTAGATAGATAGATAGATGGATAGATAAATAGATATTAACAAAAATACATTAAAATATAACAGGAATGATAAGGAAGAAAATGACATTTTGCTAATCTGAATTTTTTTTTTTTTGTAATTTAAAAAGAAAATCAACTACAAAGAAAGAAAAAGCAGCTCTGCTCATAAAAAAGAATATGCTGAATCTTTATGTCTATGCCATAAAATAGTTATGTTCTACTAAGGGGAGTCTACAGAGATGAAAACATTTATTGAGCAGGAAACAATTCTAGGCAGGTGGTCATTATAACTTAAAGGGGTTTTCTCAGTAGAGACATTTATGGAATAACCACAGGATATATGTCTATCTCTTGAATGAACCCTCCACAGTCTGTCCCATGACTGTCGTCTTAATCTGTCCATCAGGTTATAGAAAAAGCAGTGCTCAGTGAGCTATGTTATTTCTGTACCTTGTGAGATTTGCTTCTCAAGGAGTTATGAAAATAGTGCAGGTAACTGCACTAGGTTGTTTCAATTACTCAACCGCCACTGGCAGCCTAGATTTGGCTGTCAGAGGAGACTGGGGTATGACAGCAGCCGCAGGATGAGGTTGGGGGGGGGGGGGGTTATTATGTATAGGTTCTAAAGGTGAATATGCCATAAGTGTCTCTGGTGGTAAAACTGATTTAATTGAACTCATTTTAAAATGAATTTGTAACCTGTACAGTAAGTTGCATTTGGCAGATATTAATTGATGGAAGTCAATGCTATAATTTTATTTCAAAAAACGGAATTGCAAAAATATATTATACAATACTGTATTGTAAAATTTATGTCTTCATAAGAAAACAAAATTGGTTGTTCCATAGGCCCTAGGAAAGTCTTTCCATCCATAACTAGCTAGATAAGGAAATAACAGTACCATATTATACAGAGACTTCCAGCGTTGCTTGAAGGGGAGAATATCATATAGCAGGAGACAGAGGAGTCATTTTATCATAATCCATTTTTAACTCACTTTTGTGACCTGACTAGTGTTTTGGGAGTTTTTTTGCCACAAATGTTTCAAAATGTCTTACACTGGTTAATAAATCTATCTCCAGAATTTACAAAGGATTTTTAGTGCATTTTTAAAGTCAATTTAGAAGTGGAGTGTGCTTGGCCAAAAATTCTGCAACTTTTAAAAAAGTTGCATATAATAAATTAGATGTACACATCTGAACCATCTAAACCAAGTCCACATTCCAAGCCATTTTTTAAAAAAGGCTCAAATCACAAAATAAATTAAGTATTATGCACAACAATTAAATAACCTGTTAAATAGTTAAAACCACATCAGAATTCTGGCACAAAAGCAATGATAAATCTGTCCCAGAGTGCCTAAGAGTCTAATTATGAAGTATGTGCATATCAAGCAATGTATCTTATGTTAAATTAGCATTTTCAACAGTTCTAACAAATTATTTTGACAATTAATCAAGGGTGTCCATTGGAAATCATGGCTATATGAAAGACTGTACCACTACGTATGTTACATTTAAGTTATTTGTTTTAGTTAAGCATACATTTTCCATAGAGGCCCTTATAAACAGTTCTACCTATTTAAAGCATATGACTATATTGATACAATATATCCAAGATACACTTACCCCAACCGATAATGCAGAATTTTAATATATATCTTCTGATATATGTATTGAAAACTTTTACTAGTGCTATATACATGTGCACAGCCTCTAATCCCATCCAAGTGAATGTAGCTAAAAGAAAAAAATGAAGTAATGCAGCCACGGCTATGCAGAGCTCATTAATCTCGAAGGAAGCCAACCAGCCATCCAGAAGGAAGAAAAGGTTCAAGAAAAGTAAGGCAGTACTCAAGTTCATCAATATTTTTGAAGGGTAGTCACGTCTGATTTTTCTGGGGAAAAAAAAATAATTGTCAAATTTTACACACAAAATGAGCGTGGAGTATAGGAAGGGGCCATGAAGCAAAGCAAACTGAAGTTGAGCGAGGAATATACAACTAAACTATATTCCAGTGAATTCCATTCAATGTCTTTTGTTGTGTTAGGCTATGGTCACACCTGCATTCGGTGACCGTTCGGGATTCCATATCCCATTCTGCTTGAAAAATGCATTTTTCAGGCGGAAGCCGAGCAGGAAACCCGACGGACCTTATTATAGTCTATGGGATCAGGGGGTTTCTGCGGGTGACTGCTTTTTAATCAGATTGGGTTTCAGTTTTTCAGGTCCCCAAGTGGACCCGAAGAACGGAGACCCCGATGCAGGTGTGAACCTAACATTAGTTATCACGGTGCAGCGAGTTCTCAGATTCAAGTTAAAGTGGCTACTTCTCTATGTTAGCCTCGATGTCTAGCCTATATGTGCATACATGTAGTCACAATTTTACATGTCCTTGGCTGCTTTGTGTCTGAAAGAATGCTTTCCAGATTTTGCAATTACCATATTAGTAATGCATCCAGATGATTAACTCCTTTTTCCATTTGATTATTTTTGACTATTTATAAAATAATACATATTAATAAAATATATTATAAACCCCAAAGAAAAATAACTAATATTACAAAGTGATGCAAATATTTGGACAATAATATTTACTTACTCAAATGCAATGTAAGTTAACAGTGTGGCAGCTGTACATATGGCAGAGATCCCACATCCAATATAAGTAATGAATGTAAGAATTTTTGAATTTTGACTATCTAAAGCAGCCATATTTTGCTGAAGGTCCTAAAAAAGATAGAATATATATATGATAAATACAGATAAACTTTTTCTTGTAGGAGACCTTTTTTAATGAAAAAAACAATAAACAAAAAACAGGCAAAACATTAATTTGAATTATTATAATTTCTTTAACTGGCCAAATGTAACCAAATGTAAATATTACAAAAAAAAAAGTTTCATTATTTACCCACTTACCATCAAAATACCAAAATTTGTGAGGTGATTGCATAAGCAGACTGTCTCGTTAGCATTGGATTCATTTATCAGCACCCTGCAGCCAGCTCGGCTCCAGCCACCATTGCCAGCTGTTGAAAAGTAAGATTGAATAATCAGTTGTTAAGGATTAACTGCAACTGAGAAAACAAGATTGTGAAACCTGTATGAAATAACAAGGATCATATCTTACGTTATTGTTACAGATTGCATTATATTTAGGTGAAGTACAGAATTCTTGGTTCTAAGTAGTAATGAATAAACTGTCCATTTCCCTGGCGGATATGCAGAGTTTTGTTGATTTAATCACTTCCTTACACCTCAGACATAGGGTTATATAGAGGGTTTAATAAAAACGGATGGTAAAATATATGATGATAGTCCAGTACATGAATAGTGCTTTAGTTCTTACGAGAGGACTTCATGACTAAATATTAAATTATGGATGAGGCATTTCTTTTTACCACTAGAATTCTAATTTTGCTGATTTAAGCATATTTTATTGCTTAAAGGATTATCCATCAGTACAATACCTATCTGTATTAAATAAATAGGTATTACTTAACTCATATAAAAAGAACTGGCCAAAATAGACAACCTTCATAAATTCTGATCAGGAATATAGTATAATTTTAGGTACTACTACTTTAAGTGAATATCACATATTTGTACAGTATATTCTTTGTGCTGCATTGCATTATTATTACTATTAAGGAGCCTAAACAATGGTGTAACAATAATATGGCAAATGACATATGTGCTGTATATAAAGTTACAACGTCACATACTGTATAACAAGTTACCATATAGCAATTTACATACTACAAAAAAAAATTACCATTTTTGTTTATATCCCAGAAAACACAGGTTGGAACCCCATTTTCCTGGAAAAAAAAGGAGAACAAAAAAAAACAAACAAAAAAAAACATTATTTTTAGCTAAGTTTAAATTGACAAAATGATACATTAATATGTTGACCTGGTTTCATGAAAGATTAGAATCCTTAACCAAACTAGAGATCAGTTGAGGCTGGGTTCACAGGGATTCCGTCCCCGAATCCAACCAAAAGCAAGCGGGACTTTTCTCTCCGCATTTTTTGGGTGGAAACCCGGCAGACCCCATTATAGTCTATGGGGTCTGCAGGTTTCTGCGGGTAACCGCTTTGTAAGCAGTTTGGGTTTCTGTTTTCGGGTCCCCAAGCGGACCTGAAGAACGGAAACCCCCATGCAAGTATGAAGCTAGAGTAAGTGTGTCTAAGTATCTTGCTGAGAACATAAGGATTGGGCTGTTGAAATCCAACTGTCTGGTTCTTATCTTGCCGGGAAAGGTCTGCTGTCAAGAGAAAAGTAAGGAGGCTCCCATAAACATTGGAAAGTCATTCATTCCTCATGAAAAAAAGCAGGTTTGGACAAAATATATCTATTGTAAGTGACATATATGGGCAGCTTTAGACTAGCATTTCATTTTAGTTTATAAATAAGGCCCTGAGAAGGGGATTCTCATTGCTTTATACATTAGCCAAATTGTATCACATATGGCATATAGGAAGGGATTTTCTTTTTTTAAGAAGACATAAAACTTCTACTACACTTTTGATATTTACTGCTTCCATCCACTTCTAATTTTAGTACCAGTTTAAAGGTAAACATATTACTCACATGATTTGTCCGATGCTTAACAGTTATCTTGACTGGATCTGTAAGGTCCTGGATAGAAATATTGCCAATGCTACATGCTACAACATAACTATTCAGTTTCTGTTTTCCTGCAGCATTCAAATGACTATCCTGTTGATGTATAAAAAAATACATTTTCTGAATGACCATTCCATATTTTACACATTTTATAGTTATGATATATATATAATTTGTGTAATATATATATATATATTTGATTACACAGCTTTTTCTGCTTAATTTTATTTTAATAACAATATTTCTCTGCTATTGTTTATGGCATCTACATTTTCCAGTAAACAACAGGTAGTAGTAAACAATTGTAATGTATGTAATGAATCTTCATTCTCCAGACACCAGGGCACCAAACGTTGAAGGAATGACTAGACAAATAAATTAAAGGGTGGGCACATGAGTAACATTTATCAATTATCCACAGTATAGGTAATAAATGTATAGTCACAGGGGTGAGACCACTGAGGCCCCCACTGACCATGAAAATTGGGGTCCAGTGTTCCCTCTTTGCCTATTATACATGTGCGCGGCCACTACATTCAAATTCTCTGGGACTGACAGAGATATTTGAGTACAGTGCTCAGCTATCTTCTCATATACCTTGAACACGGAGGCAGCGCAGACTTCATTCAATGTGGGGGAAGGAACACCTGACCATTATTCTTGTGACTGGTGGTATCCCACTGGTGGAGCCCCAGCAATCATACATTTATAACCTCACCGGTAGATAGGTGATATATGTTGTTACTAGAGTACTCGAAGGTAAAATACTACACAATAAATAGTCACAATAATTTTCATTCCAAGTTACAATATTTTTTTAAAATTTGATACGTAAAGTAAAAATTCTATTAATAGAGATCAGCAGTGGGAGACTAATCCACACCAGGTGCCAATTCCTTATTTCATTTGGGGAGTAGTATTTTCCCTAGAAGACTGTATTCTTGGTTTGTCAGTGTACTGAATATAACAAAACTTTATATCATATCATCAGTCTCCTTTCCAAAAGCAAGGTTACTATAAGTTAATGGGTGCATCTGCAAGGGGGCACAGCCAGCAGAAGATAGCTATGGATTTTGCTCCCTTTTTGTTTTTTTATATTGGTATCTGCTTTTACTATCTGCTTTTACTTTTTTTTATATAAATGATACTGTAAACTACCATGTAACTGATGAACTACACAATAAAAGTGTGCAATTTCTAATACAGGTACTGATAGCATAATTACCCTTACAAGAGAAAAAAATAGGTTCAGTTAAAGGTTGACACTTTCACCTTTAAGGCCTGAAATCAGGTAGAGGAAGTGTAGTGAACTTTTACATACAAGTATACACTGCAATAAATTGTTTCTGTTCCGATGGGAAACACTTGTTACCTTTATAACCCTATGTCCTGTTTATAGCATGAGAAGAATTCATTTTTTTCTGAGACTTTGTTCAAAATTCCTTATTAATTAGAGTGCAAATTACAAGTGGATGTAAAAAGGGTAAAACCCCACTGCTTCCTTAACATAATGATAATGATATCCCAAGCTGTAACTCTGTTTACCATGCAAGAGCATACAGTATAACACTGTTAGATCACTTCCTTAATGAAATGCTTAGATCTCTTATCTTATTGGCAATGGAATAGCATTGGATTGTTAAGCGAGGGAAACAAATATTTGTGCTGCTGTAATGGATTCTTAAGACCTACTGCTTACTTTATTAAGATTTGTCACAACTCTATGTACACTGTAACACTAAATAGGAGAAGTTTAAAAAAAACTTTGACTGGAGTCATGCTTTAGTTCAACTTCCATGATCTTACATAAATAAAGTAAGAGATTTTTAATTTACTTCTATCACAAAAGTCACTACTTATCATCATCAAGCTAGAACAATTACATTCTCCCAGGCTTTCCTACAAAGAAATGTCCAGCATGTGTATTACTGTATTGAACACTTACACTATATGAGCAAATGCATATTTTAGTGTACTTCCACAGGTTTTCAAAAGGTGAGCAAACACTTTTAATTTACAAATAATAGGTGCTGAATATTACAGTACTACAGTTAAACCAATTATTTATTGCTTGTGCATTGAGACTTGCCATTTGCTTATTTTTCTCATAAGAACTCAGCCTACTGTTTTGTGTCCAATCTAACCAACAGCAGTCATCAATGTTGGAGACATACAACAGCCAGCTTTGTCTCTATATTTGCTGGATTGACTGCAGTTCACATTTATGACACTAGATGTAGCTGTTACTAAATGTTTATCTGTAGACACTCTGTACTTTTGTTGTTATGATGCTGTGTATATACACATCCTGTTTTTGTTAGTGTGTGTGCTGAACTGGTTCTGTTATTCACCATGTTAGGTGATCTTCTCTTACTGCACTCATGTTTCACTAAAGTTTTGTTCCTGTTATATACAATGGTTTTGACTCTGCCACATGCAGCAATTGCACTCTGCAACAATCAAGTGGTAGGAAGTGTTGGACTGGCCCACCAGAGTATCAGAGGATTCTTAAGTGGGCCCAGACTCTAACAAAATAATGGTCCAGCAGAAGACACCCAAATTTAAAGAATACTATGGTCTATTTCCTAGGGTTTTCTGGAGAGTGGGCCTCCAAAATTATTTAAAATCTGATGCTGGATGTAGGAGGTGCATGAGGACCTGGGAATATGTGTGGATCCTACGTGGGGTTTCTGGTGGTGCTGGAGAGCCCATCAATTCAGCAGCTATGAGAGTATGAATGGAACATGAACTCTGCCCCAGCATGCTGCTGGATGACAGCTAGACAATGTTTGACATCACATAAAGCATCAAGATTTGGTTTAGAAAAGGACAAAGGGCTTTACACTTCCTAGGCAGTGTAGATGTGTATCAAACTACAATTGACCCTTGTTTTAATTAAATAATAGTTGTAAAAACTGACTCAGATTTTCCATGTACAGTTCTATCAAGTGCAATGGGGTGGGTGCCTCACTCTAAAGTTCTCTGGGCACTGTATTAATTTGCTCCATAGTCCCTCCCCTCTGCTCTGAGTGATGACTGTAGAGTCCAGCCAGGAGATGTCTACAGTCATCAGCAGAGGCGAAGGACTGTGGAGCAGTTTGAAGCACAGTACCCAAGGCACTTTAAAGTGAGGACCCACCCATATTGCACTTGCAAAAGTGGTAGTCGGGGGAATTAAAGATGGTTTTACAGCTATTATTTTATAAAAACCATGGACAAAGGTATGACAGACTCTCTTTAACAATAATCCATCTTCTATTAACGAGTTGTGATGGTCTAAAGGGGGCAATGGCACTCTGCAAACCGATCTTCCTCAACTAAAAGAAGAAATCTTACCAACTAATACAACAGACATCTGTTTAGAGTAACAGTTACTTGCCTGGAAAAGTCCAGCTTTGCTGAAGAAAGTGAATTGAGCTCTTGACACTGTATAGAAATCATCTTGACTTAAGTTTGACAAAAGGCTGGATGGAAGGACAACGGAAGCCAGTGGATTATCTTGACTTTCCTTCATGTCAATCTGATGAAGAATTACATTGCCATAAACAAGACATACAGAAAAGCCTGGTATATAACACTATTCTATGTGTTTTCCGTTACATACAATATACAGTATTAATCCTATTAGTGGTAAAACCCTACATTTCTCAGGAATTTAAGCAGTTGTCCCACTGTAACAATACATGCCCTGTCCACAGAATACTGTAGGTGATAAGTGATCATAAGACCATGGTCCAATGTCCTATATTTATAAAATGCAATGGTTTTTGATGTGCAGTGTCCCCAAAAAGGCCAAGTCGTAAACTGTTGTATGAATGTGGTATGTTTTATACTGCTTTGCATTGTTTTATACTAGCGTTGTACTTTCTGAGTTCTATATTGGTTACTGAGGAGTTTAATAAGCCATTCCTATACTGTTTTGTAAATGGGAGTGGCTCCTGCTTTCTGGAAGGTGGGGAGAGTTTTGCCATTGCTAGGTTACCCCAGCCTTTAGTCAGGGTTAGGGACTCTTTCAGCTAGTCTGCAGTCAGCCTCAGTTTAGGGCACTAGTTTGTGGGAAGCACCTTTAGTTTTCTAGGTTAGTTAGTGCTAGTTAGGGCTACAACAGGCAGTCCCATGTCACTGGACCACTCTGCTGGTAGAAAAGCCTTCTTATAACTGTTCTGTGGCTCAACCTTTCCACCACTATACCAGTGAGCAATCTTGGGTATCCACAGCCGAAACGTGCCCTGCACTTACCCAACTGTCATTGGAAATAAATAACTAGGTCCCAAGGGTCACCCCAGATTGCCATGGTAGAAAGGGTCAGAGGACAGTGTTTATGCGAAATGTGTAGACACTGTTTGTTGTAAGCGAATTTGCCTCCATGCTGCTTTGTAACTGGAAGAAACCTGGTAAGTAAATTGAGCCGCGAGCATCGCCTGTTCAACCAACCTGTCTCCTGTGCTTCCTTTATACCCTTAAAAACTATCACACAGGAGACACACAACAAGGAACACCCCAGGGGATCCCTTAACCTTACTCAAGTGCAACTCATCTCTGTGTCGCCTCAGTGTCTGTAAAAGGGTTTGGTACCAAACCCACCGTGACCAGAGAAGAAGCAAGCTGACTTCCTCCACCTACACCATCTACACACTGCTAAGCCGTGGAAAACTGCATTTCATTCAGTCTTTATGGACTGATGGAGATTGTCAGCCCAACAGACTTAAAACGGAGAATCTGCACAACTAATGCTGCATTCAGACAGAGGATACAGGGCCAATCGTAGATGGGGGGTCCCTGTGGTAGGATCCCATGAAAAACTTTTTCACTTATCCTATTGTGGTGGGACAACCCCTATAAGTCTTCTTTTATTTTAGTTGTTAAATCAGGAAGGACAATAACTTGTAATATCATATACTCATTGTCAAGCCCCCACCCATTAGGTCACGTATTTGAGATTTAATTATTACACAGGTTAAAAATTAATTTGTTCCCTAAATGGAAAATAATGTTTGTATTAGTTTTCAAATATCGACAGTTAAAATAAATATAGATTGTTCTAGTTATTGTACTAAAGATGGTTTTCTATACCTCGAAATCAGAGCTGTTACTTTGAGCTCCAACGCTGAAGGATGAGCCATTGTATGAGGTAGCATTGACTTTGGAAACTCCCAAACACAAATTACGTGAGACGATGCTGACAGATGGTCCTGAGAACCGAATCTTTAAAGCCAGAGCTTCTATTGTTTTTAGCGCTCTGCAATAAACACAATAACATAAGAAATAAGGCTCAAGGAAAATATTACAAGATTCAGACTCGCTGACATCCCTTGATATTTCAACAATTTCCTCATTTGCTTCTTATGGTAACATTGAGTAGTATATTAAATATAGGAATATAATATAAGAAATATGACTTACTCAGAAGAGGATTTTGCTAGTACATTGTCTGAACTGTTTAAGATATTGGAAAACACATTTACAACAGTTGAGCCCAGTTCAGCATTGATGTTAGCGTCATTCACTATTTTCTTAAGTGTTTGGACCACATCATCAACTTTCTCCTGTGTCAGCTCTTGGCCACTCCCAGTAAGGTTTAACAACTGATTAGCCAAATCTTCAGCATTATCTGTGAAATTGTACAGTGTTTAGTCCATATGTCTTATGATATAAAATCCTCTTAAATTTTGCATAACCTATTCCTTAAATACAAAAATATCTCTTTTCATGCACATTGGTCAGTAAGCATTGGTCAGTAAGGGTAGTGTCAAACTTCCGTTATTAAAGTCTGTTGCTCTTATCCATCATAACATGAAAGCTACAGACTTTAACAACAATGAGTGATTGATGCAACAGAGTCTCCACTATCTGCATCTGTTCCCATTCACTCTAACGTAAAAAAAACAATGGAAACTTTCTTCTGTCATGTTTGTTTACTATATTTGAAGATTTTTTTTTTTTTATATTAGAAAGAACGCAGATGGACGTTGTTCAGTCACTTAAACACCATTTAAGGCCGGGGCCCCACGTTGCGGAAACAAACGTGGTGTTTTACAGTCCCTGTAAAGTGGATGGGATTCTTGCAAATCCCATCCACATATTGTGGGAAAATACACGCAGCGGACACGCTGAGATTTCCAAAACCGTAGCGGTTTTGGAAATCACAGTATGTCAATTATACATATAGAAACGCCGGCGGTTTCCCTATAGGTATAATTGAAGCAGAAAATCTGCAGAGGAAACCTTTGAGGACTTTCTGTGAAAAGCGCCTCAGGAATACCCGGGGTGCATTGCTGCCGCAGTTTTTCACGCAGCGCTTTTTTGCTTCGGGTGCCACGTGGGGCCTTAGCCTAAGTCTGTTGCACTCTCTGACACATGAGATCAACAACTTATAATAATGGTAGGGTGAACCAACCCTAAGAAAAAAATACTATAAATGGTAATGAAGTCACAGTTAATGGAATATTCTCAGATTCACTTAATAGGGGATAACTGCCCTGAGAATAGAGACCTCAAGTTCTGCCATTTTAATGGATGACAGTCTTCTATGCATGCTGCCACTCCATTTAACTCTATGGGACTGCATATGAGAACCCAAATATAACACACATTGGAGAGGCAGCATTGTTAACAGAAAAACTTTATTTAGTTGCATAAGTGCCATATAAACCAGCTGCAGAAGTCCTGTATACCAGTTAATATACATCTACACTGACATGTACTATAGGAAATCTGAAATTATACACATGCTTTTGGGCATATTCACATTTTGCAGTCAAACTGGGCACAGGTGTTTAGCTTTTAACAAACTGACCTATTTAGACCCAAAATTTTGTGCTAAAAAGCTTCCTTCTGTATATTTATCACAGTTGGATCTCTCCAAAAAAATCTGCATAATTCTAGATAATCTGTTAATAAAGTTTTGGCTACTTCCATCCACTACTATGGGAAGCACTCACTGCATACTGTTTTATAGTGTCAAATGTACTGCAGAAAGCTTCTAAGCTCCCCCTAGTGGTAAGAGGGAAGCAGTTCAAGACTTTCAAAGTCTATGTGAGGGACTTTGAGCATTTATTTAATTCTCTTTTTCTTTTTTTGTTTTACATACTTATCAAAATTGTTCTGTTTATTACCTGTGCAGTTTTTCACATCTGGTGGTCCCCAATATGAAGTATAGTTAAGATGACCTAAATTGCTACAAAAAAAATAAAATGGGTAACAGGTAACATTGTATAACAATCATATTTCTAGTTTGATTGTAATGCCATCAAAAACATCACATAAAATAATATAGCATGTTGTGTTATTTTGTCCATTTAAATGATGGACACCATGACTGAAACCTGACATACACATTATAGTGGATGGTGTGTCCTTCAAGCATAATGGAAATGTTATATGTGGTGGATACATCCCTGTCATAAATTCGGTTTTTCTGCCCATATGAAGGAACAGAAAAATGTGAAAGAAAATTGTGGCTGATTCTAAGGCTTGAGGGAGAATTATTGCTGCTTAATGTTTCAGATACAGCATGAAAGGAGCAATGGGTACCTCCTTACAGTAATGGCCCAAAGGGAATCATTTTACAGCAATATTATCAGTATTACTGGGCAACCTTTAGTGCTCTCTTGCAGAATACATACAATGAACTTGAAAGCTTGTTAGCGGAGTTGACTATATATTATACATAAGTCTCACCATGTTCTTGAAGCAGTATATGCAGAATTCTTTGGACATGGTATAACTGCGGTTGTTGTTGGCTTCGTATCAGGCCAGTGGTATGAGGTTGGATTTTCCTCGTTTGTACATAATTCTGAAATCAAACAAAATGATAAAAAATTGTGCACCTGGCATAATATATTTTCAGCTTGCTAGGCCTAATATGTAGCCTTCCATAGAAAGACGAACATCCTTCTAAGACTGATTCAGTTTTTATTAAAAATTTATTTTTCTGTTTGATTTACAAAAGCATGGTTTGAAAGCAGCCAGAAACATTTCTCTTCCTTATACTACTCCATGGCTTCTGTACATATATCCTAATGTTTTATGAAAAAAGGTACACATCATTGAGAAATTTAGCATATTTTAAAATGATGCGTCAAACTAAAAACAAAATTATTCAGATATAAAATATTATACAATAAATATAAATAGTGTTACCCAGCTTGAAGTAGTACAATGAAATAGTGGCATAAATTATTTCTTAGATTTTTCATATGGATCCCAGTAGCAAACCCTTAGTGTTAGGGTTAGTGTCTACATATACAGTATATGACCAATATTAGGGATCAGGATTTGTTTTATCTTGTTCCATATCACAGATCGATTTAACTAAAATATAATCATTTTTTAAGTTTGTTTTTTTTGCCCTTATTTCCCAGTCCTTTCATCATATTCATCAAGGTTTCACATCTCTTTAAGGCTATGTTCACACCTGTGTTGGAGGGTCCTTTTGGAGCCTCTGGCACATAGTCCATCTGCAATCGCAAACAAAAAAAGTAATGCAAGCATAACTTTTTGTGCAGCGAAATCACAGGGTGCACAATGGATTCCTGAAGGACCCCATTATATTCAGTATGGTCCTTCAGGATCCATTGTTGCCCATCATTAGATGGATCTGTCTTAATGCTTAGTCCATTCTTCTGTTCCTACGATGGAACGACAGATTAAATGGAAGCAGATGTGAACTCAGCCTGATTCTTTCTAAAATCTATAATACTATACACTATAGCATGCATACACTTACCAACTGGATAAACGTCAACTGCTTTAAGGGTCAGACCCTGGGGTGAGCTGCCATTAATCTTTTTTAATATATCATCTTTTTCCAAAGCAACATTATTACTATTGTTATACACCAGGAGGGCCCAGATATAATAACTGCAAAAATATATAGGTAATTATGGTTAGATACATTAGCTCAAATAGTATAAAACAATTTTATGATGATCCTTTTATGTAGACTATAGCATGCAAACATCTTCTAGGCTTGGAGATGAATTGTTTGGGTGTCCTGCCCCTCCCTCTTGCCTTTTATCTCTTGTGGGGGAAAGGAAGTGACAATGCTCTAAACACAGTTTATTCACCTGCTGGTGACATTTTTTGGACGTTACGACTGTATCATAGGAAACATTCACGCAGCATAAAAGCACTCTTTAGTACAAAACCTAGATATGTTTCTACATTTCCACTACAATCATTAACATGCTACTGACTCTCTAATACATTTTGTAATATAATTCATTAACAAAGTTTGTCTCCTTCTGTGAAATCCTGCATTTCCTTATTCTTTCCCTTGCTTCTCTATTAAGAGCTGTAGACTGCTTATCACCATATGTAGTGTATGGACTTGTGGAAATTGAAGAGAAAATTAGGGTGGGGAGGGTCACTTCAAACAGATATTTCTTGGGCATTATAAAACATAGAAATGTGCTTCTGGCATGGTATGAAAGAGGAGATTCTTATCTTTCATATGATACTAAGTTTGTACTACCTGTATTTTTTTCAGATATATGATCAGTTGAAAACCCAGTCAGAATTGCTGGTAAAGATGGCTGAACCTATGAAGATACTGAAGATGGGCCTCTGCGATGACATGGGAACTCAGCAAAGACCCCAAACCTGAAGAGACCCCAGGGTATAATTTACCGCAAAATCGTGTAGGGCCATTTTAGTTCGCTTGAGATGAATCCCAAATTGTTTGGTTTTGGTAAAAACCGAGCAATTTGGAATATTCAGGATGAATCCGGCTCGTTGCGAGCCAATTTCCCCCAAACTAATTGGGAACAGTTGCAGCATAAATATCCCAATTCCGACTGTATTTCAAATGATGATATGTCAGGAAATAATATAGATAGACCTGCATACTTGTCATATGGAAGATAATAATCTCCTCTTTCCTACAACAGAAGCATGTTTCTATGTTTTATAATCCCCCAGATATAACTGTTTAAAGTGTCCTCCCCACCCATATTTTTCCTGCATTTTCCCACACAAAAGCCAATATACCCTATACAATGCGAAGCAGGGTACAGTTCTCAATAGGGAAGAAAGGGAAAGAACGCAGGGTTTCACAGAAAGAATAGAAATTTTGTATATTACAATTTTTTTTAAATTAAATAAATGCTGCCAAAAAAATCGAAAGTTGTTTGAAAGATTAGTTACACTTTAAGGGGTTATCCAAGCCTACAAATACCACTCAAACTGCAAGAAATACTGTAATAATAAACTTGTCAAACACAGAAAAAAACTGTTAATCCTAATAGGGCATCTGTGGTTATTTAAATAACTGAGATTAAATTATGTTCCCTGATTGTTATCTTATCTCTTAGAGGCCATTTCTACTTGCAAATTTACCTTTGATTTTTGTTGTCTTCTGCACCTCTAGCAAATCTTTCAGGGTTCTTCTGAAAGCTAAAAGGAAAATAAAGCATTAACAAGTCATATTAGGATTGTTTCAGAAAACTGTGTATGTGTATGATTCTTGCTCTGATCATAGGCAAGTAAAATATAATTTTTAAAGATTAGGATAATTTGCTGTTATTATTATATTTGCTAAAAAAATTCTAAAAACAATCAAAAAGTTACATATGTGCCAATTTCTTAGAACAGAATTAACATTAATGGTCAATGACATTTTGAAAATTTCCAATACCCGCATTGAAAAATGCAGTTTTTATGCACACACAATGCCTTATGATTAACAATTACTCTAGCTATGGGAATATATTGTATGGTATATTTAACAGAGAAGCATTATACAATACAGCTGTTACCATTATAGCACAAACACACGTTGCAATGGCCCAGAGCTGATTACAAATCCTTCTAAGTGCTCTCATATGATCTTAATTTAAACAACAATATGAATGACAAATCCTACATTGTTACCATAATCAAAGCAGTATAGTAAAAATGAGAACCATTAAAATATGTTCTCTTGTTAAGTTTGTTTGTGGTCAAATGCACACATCATTTACAAATGCAGTACATAACACTTAGAATTTCCCACAAATAACTACCTTTATACTACCTGTTATACTATTTTAATTGCTTGGAAATTCTATTACACAGTTTACACATATTTAGTGTTCCTACCTTTAATTAAATACAGATTAAGATAAATATGTTTACCTTCAGACACAATTTTAAAGTTTACTTAAAATATTATTTTAGTTGTAATCTAGGTATATAATCCATATATTGCATAGTCTTAGTCTTAAAATGAATAACTTTGCAAGTACTTTATATTACTTAAAGCAAACCTGTCACATTGAAAATGCTGTCCAATCTGTATCATGTTACAGACTGGGAGTAGGCAAACATATTGGTATAGTTATGTGGCAAAAGATTCAGTATAACTTGCAATTTATTCGTTTCAATCCCTGCTATTTCCAAGCGTAAAAGTCACTGGTGTGTCCTACCTTACCTGTGCTGTCGACTGGACTTGTCCAAAAATATGTCTTACAAGTTAAGAACCAAAGTGTCAGTTGAAGAATTTTAAGGCTTTAGGTATAATGTCATGATATTGCATTGAAGTGGTTGCATGAGAAGTTGCATGCACAATTTAATGAGGTTTTCCAATTCTAAAATATTGATAGCCTATCCTTAGAATCAGAGGCATACCAAGCATTTTACATTTTCTACCCTCCATTCCCCCCAGTGGAGAAGCTTCCCAAGACAAATACAGCCCAGAAATGCTGAAGTCCGTGGCTTCTATGGAAGTCAACACTACAATATCTGCAGCCACTCTTCTCCTGAAGTCCAGATGCAAGAGAGTAGTGATACTTGTAGGAAATCTACTGCACCTAGACTTCAGGAGAAGAGCAGCAGAGATAAAAGACAATAGATATTAGAAGTAGAACTGCTCTCCTGATGATAAAGGTCATCATCATCATTCAAAATAGCAGACCTGAAGGGGTCAGCAAGGTGGTGGGTTTAACCATAAAACTGTCCCCTTGTGATCGGTTGTAGAAAAGACTTCACACTTCAGAATGAAATACATGCAATTTCAGTGCTTTATTCACACATGTGATAGAACGTAGAGTTGTAACGTTTCGGCCGTTACATACGGCCTTCATTAGACTCAAGGTGCTCAGGTGCCAACCTCTTACCGCTACCCACGCTTCCTGTTAGTGCTTTCACTCTGCATCACTAAATATAGCCAGCGCGACCCACGCTGACCCTGAGCTGTAATAACCCCCCTTCTTGACCTTGTTTTCTCACCTACATCAGCTACTGCTCCTTCTTTATCATTTGGATTCTTTTCTGTTCCAAATGTTTGAGTCTGATGAAGACTGTATGTAACGGCCAAAACATTACTACTCTACGTTCTATCACATGTGTGAATAAAGCACTGAAATTACATATATTTCATTCTGAAGTGTGAAGTCTTTTCTGCAGTTGCTATACTGGTCTGGGATCCTATCTTCGCATTGAATTAGAGTGCTATCTACACCTTACAGAACTTGTGGAGTCTGACACCTAGAACCCATCCAAGAGGAGATCTAATCTGCAACCATTGTTCCCAGGAAGCATAGCCTGGTCTATAAATCTCCCTATGCCAGCAGTGGGGGTCTAGGCAAGGAGAAACAGAAGTGAACCCATATGTTTCTTTATCTTACTTACCTGTTATTGATGACTGACTGCACATCTCTGGCATGCCGTACATTTACATCATTTATGGCTATAATGCTAGGAAAGGGAAGGAAATGAAATCCAAATGATCTTTTGTGCATGAGTTCTGATTTTTGCAGGTAAAAATTCATTAAACAATGCATTACATAGTGAATTAAATAAAGGTATAACTGGAGTATAATATTCACATAATTTTATAATCTCACTAAAAGTGTAGATTATTTTTGGTCTCTCATGAGAGTCCTTGGCCATTTGTTACTTTAAGGCACTAAATTATGATGTATGGGCTACACAAAAGTAAATGCCTTGCTTATAACCTTTTCTCTATGAACCATAGTCAAAAAGATCGATTTCTGCTATAGTAGACTCAATGCAACAATGTACTGGTCATCTATTCATTTTAATGGACACCATGTAATACCACATTTCTCCTTTAGTGATTGATGCAGGTAAAACGAGTACTGTATTAACAAATGTAAAGGGATCCCTACTTAAACAGGACCTATCAGTTCCCCTGACATGTCTGTTTTGTAAATACTTGGATTCCCCATAAAATAATTCTGGATCATGTTTCATTCGAACTCTGGGAATGATTCAGGAAATGCTTTTATTATGTCAGCAATTTGGCAGTGGAGGTGAGAAGCACAGAATCTGAATACAAATTTATGGGTGGTGTGCCTGGTTAAAAACTGAATTGGCTTGTTGAAAAATGGCCTGTTAAAAATTAACTGCAAAAAATAAAACTGTGTGGACAACTAGCACTACAATAAATTACTGTGTGAACAGTTTCCAATATTGTCTGTTTAACCCTTTCCCGAGATCTGCCGTAATAGTACGGCAGATGTCAGGTACTCAAACATAAACTTAAACATAGCCTCCAGGCCTCTGAGGTATTATACAGCATTAACAACAAGAACCCGTCTGAAATGAATTTTAAAAGTCTTGGTTTTGTTAGAAATCAAAACTGTTGAAAAATTTGGTTCAAATACGGTTTGTTACAAATGGAGTAGCCCATTTCTAGTATTCACTAAAACAGGCATGTCATGGTATACTATGTATAAAATTCATGTTTTAATATAGTATATAAAGTAAATTGTGACTTTTATATTGCATATTATATTGTATTGTATAACACTGTGTAATGATAGCCCTTCAATCAAAAAATGAATGCTTACCTAATATTTATAACAAAAACAGTGAAGTTCCAGTTCCGGAATGTGACATTCAGCTGAAAAAAAAAGGCAAAATTTAATCACTACATTAAATGGTCACATTTCATAGCCCATTGGACCACTGTCAAAATTTCAATATATTCTATTTATAAAAAGTGGAAACACATGAAAGATGGATAGAGGAGGTAACCACTATATAATTGGTTTCCCTGTGGAACATACAATCAAACCACATATGGGAAAAATCAATCTGGGTAAGCATATAACATAGAGCAAGTATAAATTATACCATACTAGTGGGACAGCACATAATAAATAAGCAGAAATTTAATCAAAACACTGCTGTCACACACTATATGTAAAGCGGCAATGCTATAATAGCAGTATAAAGCAACTCAAGGTATGAGCTTACCCATAGTCATGGAAATAACGTGGCTGACCCCCTCACATGAACCGTAACAAATACCTCGACGTGCGTTATGTCTATTTAGTTTATTATCACCTTGATTAATTTTTGTATTTTTGTGAAATATTAGTACATTTATTTATATTTTTGGTAGATGCTTGCTGTTAGTATTTATTCTGTTTTTTGGTATGATTATGGTAATACCAAATACAGTACAGACCAAAAATTTGGACACACCTTCTCATTCCAAGAGTTTTCTGTATTTTCATGACTATAAAAATTGTAGATTCACACTGAAGGCATCAAAACTATAAATTAACACATGTGGAATTATATACTTAACAAAAAAGTGTGAAACAACTGAAAATATGTCTTATATTCTAGGTTCTTCAAAGTAGCCACCTTTTGCATTGATTACTGCTTTGCACACTCTTGGCATTCTCTTGATGAGCTTCAAGAGGTAGTCACCTGAAATGGTTTTCACTTCACAGGTGTGCCCTGTCAGGTTTAATAAGTGGGATTTCTTGCCTTATAAATGGGGTTGGGACCATCAGTTGTGTTGTTCAGAAGTCAGGTGGATACACATCTGATAGTCCTACTGAATGGAGTGTTAGAATTTGTATTATGGCAAGAAAAAAGCAGCTAAGTAAATAAAAACGAGTGGCCATCATTACTTTAAGAAATGAAGGTCAGTCAGTCCGAAAAATTGGGAAAACTTTGAAAGTGTCCCCAAGTGCAGTGGCCAAAACCATCAAGCGCTACAAAGAAACTGGCTCACATGAGGACCACCCCAGGAAAGGAAGACCAAGAGTCACCTCTGCTGCGGAGGATAAGTTCATCCGAGTCACCAGCCTCAGAAATCGCAGGTTAACAGCAGCTCAGATTAGAGACCAGGTCAATGCCACACACAGTTCTAGCAGCAGACACATCTCTACAACAACTGTTAAGAGGAGACTGTGTGCAGCAGGCCTTCATGGTAAAATAGCTGCTAGGAAACCACTGCTAAGGACAGGCAACAAGCAGAAGAGACTTGTTTGGGCTAAAGAACACAAGGAATGGACATTAGACCTGTGGAAATCTGTGCTTTGGTCTGATGAGTCCAAATTTGAGATCTTTGGTTCCAACCACCGTGTCTTTGTGCGACGCAGAAAAGGTGAACGAATGGACTCTACATGCCTAGTTCCCACTGTGAAGCATGGAGGAGGTGGTGTGATGGTGTGGGGGTGCTTTGCTGGTGACACTGTTGGGGATTTATTCAAAATTGAAGGAATACTGAACTAGCATGGTTACCACAGCATCTTGCAGCGGCATGCTATTCCATCCGGTTTGTGTTTAGTTGGACCATCATTTATTTTTCAACAGGACAATGACCCCAAACACACCTCCAGACTGTGTAAGGGCTATTTGACCAAGAAGGAGAGTGATGGGGTGCTACGCCAGATGACCTGGCCTCCATAGTCACCAGACCTGAACCCAATCGAGATGGTTTGGGGTGAGCTGGACCGCAGAGTGAAGGCAAAAGGGCCAACAAGTGCTAAGCATCTCTGGGAATTCCTTCAAGACTGTTGGAAGACCATTTCAGGTGACTACCTCTTGAAGCTCATCAAGAGAATGCCAATAGTGTGCAAAGCAGTAATCAAAGCAAAAGGTGGCTACTTTGAAGAACCTAGAATATAAGACATATTTTCAGTAGTTTCACACTTTTTTGTTAAGTATATAATTCCACATGTGTTAATTCATAGTTTTGATGCCTTCAGTGTGAATCTACAATTTTTATAGTCATGAAAATACAGAAAACTCTTGGAATGAGAAGGTGTGTCCAAACTTTTGGTCTGTACTGTATATATAGTCATTTTTATTTATGCTCTTTAACTCCAAATTTCAAGTGTTCCAGCAATCATTTTTCCATCAATGCAGCCATATGTGGGCATAACTATGGGCATAACTAACTTTAACCATTCAAGTTTTGCCAGGAGTGTATTTATAAAGAATAGTATTTAGACGTATTTAAAAGTGGTAAATAGGTTATTTGTTATAAGTGATATTCTAGCTATCCTCTATGTGTCTATGTGTGTCTACCCAGTTTGTGGGGGTGAATTCGAGCTTTCCAAGTGTTTTGCTAGCATGTTGAAATATTGTGCTAAAATGGTTTCATGATAAATTGAATCCTTTAAGCTGCAGAGCAGTTAAGGGTGAACACAACTGCATTTTAGCAAAGTGGCTCCCCCTGCCATTTAAAATGAAATATTAATTGTAAACTTTATAGTAAAGTTTTTTGTAATTTTTGTAATATGTGCAAAAATGTGAAGCTGACAAGTCATTTCAAGTATAAAACCTTTGAAAATTCAAACTATCCAAAACATAAGGAACTATATTAAGAAGTCATGTTAATATAATGTACTGCATACAAATCTGTAAATGACATGTATACTTACCCAGCTTGATACCAAGCTTTGGACTTTTAATTCATCATAGCTAACATCACTGACCACAGTTATTGAAATCCTGTAAAATGTTCCACCTGTACAGAAACATGATAAACAAGTCAATACTTTGCATATACTAAATAGACACTGAACTGTTATGACATTAGTATATATCTGATCATAGTAATATTATGATTGGTAAAGCTACTACTATTTGCTTTTGGCACTCAATGTTAGTAAATGGAAATATAAACTATATGAAAAATCATTAATAAATTATATAGGTATAAACAGGGTTAATTGAGCACTATGACAACTATAACTAGTTCTTACTGTTCTATGGAAAAATTAACACACATCAAAGAATATAGTATTTCCTGGCCTCAAATTGGGTACTATTCAATTGATAAGTGTATTTGAGAGATAAATAAAAAAGAACATTTATTGTTTGTAAGTTATATCTGAATGCATAACATTCCCCTTTACTGCCACCAAGACAGTCTGTTCTGCAGAATATGGGAATAGTCTTGTCCCTAACAGCACGCAACTTAACTTGTCCCATGGTCTAATGGGAATTTTCATTCTGACACTAAAAGAGCATTTGGAATTGAATAAAATATATGTGTGTAAAATAAAAAAAATCTTAGGAAATAGGGTTTAGGTAATAAAAGCAAAAATATTAAATATTTTTCTGGTTTTATTATAGTGGCTGAGTATACCACAAAGGTATTGATTACAAGGGTGTGCATACCACAAAGCCAGATCATGTGACCACAATGGAGACCCTTGGAGAAAGGGAAGCTAATAAAACCTTACCCTGTGGAACTGCACTGACAGCAAACAAGGGGATTAGGAATTCTCTCAAGGGTCAAGGGAATGATGTAGAGAGGAAAAGAGACACCTGTTCATTCAGTATTTTGAGACACAGAATCCAGTACTTTAATAGGTTGAGAGCTGAACTCTTACTGGTTTCTACAAGACTTCCATTCAGTATTGCCACGAGGGCACAGTATTTGTCAACCATGTTGTCTTACTATTGTGCAAATGGCGATAAAATTTCTATAATGCATTTTTCTTTTGCATTGTCTATGTCCTGCAGCCGATGAAAGCTAGCCATTTAGGAATTTAAGCAGATCACCAACAGATACAATACAAGAACCAAGTATATTCTGTTCCTGGTTCCTAAAGAATATTGTATCTACTTTGTAAGTTTAATAGTTTCCCTTTAACTGCTAGTATACTTATAAAGACTACCACAAAAGAGCAAGTAAACTGCTCTGACTTGTAATCCACGTCAAACTCACAAGTGTTTTTACAAGCATATTTTGTTTGGAAGGAAGCCAAATAAAACAATTTTCAAGACACCTCAACTGCATGTTTTATATTTATTTAATGTCTTAGTGATTTTTTAAAATTCTCTTTTAACTTCAAGACCTTATATTTCCTTTACTTCTGTTACATCACTATATGAGATTCTGATTAATACAATCTGTGACGCTACATTTATTACACTAGATGACATTAATTAAATGGCACCTTCAAGTATTAGTACAAAATAAATAAAAAAGATAGTATACTTTGAGGAGACTGCAAAGAATGACCCAACATATGCCAATCTAAAAAACAATTACTATTAATTTATATGTCATGTTATATCTTTAAGTACAATGGTTGACTAGAGACAGAGAACAAATAAATAACATATTTTCTTTTTTTTAAACTTTAATTCCTACATCAAAAGCCTGGGTAAGAATATGACTTGAGAAAAGTATTGTTGTGTTACTTGTACAATTGTTGCATATTAGCTACTGCCTGAACTGAGCTTAAAGAGGACCTTTCACCACTTTCAACAAGTCCAGCTCTATAAATCAATTAATAGGTGCTGCTCCACTGATTCTGGCACAGTTGAAAATTTTTTTTTTTTGCCAACACCGTTCCTGAGCAATCAGTGCAGTTAGCTTTAGTACTTAATTTGCTATTTAGTCTCTGTACTGTCAGGAGGGCAGTGTCAGGCAGGAGCAGGCAAGAGGTGTGATTCTGAGCTCTGACACTGGCTGCCTCTGATTGGAGCTCTGACGCCTTTCTGACATTGCAGAGCTGAATTAGCTCATCAGACACCAAAACTAACTGTGCTTTTGTGCTCAGTAATGGTGTAGGGTAGGGAAAAAAATTCCAACTGCGATGGAATCAGTGGAGTGGCAGCTATTAACATATGTTAAGGACTGGAGTTGGTGGAGATAGTTAAAAGTCCTCTTTAAGAGTTTAACACTCTCAAAGGTTGCATTTCAGGTTGCACTCCAATATATGTGAAGAGAAGCCCTAGTAGTCTTGCAAATATTGCACATATTTTCTATTTAGTTCTACTTAAATGCCACTCAAGAATGAAAAAGAAATACAACCTGAATCATGTAACATGATTGCACTACCAGTTATATCTACTTATTGGCCCAGTAAACTTACAGAGATTGTATATGATTGGAATACAAAGTCTGCTTTGTTACAATTGCTAAGTACAATTTATGTGAATGGGGCTGAACAATACCAGCTGGTGCTGTGTCTGGCAATATATTCTAATCTTATACAATCTATTAACAGCAAGGTTCCTTTCGTTGTTTTACTCTACAGCAGTGTTCTGCAACTGGTAAGTGTGCTGGTAGTTACAGTCATGCGAAAAACAAAGTACACCATCTGACTTCTGTGGTTTTGCATGTCAGAACATAATAAAAAAAATATCAGGTCCTTAGACGATGTTATAATAAGGTAAATATAACCTCAGATGAACAATGCATTACAGATCTTGTCATTTCATTATTTGTTTACCAAAAAAAAAAAAAAAAAACCTGCAAAAACGCAGAAGCACTGTATGAAAAATTAAAGTGTAAATAATTACAGAAATTCTGCCAGAAAATCAAAAGTTGTTCAAAAAGTTTTGTTACGCTGTAAGTACCATCTTACTGCTTCCACAGGAAATAGAGTAAATAACAGCTAGGTGCTGCTAATCAAGTGCCTTTAATCAATTGATCATCAGCAAGTGTGACCAGTTTGGCAGTTTGCTGGTCTAGAGCATTCAGGCATATGTTAACACAATTTCGTGGAGCAAAGACATCAGCAGTGATAAGCAATTGTTGCTGCCCACCAATCTGGTGTTAGTGTAAGATCATCTCCAAGCAATTTAAAGTGCATCATTATACAGTGAGAAAAATTACTTGCAAGTGGAAAATATTCAAAATAGTTGACAATCTTCCCAGGAGTGGGCATTCCAGCAAATACGTTCCAAGATTAAACTGTGTAATGCTCAGAGATATTGCAAATGTTCAAGTTCATGACAGTAAAATTAGAAAACAGCAAACAAGTATTGCTTGTTTGGAAGGGTTATCAAGAAAAAGCTTCTTCTTTTTAAGAACATGGCAGCACATCTTGCGTTTACAAAATCTAACAAGACCGCCACATACCAAGAGGTAAGCACAATGTTAGAAGCATGCTGATTTGGGCTTATTTTACAGCCGCAGGAACTTGGCACCTTGCAGTTATTGAATCAACCATAAACTCCTCTGTAAACCAAAGGATTCTAATGTCAAATGTGAGGCCATGTATCCAACAAATAAAACTTGACCAAAACAGGGCCATCCAACAGGAAATATTCACACCAGGATACATAATGGCTGAAAAAAGAAATGAATCAAAGTGTTGCAATGGTCCAGTCAAAGTTCAGACCTCAACTCAACTAAATGACTGATTTGGGACCTTAAGAGATGTATAAACGAATGACCACAACCCTGAATGATCTGAACCAACACGGTAAAGAAGAGTGGGCCAAAATTTTTCCAGAACAATGTGAAACACTGCTAAAGTCATACTGAAAATAATGACTTCAAGTTATTGCTGCTACAGGTGTTTCTACAAGCTATTGGTTCATGGGGTGGACATAGTTTTCACACATGACTTTTCTTCCAATAAATAATGAAACATTAGAATCTGTTGTTGTTCATCTGAGTTTGAATTTACCTAATTTTGAGACCTAATTTGAAAATGATACATACAGCCATAAAATTCAAAAACTGTATGCTTTGCTTTTCTTATTACTGTATAGTTTCACAACAGCTTGAGAGACACTTCCACACATCTTTTTTATTGAATTGATGTCTTCCCTTTTTCAATATGTGGAAGGAGTTCTTTTTACGTGCAGAAAGGTTCTTATTTTGATTGTAATTATGATGAATTCAGTTCTTAAGTCAGTGTATTACTGTAAAAATGTAAATGACATTTAGTCACGCATAGTCATAAGTAAAGTTGACGAAATTGACTCAAATGTGAATGCATCATTATTTCTTTTACTACGTACTCAGCTTTGGGCTGTATGAACACACCTCACCACTGTTTAAGAACATAAATACATCAAAGGTACTTGCAAATACAAATAAAACATCTTTCTTACGCTGTTTGCTGCATTTTTTCTAAATAGTGGAAATGTATACAAAAAGTTATAAATCAAGTTATGAAGGTGAGTTTATTTGCATTGCATTCCTTCTATTTGCCAAAGGGATCACTTGCAGAATCATTTTTAAGCATTCAGAAAAAAAAATTCAATCAAAAGCTATCTGCTTTGGAAATGTACACTAGATCTTAGAATATGACATGTGATATTTACTAAAAATATCAATCTAAGAACTCTTAATTCATATATATTTAAGTTAAAACTTTGAAAAAAGTAAACCTAGTACTGTAATAAATTGATAATAAAAGCATATGATTTCATAAAAATCATGAAGTGATGGAGGTTTATGAGCTAGATTTAAGAAATTATATTTTCTTTGTTTTTTGGGCACATAAATGAATTTGAAGCATATAATTGGAGGATGAAGACTCGCCAGGTCATCATTTTACCACTTTTTGGATTTATTAATTGTGTGGGGAATGTGAGAGGGCATCTTATTTTTCACTATCTTTATTTTTATAATTTTCTAGAATTTTTTTTTAGTTAATTGAAACTCTGAATTGATTAAACATGTGAGTATTTAATTTTCAATACATGTATGTGATCATTTCTATTTTCTAACTAGTGATATTATATATAGTTGTAGACAAGTTTAATATGACTTTTAACGCGTTACCTAAACTTTTGCTGACTTTAACTCAACTTTTCTCAATAGTTTTCAATGACTTTTGTTGTAAGTTGTCACAGTGCAGCAATTTATCAGATTCAATAGAAGATGGGTAGATCTGTACATGAATTAAATGTGATACACAAATACAATGGCAATTTGACTCTACCATGGAGTACATATTCCCTTGAGCCGTTTTTATATTGGGTAAAAGGAGAAGAACTTTCAATGATTGATTGGTTTTGTAAATGCTAGGCCCTACTAGAGACTATTAAAATGTTTCTCCTGTACCTACAAGACTTTCAATATGTTATATATGCACCCTTTAGAAGAACATCAGTGGAGTCTTATCCCTTTCGGGATGATACAATCTGGTTGGTGATGATGAGATGTGTACAAACTCTGTCTCTAAATTAGAATGCATATGGTGCTGTGTAATGCTGATCTCTATTCCTATATACATATTTACAGAGTTCTCTGATAACTTCTATCATCAGGTGACATTGCTTAGTTCTGGTTATATAGGACTGACCTCCACAAACATGGAGCCAACTATCTATGAGGCAGAATAGTGGTGGCCATGTGCTTCCTGTTTTCTTTACAAGATTACACCCAACAACATGGCACCAACTATCCATAAGACATAAAACTGGCAGCCATATCCTTCCTCCTTTCTTCACAAGATTCTTCTTATCATGTGCATTAGTTCTGGCAAGATGCTGGGGATCTGACTATGTTTATGTAATGTTTGCTGTTACAGGTGGTTTTCTTTGCTTTCTAGATTAGTGAGTGCTATCTCCCTTTCCTAAAACATTGCTGAATGAATAAAAAGCTTCACTTGGATTGCTGTACATTGGAGTGCTGCTACTTTGTTTGTGTACTTACTACAGGAGAAAATATGTGAAGAGATATTCACCATGGGCATAATTTATATTGGTCTTTCATTCCCAGCTGAAATGAAAATATAATGTTTTTACTAGTAGGTCACGTGTATGTACTTTTAGATTATATTTAGTCCCCACTGGCTAGTAATTGTTGCAAAATACAATAGTGCCTAATAAGTAGAAATAGTTACTTTAACATATGGTTGGAGGGAGAACCACATAAATTACTATATATTCACTATATCCACTTGTGACTATCACTTCATTTAGCACTTAATGAGTCAATGCTGACATCCCTGACAAAGTTGTACCAGTTTAAAGAAAATAACAGATTTCTTGGAAAAGCTCAAGATGGACCTAATTTATATTGATACCACATGTTCCTTTCTAAGAATGATTGCGCATTGAATGCTATTTTGCGGAAACCATGAATGGTTATATCACAAAATATTCACAATAAAATTTGTGTTATTAAGTGTTTTAATGTATAAGAAATAATATGCTTTTGATATTTTTATACATTTAAAGGATCTTTCTAAGAGTTTTACAAATAAACTACTGTACTAAATCCTACACTATGCCAGTGCCAATCCTCTCTGCCAGTCTTAGTTTACTTTTCCTATGGTGATGGCATGCTGCACATATACTTAACTGTTGCAGCCAATCACTGTCTTCAAGCTGCTAGCATGAATGGCACAATACAGCTGAGGTCAGTGATTGACTCCAGTGTCACATTGATGTATATCATGTCATTGCTTCAAGAAATGTAAACAAAGACTGGCAGGGACCATTGAGCATCAGGGGCTGGATCGGTGGGGAAATTATCAAGGGAGAAGTCTTTGAGAACATTTACTATAGGCAGTTTATTTTGTAAAACTCTTTCACAAACTCAATAATTAGCGAAATTATAAGTAAAGTTTATACAAACTGGTGGTGGTGTGATATAATATATCTTTCTATATCAGTCTGTCTATCTATCTATCTACAGGTGTAACCTTCTTTGACTCTAGGATGCACATGTCATGAAATGTACACTACTGTTCAAAAGTTTGTCTGGGTGACCCCAAACTTTTGAATGGTAGTGTATATAGAAAGTTAAAGGGAATCTGTCAGGATGATTTGGTGGTGGTGATCTGGTGGAGCCAAAAACAACATGATTTTGTGATATAATATATAAGTATGTGTACATACCCAGTTGGGTGGGGTAAATTAAAGCCTGTTAAGGCTTTTGTTAGCATATTAATCATATTGAATTTTGTTGAGCATATTGTGTTGAATTGGTTTTGAGGGAAATTCAAATACTTGAATAAACTGGACATCGTTTAAGTGTGGGCAGATATGTCTCCATCTATCTATACAGATATAGTATACAATTACCCTTACTCATGCCATATTTCAGATCTGACCCAACTATGCTAAAACAAAGAACTAAAACTGACTTTGATTTCATGTGATTATAATTAATAAATAGTAGAAGAATTGTATTTAGAATCCAAGACAATAGTAAAAGTTTTCCTAATCAAAATTTCAATAGATCAATATTTAAGACTATAAATTAGGAACTGAGGTCAACTATATTGTATAGAAGGAAATCTGAAACAATTGGGGGGGGGAGTATCTGTGAGTATTTCATAGACATTTAGCTAATTCCAAAAGCTTTGATTTACTGTAGCAAACTAGATTATTCTACGCATATAATATGTCATGAAATATAACCTTTTTGTAAAATACACAATTAAAAATTGCCATGTTGTCCAGACATTTTGCAATCTCCTGTGAGTATTTCCATGAATTTGAGAGTTAGAATAGTGGGGTATTTATCATAGAATCACAACATATATTGTTCGTACTTATATTTATGTTCATGTTCTGAACATAAGTATTATTACCATGATTTGTCACTTAGATAAATGCCCCATTAAAAAACTTAATGTGATCTTCTGTATTGTAATGATTTTCTGAATACTATTATATATTAATACTAATTTTCTACAGCAAACACATTTAATACTACTGTACATTTCTCCAAGCAATCATCTATTGAAAAATAAAACTAATGATGTGTCTAGTCTATGAATATACATCTACATACTGCTGTTAACCTCCTCTCCACAGAAACAGGTAACGTCAGAGAGATGACTGCAAGAACACAGCAGGACTGGTGGAGCCATTGTAATTGCATCAAATGGACCATTGCTAATAAGCTTTTGACCAGTTTTATTAACATAATCTTCTTGTAGGGTAGACTGATGTGAAAGTCCTGTTACTGGGGTAAGAAAATTCTCCTTTATAGGTTGCATTAGATTAGAGTTTGAAAATTCTAATGTGGCTGACCCAAAACTTGCAGAAAGATGCATATTTTCCATGCTTGCGAGGATTTTGGTTTGCTCACTGTTTTCCACAATGCGAACTGAACTTCCTGGGACATCAGAGAATGTTGGAATTATCCAATAGTTCCACATCGAATTTATTAATGAGCTTGTAGTCAAAAGAGAAATCTGAGCAGCATTTCCATCACTCTGGGTCTTTGGGTCTACAGATGGTATTGTGGGTTTCATTGAGAGCTGGTCAACATCACTCTTTAAATGGGTTTGAGGCGCAGTTGACAAGTGGCCATCTGCCAGTGGGGGTGTTGCAATATAACTGCTGTATCCTACTTCTAATAGCCCTGTCTGACTGAAAAAACTAGTCTGCTTTATTGAGTTATCACTGAAGGCACTATTTGCAGTCAAGATACTGATCTCACTTGCTGGGTATGCCATATCTTTAGTATGCAAAGTACCCTGAGGTTCAACAAATTCTGGATGAGCATTTTCTTGCTGTTGTTGGTCTGTATTAAAGACAACCTGGATTGTGCATGGCACAAGTTTGACTTTGCTAGCCTCAGAAGAGGATGTTTGACTGGCAAGGGAGAGTTGAAATAAGTGTCCATCCATGGAACTGGCAATATCAGTTTCAGAGGCAAGTCTACCATCACTTGTGGAAAACAGGGAAGAAATCTTTAACTGCAATGAGTTTTCTAAACTTATATCTAAGTAGTTTCTTGTAGATGAATTTGATATAAAGCTATTATTTCCTTCTGACTGCACAATAAATTTTGATGGCAAATAATGTAATGAAGTCTTTGTTGGGGCAAGGTTTAATTTTGTGTTTATATCTGAAAGTCCTTCATTGGCAGAACTGGATTTAACAAGATGGCTTCTGGACACCAAGTACAGCTTTTCAACTTCCAAAAAATCATCCTCACCAGAAAACTCTATTGCATCAACATTGCCATTGATGTCAACAGTTGGATGTGGGCTAGCGTTTTCACTAGAAGTATACAATGGATCAATAGTTGGACCTCCCATGTACAATTCTAAGTTCTTATTAGGTTTTTCATAGTTTAATAGAAAGTATTTCCACTGATGATCAGATACATCATAACTTGAAGTCATTAAATTGTAATGCTCTGCCAGCCTTGAATTCAGAATACTGCTGCTTTCCGTTTGAGGAAAACTTTGTCTAGTTGAGGGCAAAACATCTACATTTAAGACTCTACTATATAACCCTTCATTATCTAACACTCTTGTTGGTAACATCTCTTCTGTAAAACTTTGTGCTGGGTATAAGGGAGTTTGCATATTATCAGTAGTTAGATGGTGCATATTTGCTCTATGAGCAAGTAGACTTCCTAGAAGCAAATTTGATTGGGGAGGTACTACATTGTATAGTGTGGTACAACTGGAGACAGTATCACAAGACACACTTTCTGTAGACAAGTGTGTGACTTGATTTCTTAATATTGAAAGGCCTAAAAAATTTGGCTGAGAGTTTTGTGCAGCAGTTGAAGGTTCTACAGACATACCAACATTAGCCCTCAAAACATAGTTTGCTTCTTCTGTGTTTTTTAACCCTTGTGTTCCATAGCTAGTCAGAGTCTGAAAACCAACAAGCTCCTCAGGTCCCTTATTATTGTAATTAGCTTCTTCTGACTTGGAGAAGTCCTCTGTTGGTGTCACAACAGGGGTCAATATATATGAGTCATTTATTAATAATGGTAGTTTACTGGTTGTGCTTGTACTTTTAGCAGATAACACATAAAAAAGAGAGGTGTTTTCTGTATTAGAATCATGATTTCCACTTGCATGATCGCTAAACAAATACTCTGATGTCATTTTGCTGTACTCATTTTTGTGCTTTATAATGCTTTTAGCATTGATGGGTGGAGTAAAATTCTCAAAATTGGGCATAATCCATTGTGCCCACCATGTTTGATTCCAATTATTTTTCTTAGTGTTGCTAAGATGTTTTCTACTGAACAATTTATTATCTGCTCCCTTCACAGAAACATTATGCCACTCATCTTCACTTCCAGAACCTCCAGTCTCCATTTTTGCAATGTCATCTTCTCCAAGTAATAGAGAAGACCATTTGTTTGAAACATTCATTATCATAGCTGACATATTACTAGAAAACACTCTTTTAGTGGACTTGTCTTCATTCTCTGTAGTCACAGTTGTTGTTATCCTATGATTTGCAGATGATGTCCAAAGTGATGGTGCCGTCATTAACCAAAAGTCAATTGGAGTGTTGATTGTTGTACTTTTCTCTGAAGATGATGGTCTTTGTTTCACGGGCCACACAATTGGAGTAGAAATAATCCCTATACTTCGTACACCTTTTATCTTTGAGTCTTGCATTTGTAGCTGCCATCCTTCCCAAGGATGAGTAACCGGGTTTCTCTTCATTCTGATGGGAAATGTAGCAGGAACTTTGAGTTCCTGCAGATCTGCATGTGTTATGCCATACAATAGATGGATTGAAAAAAAGTAGTTACTTGCAACAAAAATACATTTCTGTCAAATTAATAGGCTAAACTTTGCTTGAAAAGTGTGACAATTTCCTAATATAATTCTATAGAGAGAATGTCTCATAAGGCAATTGTGAACAAATCACATACAGTAACTTGTGATTTCCCTTTCAAACTATCCAAAGCTACCAGACAAGTTTAGCCAGAATACTTTTGCCCCAAAGGGCTTGTATGACAGATTAAATGTATCCCTTTCCAAGGGGTAGGGGATAAGTTTCTGATCACCACTGATCACCAAAATGGGAGACCCAACTACACTTCACTTCAGCAGTTCCATAAAAATGAATGGACTGGCAGTGCACAAGTGGGACCAATGCTTAATTTAAATGGTGGAGTTGGAACCCCTGTTCTTGTGATTAGTGGGTGTTCCAAACACTAGATTGGTTGTTAAAAATACATCTTCTGAATATGTAAGTGGAAGCTTACTTTAGATCGGTAAAAATGAACCTTACTACTTTATCCAGAAATGTTTAATTTCCAGACATATTACTTTCAGCTTTATAAACTATTATTTGGTTAATAACGTTTCAGAAATTTAAGCTGTGGTGGTTGAAGACTAGCTGCTAGACAATATAAAAAGTAAGTACAGCAAACACCTGCTCTATAGGGACCCATTGATGTCAACAAACATTTTTTTTGGCAATGATAGAAAGCTCAATTTCAGACGAAAAGCTGGGGTTCAGCACTAAGAAAATTCAGAGGACTCTTTCAATAAGAATATATTGCTCAAAGTGGAGAACCCTTTAAATACTAATTTACTGCAGCAATTTTCTTCAGTCTGTAAAGTAATTGTAGTACTGTACATAAGGAAATAAATGGTAGATTTGCATTTGATACCATGTCTAGCTGTTGAAAACAAACAATAAATACACATTAATTGTAGCAAGTTTCTTCAGTCTGTAAAGCACTTGTAGTGCTGTAAAGAAGGTTAACAGATGGTAGATTTGCATTTGATACAATAAACACAGTATCTACAATACATGAAACTTTCCAAAGAAAAAGCTAACAATGTCTATATCATATAGCAATAATTCTTTCAAGGCAAACACATAATTCAAAAGAAACAAGCACATAGGCAAATCCAGAATTTCTAAGGCTAAGTTCACATCTGTTTGAGACTCTGGTGCAGAAACCACCAGAAATGGCAGAGAGAAAAGAGGACTTTTCTCCTGCCGGTTTCAGTATAAAAACAACGGACACCCGATGGACAACCAGCAGACTCCATTATAGTCTATGGGGTCCTCCGTGTCTGCTAGTAACTGTTGTTTTAGCAGTCAGGCCCGGCAGACCCGTGCGATGGAGAGCTGAGAGCAGATGTTAATCTAGCATTAGTACTTAGCATTATAGTGTATGCCTATTTGAATTGTGTAAGACATATGTACTGTATAGTGTAATATAATAATGTGTATAGTGTAATAAAAATAACATATTAGATTATAAATATAATTATGATGAATATAATAATAAAACATAATAATAGAATCAGAAATCCTATTTAAAAATGGTTCCAATTATTGGAATCACCCTTTTAAGTGGGGAAATTTCAGAACTACACTAGGTTAACACAGCTGGACTGCTGTAATAGAGGTTTCACATGAAGCCTAGTGGACCCCATTGACTATAATGGGGTCCTTCGGGTACCCATTGTTTTAAAACTGAAACCAGCGAGCAAAAAAGCCGTGCATGAAGGATTTTATCGTCCACTGATTTCAGGAAGACATTGGGACAGAGTCTTCAATGGCACATATATGAACACAGCCATAACCTGCAGCATTACTTAGAATCTAAAGATGGACAAAACGTGGCATCAGAAGTATAATGTGCACTAAGCAGCAATTCATATTTTCCATGGAAGGATAAATTGGGCTGTAATGATTAGTTTTCAAATTGCTCCAGGCAGAATGTTTTTAGTGTTTTCTAATATATTAAACTTAGAACATTAAATACATTAGCAAATATTATAATATGGGTCTCTTACCAGGCTCTGGGTTATCAGCGCTGTTAGTAGTCATGTTAGTAGTTATCATAGTGGATGGTGAAGCTGTTACTGTAGCTGGGAAAAACACAACAAAATGTGAGCTTGAGTGGATGTAACAATATAAAACAGCAACCAAGGCAGGTAAGGTTATTTTGTAAAAAAGCACAAATGCAATTCAATAATCTGCATATCATGCAAGGATGTGAACCATTGTGGATAGCAAAACAGCAATTCTTAAGGTATGTTCACACATGGCAGACTTGTTGCAAACATTTCTGCAACTGTTCTATTTCATTTGAATTAGGCTTTCAGAAATCCATGCACATGCTGCAAAAACAATCCCATTCAGATGTATGGAAAGGATTTCCAGCTATGGAAATTCAGTCATGTCTGAACTTATAAATAAAGGGATAGGAGCCAGATAGAAAGTAGCTTAATGTGTTTAAAATTAAAAATGCCTAAACATAATAGTATATGTTCATTATGATAGTTTACCTGGTGTTCTGATATTAGAGTATAAATGTGTCCATTGTTACACTGATGAGCAAAAGGGTAACAATGATTTGAACTCTTGACTTTCAGGCTCCATATCTCACCATCCACTACAGCTTCGAACAGACTATCATCATTTTATAGACAATCATCTTGGCTATTTCATACATAACTTTGACTTGCAACTATTTAGCATATGATTAATAATGGAGATTCTTGTCAGGTAACTGCATTGATACTGTTTTGCTCCTGGTGGTGGAAAAATCTTTTTCTTCTTGTATACTACAAATTACAACTTGTTCTCACTTTCCCTAATAGCTCAGTGTATTATTAGGTTGATTGCCAAGAGAAAGGTCCCTGGTCCCCAAAATTAACCATGAAGATTTCCCAAGAAAAGAGAAACAGCATCATCCAGCTCATCGATAGCGGTCTCTCGGCCAAGAAAATTGCCAAACTGCGTCATGTAATTGCCATGACAGTTGGAATAATACGAAATGAAGTCCATCCATCAATTCAAAAGCCAAGAGGTGGATGTCCAGGCAAAATATTGCAGCCAACAAGTCAGCTCATCAGTTCTGGCGCGACAAAAAATGGCAGTGGAGGCGGCTCGTATGCTTCATATTAGTGAGTCACAGACGTCCATGCAAGCACCGTGTGATTCACATTACACAGTTCTGGAATGGTTGACCAAAAAAAGGGGAAGAAGCCTCAACTTTCAGTTTGCAAAAGAGTACAAAAAGTGGACAGTAGAAGACTGAAAATGGGTGATTTGGAGTGATGAGATGAAAGTCAATAGACTGGGCTCTGATGAGTGCAAATGGGTATGAAAGAAACAAGGGAAACGCGGACTAATGGATCGAGAAATTGAAGGAACTGTCAAGTTTGGTGGAGGAATCCTGATGATATGGTTTTGTTTCACAGCCAAGGGCGTTGGATACTTGGCCAGGATCAATGGTGGTCTCAATGCTGTGCTATATGTGAGTATCCTACAATATGATTTACTCTGTACACTCGAGTACTATGGGTATAAAAAGGACGACTTAGTGTTTCAGCAGGAAAATGACCTGAAGCATACGTCGAGATGAGCGAAGAAATGGTTCAATGACAACGAAGTAGAGGTGCTGGATTGGCCTCCACAGTCCTCAGACCTCAACCTAAACAAATACTTATAGGTAGCGTTGAAGAAAAAATATATTCGTACCCATTTAAGTCAACGAGAATGCACAAACATTGGGAACGTGTAGAAGAGACCTGGGAACAGATTTCAGTCAAGAATCTGATTTGATCGAGTGAATGCCCAGAAGGATTCAGGCAGTATTGAAAGCCAAAGGTGGATTTGCAAAATACTAAAAAAAATAATAAAAATTAAAATTTAGATTTTTAGGAGCAAAACAACAAGAATCTGCATAACTAATCATATGCTAAATAGTTGAAAGTCAAATATATATATGAGATAGCCAGTATGATTTTCTATAGAATGATGGTAGTCTCACGTTCGAAGCTGTAGTGGATGGTGAGATATGGAGCCTGAAAGTCAAAAATTCAAAACATTGTTGTCCTTTTGCACATCAGTGTTTGGTTAAGGACATTCATTTTATTATAAAACCATTTCAAAACAATATTAGGACATACTAACAAAACATAATCACTGAGTTATGTACATAGACACATGCAGGATTTCACCATGTGATACAATACCACAAAATCATACTGTCTTGAAAACAAAAATCTGGACATGTTAAACCAAAAGGAAATGTAAGGAGGGACACATCAGTATGTCTTGCTCCACTGTCAGATTCAATCTGACCGTAAGACCGGAGCCCCACATAGCGTACTGTTTGTCTTAAGGAATAACTAAGAGAAGAGGTAGCAGGGGACAAAATACGAATGATACTACAAGATTTCTTTCATTGAATAATTTGTTTCATTTTATTTAATTTATGTTTCATTTTAACTATTTACATTCTTTACAGCTGTTTACAAAAAACCTTTCTTTAAGTTCTACTGTTAATAAGCCTTGGCTATATTGTCAGTGAATGTACTATCTAGCATCTCTAGATCATCTTATTTCATCTTTTTCTTTACTTTTTTCAGGTACTGTATTTTACAAATATCTTAGATTGTATTACATTTTCTAGTTGTGCAGCCAATATACATACTGTAGGTTAAGGTAATCTTATGACAAAGTCAAGAAACAAATGTACTTGTTTTTACAAATTTGCCAGGATTTCCACTTGATATGATAGGTCATAAAAAATTGATAGGCAAGAGCCTGACCACCGAAGTGATTTTTAATCCCAAATACAGCATGACGTTTTCTATAGTTCTAGTTCATTCCCAATGTTTCATGACCTATCAATGTCCATTTAAGTATATACCAAGTTTATGTATACAGCTCAGGATGAGCCATGCACCCAGAAATATATCTTATACAGTATATGTCACTTATAAACACACACCTAATTAAAAGAAAAAAACTATATAAGGCTAAGGCCTTATCTATGTAGTGGGCCGCAGCCAAAACCCGAATCACAGCGGTTTTCACAGAAAGTCTGCAGAGTTTTCCTCTGCGGACTTTTTGTTTCCATTATACCTATACAGAAACCCCAGGCATTTCCGTAGGTATAACTGAAATGCTGCGATTTCCAAAAAAGCAATGGTTTTTGAAATCGCAGCATGTCCGCTGCAGATATTTTTCTGCAATGTGTGAGAATATACTGTATAGAAGTCCAGCTTGCCTTAATGGTCAAGTTAATCTTCTCCAATATCCATATAAACACTTGAAAATTCATAACAGAAATTCTTACCAGGTACTGGACTATTTGTGGTAATGTTAGTAGTGATCAAAGCAGATGGCAAAGAGGAAGTTACAGTAGCTGGCAAAAAATATAAACAAAACAAATGAAAGCATGGATGGCAAGACAGAAGGCATATGTAGTAAAAAATAACTATAAATTAATAATGTGTAATATAGATATAGAAAAAAATCACACTATACTATTAGCTATTGCAACAATTGTTAACAATTGTTCATATATTTGAATATTTCTTCAGATTTTTTTGAAAGTTGAAGTAATTTAATAAAAAAAAAAAACACATTTAATTGTTCTAAGCATTTTATACTCTAGAGCAAGGGAACGCACCCTTGGTGAGAGAGAGAAGTACTATAATAACAGAGATGGTACTTAAAGGAATATTCTAAAAACAGACATTTACAGCAGATCCATGATCCATAAAGTTCATAAGTAGGTTCCCACTGCTATGACTCTTGTTTGGCTGCAGAAGCTGCAGAATAGGAGCAAGGGTATAATTCGATGGTATACTTGGTGACTATATTAGGTTTTTCTGAACAAGTCACCCAATTGAATCAAAGGTATAACAACTGGTACAAATAAAAAGTGAAGAGTTTGTACAGAGAAAAAAAAAAATCAATTTATAGCATGGAAACTGTAACATGCTTAGTTGCCATGGGCAACCACTTTTCCTCTGTACCGGTTTTGATACTGTACAGGTTCCCTTTCCCCTTCTTTAAGTAGTAAAACATTTTCTTTGGTAAACACAACTTAAAAATAATTCCAAGTGCATCTTTGAAAAATATGTAAAATGTTAACTATAGAGAAAAACAATTTACTAAATATTTGACAGAAAACAAAACAGTAAGGAGAAAGTATGCGCTTATCATGCATAACAAGCAGATGATAACACAGATACAAAATATACAGATGGTTATTCAATATATTTTTATTGTAATTGATTTACATGGCTGTCTATAAAAACTGTTGTCAGTGCTAAAACCCCCACTGCAAATGATGTTAAGTAGTGACAGTGTGACAATCTTTCAGACCAAACATGCAGGGCACATAACTATCCGCCTTCTTTATGTTTAGTATCAAAGAGTAGCACCTTGGCAGATCATGGACAACTAGTCCACATGAAGTTTCTTTTCTTTCTAATAACATTTATCCTCTACAAGACAGGGGATAAATGTCTGATAGCTGGTGATCCAAGTGTTGGGTTCCCAAGGCATCATGAAAACAAGGTTCCCACATGTGCCCTTCAGTGCCCCAAGTGAATGGAGCAGTGGTGTACATGGTCAACCATCTCTCCACTCACTTCTATTGGACTGATGGCAATAGTCTCATAGAAGTGAAAGAAGCACTGGCCAAACATGCACCCCAGCACTCCTTTTTCATGATACACTTGGGGCAACTTGTGGGCACTTATTTTCCTTATCACTGTGGAACCTTCATTGATCATTTGTTTATCCCCTATTCTTTTGTGTTGGATTACATGTGGCATACTAGTCTTCAATCATTTCTCTGCAGCACAGGGAATAACAATAGTAATGATTTATTCATTAAGAAAGTGTATCCTTTAGAACACATGTGCATGACCATATTACAGATATGAACACTGAGCTATAGAATGACTTAGGATGGCTTAAGATGGCATTTGGAGTCTACAAGACCATAAAATACCTCTATTTGCTATATAAAGTTTTTTTTCTGCCAGATACCACATGAACCATGTCATACCTCATCAGATCCTATATTATAGACAATCTATGCTTAAAACATTGTACTTACAGCTCTGCAATAACAATACAGAAGTATTTCTTAGGCATTCTTATCTTAGTTATTTATGGCACAGTCACAGGACATGCCTTAAGCAATTTTTCAATATTCTGTCACAAAGTGAAATGCCTATAAGTGCTATAAATGCTATGTGTGGCGACCAAGTAGCTTTGTTGTGATCAGGAATCTGTCAAGAGTTTTGCTAGCATATTAAAATATTTAATTGAATTGGTTTCATGAGAAATCGGAGCCCTTCACCAGCCAAGTCGTCAGTGGACACATCTGTACATTTTTAAACCAGCTCCTTTTCTCATAGTTGCCCTACTAACTAGAATATGACCCTATCCATTTTTTTTTTTTTTTTGTAATATTGTTTTGTTTTAACCATCTGTATAGTTTCAGACAAACATATAGGATGTATATAATGTTTTTTACACCTTTATAGTGAAAAAACTCACATAATATGGAAGATGTAAAGTCTTACCATATATGGTACTGGAAGCAGGAAAATCAGGAGCGTTAGAGATGACAGTGGTTGATGAGATGGTAGTTGTATCAGGTGAAGTAGCTACAGGAAATGGCGAGGGTACAGCAGGTGATGGAGATGGTGAAGTTACTACAGTGGATGTTACTGTAGATGCTAGTTAACACAAGAAACAAGTAAGCTAGGATGAATGAATTCAATGTGTCCTTACCCAGATAAGGAATCTGCCTTGCTAAATTCCTGGGAGCTGTGTTGATACCTTCTAATAGCAGGACTCCAAATTATCCAAAATACTATGAAAGGAACGCTTCTTATTTTAATGATCTGAGACCATGATAGCTATAAACCGGGTCACTGCTCACTTTGGAACACTTGTCATCCTGGTGAGTTTGTTTATTCTACATCATATTTGTGTATGAGACATGAACTGGTATTACAGTATGATGAATGTTCATGCTATTATATATGGTTATTGAAATATTCACAAGTGTTATATAACAGTAGTTCATTCGCAATCTCTAAACCATACCCAAAATGGTGTGAAAACTAGTATTATTATCAAACTATTACATAGTATTTGTTGGTTCAAAGCAAATACAATTTACATTATTGTTACTAAGTAACTTAGGGGACATTGAAATTGGATTTTGCTGAATTTTACACATTTATGTCAGCTTACCTTATCAATGTACAATGTACATGAGACATTAACACATAGACTAGACAAATTGCATTATTGTTTTTAAGGATGCAGCCGCTGTGAAGATGGATCCACCTGTTCCTCTTAGGAATTTTGGTTTAATAGATAATTTTCCAAGACAAAGAAGGTTTCATCATGATTGTTTGTTAACATCAGCACATAGGAAATCACACTACAGTAGTAGCAATAAATTATACCATGGTGAAAAGTAATATCCAATCCACTACATAGGATTCTAGTGTTGATATCTAAAACATGCATATTTAGACTTAAGTTTGCCACGAAAGAAAGGTTTCATGGGAATGTGGTTCTGCAATAGTCTGGGCATCTAAAGTTGTTCTACTTTGTTACGCAGAGTGAGCAAAATATATTATTATTCTTGCTGTAACATACAGGTCTCTCTCAACCTCATCTACAACAATTACTTTGAAAAAGGGAAACATTCCACTCCAAGAAATATGAGCGAAGCAGTAGTGGTCTATGTGCACTACTGCAGCTGTAATAATAAAACATAACCTCAGTGACACTAAATAATGGGCGAGGACAGAAAAGGTCTTTAAGCAAAGCTGCATGAAAGGTCAGAATCCCATTGTCCTACATTGTTGCAATAATCCAGTGTATTCCTTGTACCGATCAAAGCATTTTTTAACTTTGACTTTACTCCTACTTTGGAATTTTGCAATCTGACAAACCCAACATATTTGCTAGAAATTCTGAATGGATTGTAGAAACTGAGGCTAGTCTCAAGAGCTTACACTTGAATGATGATGAGAAACACAAACCACACAGCATTCTCCACATTCAAGGGGGTCAGTGCATCTTCTGTTACCAAGTTCACTACTCACTGTTTATCACTAGTGCTTGTGAATAGGGATACAATGTTTCACAGTATCAGAAACAAAAGCTATGGTAAATACTAAATTTAAGATATTTAATAGCATATATAGCCCAATACCCTAAATAATAGAAAACACTGTATAAATACATAGTACTTGTTTATCATGGTATATTTGTACCTTGACAGACACCTGCTAGTTTTTCACAGGTAGTTGGTTCTGTTGAAGGAGTTGTTGGCAAAGAAGTACCTAAAATTCAAACATAAGAAATACATTATTAGCACTATATCTGTTGTTAAATAATGCACACAATTTCATCTAGCAGCAATATGTGTGATGGTATATCCAGAATTATTAGATTATATATATGTTAGTACATCAGACCTAGTTTTGGCATTAAAGGAATGCCATTTTTGATCTATAAATAGGTTAAAGCCTAATTATCTGAGCAATGGGGGGCCAGCAGCATACCATGCAGAGATCAGCAGTTCGAGGCTGCTCCTGGTCCACCATACTATTTGATGCACAAGGCTGAAAACAGCACAAGACCCTTATGTTAATTCTGTTGTAATGGCTAATATGATTATAGCAAAACAAAGTCAATATGTTACCTACTAAACAGTAACTGTCATGTTTTTTTTTTTTTGCAAACGAATAGTACAGGTGAATATAAGATGCTTTCACCACCTCCACTAATTCAAGTTATTAGCATCAACAAGTGCAGGTAATTTTGGTACCTGATGTGCTATATAAGCTCTGTAATGTCAGAAGGGCAGTGTCAGGCAGGGGGGTGTGATTCAGAGCTCCAATCAGAGACAGCCAGTGTCAGAGCTCAGAATCACACCCCTTGTCTGCTTCTGCCTGACACCACCCTCCTCACAGTACAGAGACTAAATAGCATATCAGGCACCAAAACTAAAAACACTGATAGCTCAGGAATGGAGAGGACAAGAGAAAAAATTCCAACTGTGCCAGAATCAGTGGAACAGTGCCTATTAATTAATGTAAAGAGTTTGTTGGAGATGGTGAAAGGTCCTCTTTAAGGAAAATGCTTCCGCCCTCACTTATCATCTCCTCTCATGCCTTTTCAAGCGTTCATTCCCATCTTCACTGACTGCGCTTTACTACTGCGCTTTACTGCAGTTCATAGAAGTCTATAGAGCAGGGAAGAGAAGTGAGTGAGTGAGAAGCAAATAGACACAGACACATATATCCTGAGCAGATACAGTATGATTTCTGTCTAACCAAAGTTTTATTCTCATCTATACTGCTCAGTCCTCTTAAATCCTTCTGAGAAACTGCTAGAAATCTACTATGAAAGTATTATAAATGTGCTAAACACTTACTATGCTGTGTCTGTGCTTGCCCGCCCCCCCCCCCCCCCATTGGGTTCTTACTTGTACTCTCCTCTCCACAGAGAGAGTTCTGATCTGTCTTTGAGTCTTCAGTGTAGACTGGTTGCTAAATGAATTAAAAGTTTAGCAGCCAAGAGATGAGCTGATAACAGGAGATAGAAAGCATTTTCCTCTGATAAGATATATTACAAATTTTCTTATATTCAAATGAACTATTAATTTGTTAAAAACTTTCAAAAGACAGTTATTCTTTAACTGCCATGTAGTAATGAATGCATTAGCTTTTTTACAGGAAGACACAACATTTCTCGTTGGAACCATAATGTTTGTTTATTTCGTCAATCTTACATTTATGCTTACGGAGATGAAAGGTATAAATATATCAGATACACAATTCTTTTCTGCCGAAATGTTTACATTTCTCATTATAGACATTTGAACAGATTTATTAAGATAGGTGTTTCACATAGTATGTCAACATTAATCTGAAATGTGATCAGAAAAATATGTCAAATTTATTAAAAAGGGAAGCTTTCTTAAAGGGAGTCTGTCACGAGGACCCAACATATCAACTCAGTCCCACAGATACATAGGTGAGGGTTACCTGAATCAAATGGTGTTTTCTCCTTGGTAATCAGTACCTCCGTTACTCATTTTTTTCAATATGCAAATGAGCTGTTTGGAGCTATAATGGTGTTGCCGCTTACCTCTTGGAACAACGACAACACCCTTGTTGCATATTGACAAAAGAGGTGATATCTCAGCAATGGGGCTACTAAAGGGGTTATCACATTGTTTGATTCAGGTGAAGCAAATAACTGCATGTTCTAATAAATACTTCCATAAATTATTGTCTCTGGAATCAACAAATGCAAGTTAAAGCTCTAAATTGAAAAGAAGAAGGCATATATCAATCCAGAAACTCCACTGTCTTCTCTGGGCCAAAGCTCATTTAACCTCTTCCCAACCAGTCCACTTAAATTAATAGGCTGCAGAGCTGATCCTTTTACCTGCAGCCTGCTAATGTAAGGGCTGTCATAAAACTGTACTTTGCTGTCTTGTTCTGCCTTGCAGCTCTCAACATTGGCTGCTGCTAGCAGCCTCTCCCTCTCTGTCACATTGTTCTCAAGGCAAAAAGAGAGAAGGATCGCTATGTGGAGCTTCTGAAGTGTGTGTGTCATAAAGACATAAAAGTGATAAAAAACAATTCTAATTACCCCCCATTAAAAAAATTTAGTGTAGACAGGCAGTCTTAGATAAGCAGTTTAGGTATAGTTTGTTTTCTTGAAAATGTAAAAAAAACTTCTAACCTAACTTCTAGCCTTCTAACATTCTAAAAAAAGTAAAAAAAAAAATGTGTACAAAATTATGCCAACATAAAGTAGACATATGGTAAATGTTAATAATAACCGATTCTGTGTGGTATAACTATCTATTTTACAAGTATAAAAATGTTGAAAATTTTAAAATTTGATATTTTTTTCATTTTTTCTGTAAACTATCAATCTTAGTTTTTTTAAAATAAATTCTAAACATTGGACAAAACTTAAAACTAAACCATTGTCAGAAAGTTTAATGTGTCACGAAAAAAACTTAGAATCATGGGGACAAGTAAAAGCATTCCAAAGTTATTGCAGCATAAAATGACACATCTGATTTGAAAAATTGGGCTGAAACTTGAAGGTCAAAACTGGCTGCATTCTTAAGGGGTTTTAAATGGCGTGAGACAAAATAGAAAACTGTTCTGAGATGAGATGAAACAAAAGTTGAAATTATGGAAACCACAGACGTTGTGTCCTGCAGACTCAAAAGCATTAAGCTTATCAGCATACAGTTCAAAAGCCTACTCACTGATGGTATGGGGTTGCATTAGTGCCTATGGCATGGGCAGCTTACATATCTTGAAAGGCACTATCAATGCTATAGAGGTTTTAAAACAACATATGTTCTCATACATGCAACATCTCTTTCAGAAAAAGGCCATGCATATTTCACCAAGACAATGCTACACCACATCTGGCACAGAAGACCCAGACACAGTGAGCCGCTAGAATCCTACATCAGACAAGAAAGGGATAACATTCCTCATCAAAAACCCCAGCAAATGGTCTCCTCACTTCACAATGGTAGACATGACGATGTCCCAACATTTTTTGAGATGTGTGCTATAATTTGCACCAGTTCCTGTCCTAAATAATAAATCAGTTGAACGAACCCTTACTCACATTGCTCATCACTCTTGAAAAATGGCAAGAGCAAATTAAAGTGGAAAATAAATATGTTGGTGGTACAAATTGTTTAAAAATCCTCCTATAGTTCACAGGTGCACTACTCAGTCTTCACAATCTATATAATTATGTTATACTATTCTAATTGACAATAATAAACAGAGAACAATTCTATTTAAAATATCCCAAAGTTTACAGTGTTTTACATTCTAGATTGAATGTTGTTTCATTTCTATTGAAAAAAATCTAAACATATCTTCAGCTGTGCCGTCATACCTATTGTAAATCAAAGTACTGTATACCACAGAAATGTAGTGATTGTATTTATTTATAGCTGTACGTAAAGAGGATTTGTCAACTCTTCTGAAATGTATGTTTTAGTAAATACCTTTATTACATTTAACTGTACATGAAGAAGACCTGTCAGCTCTCTTGACATGTAGGTCTCAGTAAATATTTTTATTAATTTTAATTGTACATAAAGAGCACCTGTCAGTTCTCTCAACATCTAGGTTTTAGTAAATACTTTTATTAGAAATTATATAACAGCTATGTGGAGAAACAAAAATATAACAAAAATTCAAATATTGCAGAGCCGTATACACAATAGAGGGCGAAATATGTTATGCAATGAAAATGCAAAAGCATAAAGAAATACAAATTCACCGTAGGAAATTTTCATAGCAACTGCCATATTATAATACAAAGTATGCAGAATTATACTGTAGATTAATTGTAAATCATATTGCAAACGAAATAACCGCCAATGACCCATTTCAATCTAAGTGTACACGATGTCCCATGTTCTACATCGAGGTGGCCCATTAAACAGACACTAAGATTAGTTGTTGCATGGAATCCAATCACCTCAGTAAGGACATCAATTATCTCAGACCAAAACTGATGGAATAAAGAAAATGTCCTACTATATATATTTTTTCCACATAAAAAGAGTATTTCAGATATCATAGTATTTTAATTAGACCTCTACTGGAAAGCCATCAGGGCCAGGCAATTAAATCCTGGCCATAGGGGATAAAGCATCTTTAATTTCCTCCTTTAGTAATCAGTGGATAAGATCAGACATAAAAACATACAAGTAGAAAGATGAAAAGTGCCTCATAGGTCAACAGCCAACTTTAGACATAATATTAGCCAATCTAGTAGGAGTCATTAAACCCATATCCTAATGTGAGGGCCCTAACATAACCATAAAAGGATCCAAAAGTACATTCAGAACTCTTATAACTCTTTGAACAGGGAAGCAGAAGAGGGGTTATAGAAACCCTAGATCCTAAACATTTCATGTCACATGTCACTTTAACCTTGCTGTATATAAAGCACAGAAAGACAGGATAGAATAAAATACTCTATGACATAGGAGCATTCATGTTTATTGGATATAATATTTTGCAACTGCACCTCTGATATACCATACTGCATATGGTGTTTCAAATGACATAGAATGAAATACATAGTCTAACAACACAAAAGAAACCTTCAAACAGTTTATAACCAAAATTAGCAACCACAACAACAATAAGAAAACGTTTTGCGGCACAGACAGCAGAGGGAGTCCATGAAGTGAGAGGTATAATAAAGCTACCCTAATAATGAATATAAATACGTGACTTCACCAGAACCTACAGTTATAGCACTATTTTAAAATGAATTTGATAACTCTTTAAGCCATTTAAAAAATAAGTGAAGTTACAGAAAGCTGAAACTGTTGACACATTAAATGTAACATAAATCTTGCTACATCTGTAATCACCATGAATATCACATAGTAATGCGGTAGTAGTGCAGCTTTATAAAAAGAACTTAGGGTATGTATCTTTAAGATACAAAATATAGTCCAAGAACATTCCGTGCAGTTCCCAGAATAGTTATTTTAAACCAAGGAGATGGTGGTGGACTTCCGTAAAGGCAGATGCCCTCCTAAACCAGTGGACATCCTGGGGACGGGCATCGAGATTGTGAGCACCTATAAGTACCTGGGTTTACTCCTTAATAATAAGCTGGACTGGGCAGATCATATGGAGGTCCTGTACAGGAAGGGCCGCAGCAGGCTCTACCTGCTTAGGAAGCTGAGAGCCTTTGGAATCCGGGGGGCACTTCTTAGGACTTTGTTCAACTCGGTAGTAGCATCAGCCATCTTCTTTGGAGTGGCCTGCTGAGGGAGCAGCATATCAACCAGGGACAGAAATAAACTTGACAAGCTGATTAGAAGGGCCAGCTCTGTCCAGGGGAGCCCACTGGACCCAGTGCAGGTGGTGGGTGACAGAAGGATACTGTCCGTGGTGAGCTCCATGCAGAAGAAGAAGTCCCATCCCATGCATGAGACTGTGATCGCGCTGGGCAGTACTGTCAGTGACCGACTGCTCCACCCTAGGTGTGAGAAGGAGCGCTATCGGAAGTCTTTCCTCCCCACCGCGGTTAGGCTGTACGACCAACACCGACCTAAGCGGAGATCATTACACACAGAGAACTGAAATATCTCTCCCTGTTAAATCCCCCCCCCCTCCTCTGCTACTTCCTATCTGTCTGTCAGCTATCAATGTAATGCCTCTCACCTTGGAACATTCCTGTACATGTTGTATTTGTATTTGTATCTGCTTATCTTTGCTGCTGTAACACACTGAATTTCCCCAATGTGGGACTATTAAAGGACTATTATTATTATTATTATTATTATTATTATTATTATTATTATTATTAGCAGAATAAGACCAGAATAAAAGAAGTATCAGTGTAAAGCCATTCAGAACGAGATTAATGAACTTATATGAACATTTCATAGTTGCATGGCTTCACAACTGTGTAGGGAAATGTTGTCTGTACAATCATCATCTGCTTTAATTGATAACGCAAAGGGCATTCTCCATCTACAACCCTCAGACAAGTAGAGTAGACCATGGAATATGACATTTGTGATGGGCAAGCTGTAGCATGGTATCCCAGTCTCTGCAATTCAGTAAGAGAGTCAGCAAGGACCATGTTGATGCTCCAGAAGGACTGCATGGTGGGGCTCACTGGAGCTGTAAATCTGTTGCTCCAATGCCTCCTGGCCCTGGAAAAATGTTCTGGCTTGTTTCATGGCAGGATGGGTGGATAGAGTCAAGGTCTGAGCAGGAGCTAGTGCTCAAATATGTGAAAAGTCTCTCCCATTCCTAAAGTGACCTACAGTCATATGAAAAAGTTTGGGCACCCCTATTAATCTTAATCATTTTTAGTTCTAAATATTTGGGTGTTTGCAACAGCCATTTCAATTTGATATATCTAATAACTGATGGACACAGTAATATTTCAGGATTGAAATGAGGTTTATTGTACTAACAGAAAATGTGCAATATGCATTAAACCAAAATTTGACCGATGCAAAAGTATGGGCACCTCAACAGAAAAGTGATATTAATATTTAGTAGATCCTCCTTTTGCAAAAATAACAGCCTCTAGTCGCTTCCTGTAGCTTTTAATCAGTTCCTGGATCCTGGATGAAGGTATTTTTGACCATTCCTCTTTACAAAACAATTCCAGTTCAGTTAAGTTTGATGGTCGCCGAGCATGGACAGCCCGCTTCAAATTATCCCACAGATGTTCAATGATATTCAGGTCTGGGGACTGGGATGGCCATTCCAGAACATTGTAATTGTTCCTCTGCATGAATGCCTGAGTAGATTTGGAGCTGTGTTTTGGATCATTGTCTTGCTGAAATATCCATCCCCGGCGTAACTTCAAATTCGTCACTGATTCTTGTACATTATTCTCAAGAATCTGCTGATACTGAGTTGAATCCATGCGACCCTCAACTTTAACAAGATTCCCGGTGCCGGCATTGGCCACACAGCCCCAAAGCATGATGGAACCTCCACCAAATTTTACAGTAGGTAGCAAGTGTTTTTCTTGGAATGCTGTGTTTTTTTGACGCCATGCATAACGCCTTTTTGTATGAGCAAACAACTCAATCTTTGTTTCATCAGTCCACAGGACCTTCTTCCAAAATGAAGCTGGCTTGTCCAAATGTGCTTTTCCATACCTCAGGCGACTCTGTTTGTGGCGTGCTTTCAGAAACGGCTTCTTTCGCATCACTCTCCCATACAGCTTCTCCTTGTGCAAAGTGTGCTGTATTGTTGACCGATGCACAGTGACACCATCTGCAGCAAGATGATGCTGCAGCTCTTTGGAGGTGGTCTGTGGATTGTCCTTGACTGTTCTCACCATTCTTCTTCTCTGCCTTTCTGATATTTTTCTTGGCCTGCCACTTCTGGGCTTAACAAGAACTGTCCCTGTGGTCTTCCATTTCCTTACTATGTTCCTCACAGTGGAAACTGACAGGTTAAATCTCTGAGACAACTTTTTGTATCCTTCCCCTGAACAACTATGTTGAACAATCTTTGTTTTCAGATCATTTGAGAGTTGTTTTGGAGGAGCCCATGATGCCACTCTTCAGAGGAGATTCAAATAGGAGAACAACTTGCAATTGGCCACCTTAAATACCTTTTCTCATGATTGGATACACCAGGCTATGAAGTTCAAAGCTCAGTGAGGTTACAAAACCAATTTTGTGCTTCAGTAAGTCAGTAAAAAGTAGTTAGGAGTATTCAAATCAATAAAATGATAAGGGTACCCAAATTTTTGCACCGGTCAAATTTTGGTTTAATGCATATTGCACATTTTCTGTTAGTACAATAAACCTCATTTCAATCCTGAAATATTACTGTGTCCATCAGTTATTAGATATATCAAATTGAAATGGCTGTTGCAAACACCCAAATATTTAGAACTAAAAACGATTAAGATTAATAGGGGTGCCCAAACTTTTTCATATGACTGTATTATATAAAACCACATTTCATGTTAAATATTCTTATTTTTTATATCATCTATATTTAAAAAGAAACCTGGAATCTTGTCGTTTTCACAGAAGCCACTGAGCATTACAACAGGCTGACACCTTCTGTTCTATAGCAATTGCTTCATAATATTCTCATTACAGCCAGTGAAAGGTAACTAGCTCTAAAGCTTTAGGCAGATAACACAGGATTGACAAATGGTGAAGGTCACTGCTCACCTCCTCCTGGCATAGTGGCCTCTGTACATGTCACAGAACACGCTCAGTACCTTCTCCCATAAAAGTCAAAAAGTCCTCTCCAGACACCAGTTACTTATCTCTATGTGGCTGCTGAAACAGACCAGGCATGATGGCTGCTCCCATCATTTAGTGAAAACAGATTAAAAAAATCTACAATCACAAAATGAAAAGAGATTATAAAAATTATACACACGTGGACAAAATTGTTGGTACTCCTCTTTTAATGAAAGAAAGACCCACAATGGTCACAGAAATAACTTGAATCTGACAAGAGTAATAATATATAAAAATTCGATGAAAATGAACAAATGAAAGTCAGACATTGCTTTTCAACCATGCTTCAACAGAATTTTTAAAAAAAGAAAACTCATGAAACAGGCCTGGACAGAAATGATGGTACCCTTAACTTAATATTTTGTTGCACAACCTTTTGAGGCAATCAGTGCAATCAAATAAATCCTGTAACTGTCAATGAGACTTCTGCACCTCTCCACAGGTATTTTGGCCCACTCCTCATGAGAAAACTGCTTCAGTTGTCTCGGGTTTAAAGGGTGCCTTTTCCAGACGGCATGTTTCAGCTCCTTCCAAAGATGCTCAATAGGATTTAGGTCAGGGCTCATAGAAGGCCACCAGAATAGTCCAATGTTTTCCTCTTAGCCATTCTTGGGTGTTTTTAGCTGTGTATTTTGGGTCATTATCCTGTTGCAAGACCTGTGACCTGCGACTGAGAACAAGCTTTCTGACACTGGGCAGCACATTTCTCTCTAGAATCCCTTGATAGTCTTGAGATTTCTTTGTACCCTGCACAGATTCAAGACGCCCTTTGCAAGATGCAGCAATCAGCCCAAGAACATAACAGAGGCTCCTCCATGTTTCACAGTAGGGACACTGTTCTTTTCAAGATATGCTTCATTTTTCTGTCTGTGAACATAGAGCTAATGTGCCTTGCCAAAAATTTCAATTTTTGTCTAATCTGTCCATAGGACATTCTCCCAGAAGCTTTGTGGCTTGTCAACATGTAGTTGTCAACAAATCATAAAAAAGCCAGACTGGTATTTGCCAAACTACAATGTGGGTTTTTCTTTCATTAAACGAGGGGTACCAACAATTTTGTCCACTTGAGTATGTATCTGAATCATATTCTAAGTAGTACATATCTATGTGATACATTTCATGTAAAGCATCACAAAAACATTTGACAAAGTTCATTATAAAACTTTTGCATAATAATGTAGCCCAAAACACATGCTACTATACTATTGGAAGCTATGTACTAGTCATAAGCATACATTAATCTATTATGACTATTAAAGTAATCCTACAACAGGTGGGGACTTAGTCAAGGTGTTACTGCCTCCATGTCCCATGAACAATATACTGTAACTCAGCTGGTTATTTGCCTATAAATACTACAAGGTTTATCATGAGGTATTCCAGTTTCTAAATGATTAGGAAAGTACAAAATAACATAGTCACAAGCTCAGTCATAAAGGACACCCACAAAAGAAATTCACAAAAATCACCACAAAAATCACCTATAAACTTCTTCTTTTCTCTAGTTACAGGCTCAATGCACTCTGAAAACTGACACAGAACGGGTAACATTCATAAAGCTTCAGAAAACATCATACATAGATAAGTGGCTTCATTCATTTTAGGTTACATTTTTTCATCTACCTTATCATTGTTAATGGGGGACTTGTATTCCTTGGGACACATGTGCTATAAAAAGACTGAGACTATTGTGCCCACACAACTCCAACAATCACACACATAACCAACCCTCAAAACCAGTCAGAAACAGCAGCAAACAAAATAGTCAACACAACAAGTAAAATGAATGTTCAGTAGAAGGGGGAAAGCTTCATGGGGCTGTTAGGGAACTTTGTGTCATAAAAGATAGGTGTGCTCTCCAACTATCAAAGACTTATGACAGACCCTACAGAATATCTTTTGACACAGGTAAAGACAAATCCCCATTAGTGTCCACTTGGTAAAGCATAAACATACTTAGGATATGTTCAATTGTTGCAACGGTTGCAGAAAATTCAGTCAGACATCTGCACATTTTTGTCATTGTAAAAATGTATGTAGATTTCCATTTCAATTTAGCGTAGATGAAGTTTTTGTCTATTTAATTCACTGCAAAATTTGTACAGTACAATTGCTAAAAAAAACAAAAAACTGCAATGGTTAGCTCATGCTCATGCTAACCATGCAATTCAACAATTCACAGAACATTACTTAATCTATATACAATGGGACAGATTCATTAAAGTTACCTCCAGTTCTAAACAGCATTTCATAAATGAATAGTACATGTCAATATAAGAAACCTTGTGATATATCTTATTAAGGAGAACAGGTTTTTTTTTACCACTTATTAAGCTGCTCTCCACCTCCTCCTGCTCCTCTCCTTTTTAGTCTATCTCTTGACAATTTTCTTATTACTAAAAATTTCAAAGGGCAAAGTTCTTCTTTTTTGTTTTTTTGGTTATTTAACTAAATCTGTGACCAGACAATTCCACCCAAAAAAGGATACATGGTATTGTGTGTAATTAACACAAATGATAGTGCTAACCCCTTAAAGTGGTTTTCTGGGCAAAAAAAAAGGTTTTTTTAAAAAAAAATGCCTGTTAGCACTATTAATGGGTTAATAAATGCACCCATATACCTTTAGCCATGTTTTGAGTGATTTCTGGGTATTTCTGGGAGCTCCTTGTATCTTCTGCATCTGTTTACATGGTTCAGCTTCCTGCTATGTAACTTCCACACTAACCCCTCTTACCTTACTCCCCCCTCCTACCTTACTCCCTCCCTCCTTCCTCTCTCCCTCTTCTCTCTCTCCCTCCCTCCCATACACACCCTCCCTGTCTCTCTAACTATCCCGCCCACTACTAGCCCTTCCCTACCTACTCAGCCCAACCTCCCACCCCATTATATAGTTACCTCTCTTCCTTCTATGGCTTCTTCCTGCGGGTTGGCCCCTCCTTCTTTACTGATACTGCAGGTGCACGCTCTTCTCCCAGCGCTGCTCTGTGCTCTGCAGCGACAATCCAACTCTACTGCGCATGCATGGGAGCTGCGCAGTACAGGTGGATTATCGGCAGCAGTGCACAGAGCAGCGCTGGGAGAAGCGGCAGCAGTCAGAAAAGAGGGAGAGGCCGTTCCCCAAAAGGAAGAAGGAAGAGAGGTAAGTATGATGGAGTGGATGGGGGGGGGGAGTAGCAGTGACAATCCGTTTCCGGAAATGGGGAAACGGATCATCACCGGATAATCAGAAAATGGGTGAGTATACATTTTTGATTAATTATGTTATTTAGAAAGTAGGAGGGGGGGAGGGTGTTTAGATTAGTGTAGGGATTTTAATTTATTCCTGTCAACCCCTTTAAGGATGCCTATTGAAGGCCGGGACCCAACATTGCGTAAACACAGAATTTTACAGTCCCTGCAAAGTGGATTCTAGTGAGTCCCATATACACATTGTGGAAAAATACGTGCAGCGGACACACTACGATTTTCAAAACCATTTTGGTTTTGGAAATCGCAACATGCCAATTATACCTATGGAAATGCTGGCGCTTTCCCTATAGGTATAATGCATATAATGCATAGGTGATGCGTTGCCGCGGTTTTTCCTGCAGCGCTTTTTTGCTGTGGCCCACTACATGGGGCCTTAGCCTTAGGCTTTGTGGGGATTTTTTTTTTTGAGTTTTCATCTTTGTATTTTAAACGCCATTCCTTGTTTATTTTTTCATTGACATACAGTAAGGACTGGTTTATATGGCACTTTCTACTGATACCATTTTTGAGTTTTTTAATCATCCTTTCAATTAAAGAGTTAAAAAACCCAAAAGCAATTCTGCCATGTTTTTTTAAAGTGTTTATCTTGTGTAAAATATATATTAACATCATTAACATCAAAAATAATAGTGTGAAATTATGTTAACCAGAAAAAAAAAATCTAAAAAAAAAAAGACAAAAGTATAAGGCCGGGGCCCCACATAGCGTAAACCGCAGCGTTTTACAATACCTAGCTAATCCCATCCACACATTGCAGAAAAATATCAACAGCGGACATACTGCAATTTGAAAAACCGTCATGTTTTTGTAACTCGCCACATGTCAATTATACCTACGGAAATGTCGGCAATTTCGGTATAGGTATAATGGAAGCAGTAAGAGTTTTCCTCTTCCTCTTAGTTCTAGATTTCCAAGTCTGATTAAAAACATGTTTGCTATTCTGTTCAACATCCCCTATGGGCTTAGTAAGGATTTGTCTCCTTGTTGGATATATTTGTCCACAACTGCCAAATAGATAGATGATTTACTACCCCTGGTCCCACAGCCAAAATTTACAGGGATTATGCTATGAAAAATAAACTGCTAACAGGTGGGGAGTCTGACCGCTGAGACACCCACTCATTCTGAGGATGGGAAGGCTTTACACCCATTGTGAATGTAGGCATGGTGAAGGCAGGCACTCCCAATGGTGGACACAGACAGAAGCACCCTGCTCCCATTCACTTCAATAGGAGTGCAGGAGATATCCAAAATACAGCATTTGGCTGTCTCCGGCACTTCCATTAAGGTGAATGGGTGCTGAAGTGGATCAGGCACCTATTGATCACTAATTTATCCTTTATCCTATAGACAGAGAATACATATTTTTTGCAGTATAACTCTTTTAAGTCTCTGGGCCCAATGCAAAGCCAATTGTGTGCCATTTATAATGTTGGAGAGCTGCAACTACAACTTCTGTAGCCCTTTTACTAAGCCTCTGCCTTGACTAACATCTACACAAGAAACATTCACTTTGGTGAACAATGTATGTTATTTATGTGCCATGCAATGACTTTGACAACATTATACGCTGCTGCAGAAAAATGCCCATTGAGCCTCATAAGTATCCATATTACTGCATGGCATCACTTCATTATAATGCAAAATAATCGGTAAAAAACCAAGAATAATCTGACACATCAATAGCTTCCTTGTCTCTCCTTGTTGCAATTTCAACATTCCAGCATATGTTGTAAATAAGAAACACATGAGTTATATGTTCTTACAGATGAACAACAGCCTAAATGATACCAGAGGGAGAAAAATTACAGAAGAACATTTGTGAAACCATACTCACCACAACTGAGGTTGCTTTCTGCTTTTCTTGCCCATGATGGGATGTTCCAAAAGTCATTTTCCCAATTTATAATATTTCCGTGAACTTCACAGCTGAGGTTTGCAACAGCACTTGAATCCATTGCATAGTCCCAGAGACGGAAGTTGTAAATATCCCCGTCTAGTGGCACAGTTCTAGAACCATAGGAGCCAAGTGTTAAATTCCCATTACCTGCAATGGTAAGGTCTTTCGCGTCTGGGCAGGAAACAGCTTGGTAGCTATTTTTTGTGCTCACAAATACTTGTTCTGAACTATTATTCCAGATAATACACAGCTGTTGAAATGATTCTGTAAAAAATTCTGTACTGCCATCTGAAAGTAGTGCAGGATCAAGAATGCATGGAACACCCAAGACCAGCAACACATGTCCATGTGCATCTTTTCCAAAGCTTAGGAGTTCCGTGTTTGATACTTTGTAAGAAAAAACCCTCCAGTTCTCTTTGCTGCTATTGGTTTTGGTAGTCTCAAAGCAGACAGTCAATTGTGTTAAAGGGGGGAACAATAACTTTGGATGAGATTGAAATTACACCTGAACTTTGGTTTTGTGGAATGGTGACTTTTTGGTTCCTTAATGATACAGCAACTAGGAAAGAGGAAAATAGGAATTAATCCCAAAAACATGAAGTAGATTAATGCAACACATTTTGATCAATAATTAATTATAGTCATTCATTATATATCAATAATTATTAAGTGATATATAACCAAAATAATAAATGCTAATAATATTTCATATATTACTAATAAACTTATCGTTTCAAGGTAAATATGTATGAAGAAGGCGATATTAGCTCTTCAGGAGAGGTTTTAATTTAATTTCATATGCCCCATTAGTGAATATGGACATCATTATGGTAGGTCCCACACTTAGAACCCCCATTTATTAGCAGTACCATATGTGTCATCTATGTTGACCTCAGTAGTTGACCACCAGCAATTTCAGCATGTCCTGACTAAGAGGAAAACTTGTCCAGTTAAAAATCTTTAAGGATGAAGTTAATTTTGGCCTTAATAACCAAATATGGTATATTTTTGTTTTGTCATTCTCCATCTTATCATTTGTTTTACATTGACTCAGTTATGTTGTTTTTAGGTAATGTGTCAATGATCTTCTTTGAGTTATCTATCCCAAATCTTTTGTAAGATTTAGGATATGTTTTGTATACATTATTCACTTACCCATACCTCCCAACTTTCAAAGGACAGAAAGAGGGACAAAATGTGTGTTGCGCTATGAGCGCCGCAGCAAATTTAGCTCCAACCACTTCTACGTTGACTTCGCCCATTCTCATCTATTTTTCCATGTGCCCCCACACAATATAATGCTTCTACAGTTACCCTAATATTATATGCCCCCACATTATAATGTTCCCCTCCAATTGCCCCACAGTATTAAGTCCCTCTCCTTGTGCCCTAGTTTAAACTGGCGGAAAAAAGAGGGTGACATTAAACTATGGGGCAGCTGGAGGGTGATATTAAACAGTGGGGGTAGTTGGAAGGGGACATTAAACTATGGGGTAGCTGGAGGTTGACATTAAAGAGTGGGGGTAGTTGGAGGGGGACATTAAACTGGGGGAAACTAGAGGCAGACATGTCCCCCTCCAGCTACCCCCCATGGTTTAATGTCCTTCTCCAGTTGCCCCCAGTTTAATGTTACCCTCCATCTGCCCCCCCAGTTTAATGTCCCCCCTCCATCTGCCCCCAGTTTAATGTCCTTTATCTGCCACCATTTTAATGTCCCCTTTCATCTGCCACCAGCTTAATGCCCCCCTTCATCTGCCCCCAGTTTAATTTCCCCCTTTATCTGCCACCATCTTAATGTTCCTCCTTCATCTGCCCCCAGTTTAATGTCCCCCCTTCATATGTCACCAGCTTAATGCCCCCCTTCATCTGCCCCAGTTTAATTGCCCCCTCCATCTACCACCAGTTTAATAACCACTTTATCTGCCACCAGCTTAATGTCCCCCTTTATCTGCCACCAGTTTAATTGCCTCCTTCATCTGCCTTCAGTTTAACTGCTCCCTACATCTGCCTTCTGTTTAACTGCCCCCTACATCTGCCCCCAGTTCCCCTCTCTTGCTCACACATGCTATTTCTTCTCTCCTCCTTATCTTTGATCACTCTCTGTTCCCAGCTTTCTGTGTAACATCACACTGTCCCGCAGTATCCAGAATAGCTCCGCTCACACAAGTCTGATCACATGGTCATGACATCATCAAAGGTCCTTTATCCCACTAGAATTTAGCATCTACCATTTAGTCTTTACCCTATCCTAATAAAGTTTGTTAACAGCAAAGCACTTTAGGAGCATAGCGGGACAAACTGTAAGCTATCCGGGACCGCGGGACACCAGTGTAAAATCGGGACTGTCCCGCCAGATGTGGGACGGTTGGGAGCTATGCTTAAGAAATTAAGAAATAACCATTTAAAACATCATTGCAAAATCTGCAGCTGCAGGAGAGGGGAGTCTGCCATCAGAGAAGGCAGACCGACTATTGCTGCCCCTGCCTTCCTAATGTCTGTGTACAGTTCAGAAAGTGGCCATGATACTTCCTGCTCTTTTGATCACTAAGTCCAGGGAACTGCAGACTCATATCTGGGTCTTAGCATAGTCATTTCACCTTTGCACCCAGTAGGCTGAACTTTTCCTGCAACTAAGAGCCCCAGTTTAGAGGGGATATCAGCAATAAAAAATGTAATGTTAAGTGATTAAAAAAAAAAAAAATAGAACAGACTTTAAAATAGAACATCACCACAAGCCTAAACCACAGTCTAGACCCAGCACAAAACTATCATTCCCTTATATAAAAATAACCATAATGGAGATAGAGAGAAGAATTTACTGGTACTTTGTGCTATTAACAAAAGAAGAGAAAAATGTGAAAAACAGACATTCTTTTCCTGCCATATCACAGAAAAAGATGAAAAATTTTTTTGAATTAACAAATAAAATTTCAAAGCTTTCAAAACTGCAGGTTAAAAAGCTAAAAAGGCACTGGTCATATGTGTGTCTGGTCTTAAAAAGATTAAATAACAAGATTTTTTGTATGGTCAGATAAAATACAGGCAAACAAAGTGTATGTATACAAAAATGACTCAATATTTACTATATTGAATTATACACTATATTATTACAGTTTCACAAAAATTTAGGACTTGTGCACTTGCATTCTTTCACTGCTCACTGACATGCAACCATAAAAAAACATATATACTAATGAGGACATAATTTAATAGACCTTCAGTGTTTGGATGGTGTGCACCATATTTATATCTTTTATAGGATTTTTAATATGACCTGTGACCTTTGTAGGGCTAGATATTACTAATCTTTACTAGTAATCTTTCCTTTTAACTTTCTGACATTTAAAAAATAACGCAGCTGAAAAAAGAAGCGTTCCATACTATCTTGGGGTAGAAAAAAAAAATCCTCCAAATCCCTTTAAAATCAGTGGAATGCCTCAAAAAACTTTTTTAAAAAATGGCTCAGAATTGTGGCAAAAATAAGCTGAATTAAATAAAGCTTAAAAAAATTTCAGTTGCTTTTTGAAGCTGTATTATGCGGTTACACAAAAGAAGCAGTGTAAATCTACCCTCAGAGCATCAGTGGATGGTGCCACCAGTGGATTAAGTGCCAGCTTAATTATGCATACACATGTGCATTGACTATATTTATCACCATATACTATGATATTGTATGTGTTCGGTAGAAGGTTATATATATTGTTCGTCACTTTGATGCGCACGTTACCTATATGTGTATTGTACAAATGTGCATATATTTCATGTACTGATTGTAATCATTTCATTGGCATGCAGATTGGTGGTCTATATACTCCCTACACCAGAATTATTATATGGCTTGAAAATGGCTCATTATAAGAGCAGAAATATTGCTGTTTTTCTCTGACTATGGGTGAATACATAATCACTTTTTTCATCTAGTGTGCTGCTATCCATGCTATTTCTGTGTCCACTTGCAATACAGGTGTTCCCAATGAATCCAAGCAGACATAACCAACACAAGAATAACTGAGAGTTATGTGCACAAGACTTTTACAACTAAAACAGTGTACAGCCTCAAGGAGGACATTTCACCACTTCTGCAATGCCAGCTCTGTTAACAGGCCAGCTATTAATAGCCAGCTTCACTGATTCCAGTACAGATGGATTTTTTTTTCTCTAGCCCCAATGTTCCTGTGCAATCAGTGTAGTTAGTTTTAATCCCTGATATAATAATTAGGCTCTGTACTGTCAGGTAGGTGGTTTTGGCAGAGAACAGACAAGGAGGCATAATTCTGAGCTCTGACACGATCTTCCTCAGATAGATCAATGTCACAGGGTTTTACATTATGCCTCCTTGCCTGCTCCTGTCTGAGACCACTCACTTGACATAGAGAGCCTAATTAATTTATCACACAGCAAAACTAACTGGACTGATTGCTCAGGAATGGTAGAGACTACAGAAAAAATTCCAACTAAACTGGAATCAGTGGAGTGGAACCTATTGAAGGATGCAAAGAACTGAAATTGGTGGAGGTGGTGAAACTTTAAGGCTCATACACAGTTTATTTAAATGGATTTTTACTATATGGATTATGGATAAATGGATTATACTATATTATTATTATTACAGTAAGTAAACATGCGTAAGGGAAAGTTCACAAATGAATCAATAGATACTTACCAATATTATATGTAATATAGAAACCTTTCTTCTGGATGCTAAAGTCACTTATAAAAGTAATTATCATGACATTTCCAGTTGAATTAAATGAAAGACCTTTAGCTGTAATTCCACAAAATTTCGAAACAGTTTCACCATTGTTTATCGAGAGTGAATCATACATGCAGTTCTGAGCTTCCTCAACATCAAAGTCCACAAACGTAACTTGTATTATAAATCCAACCGGTGCACGTATAGTCCATTTGCAGTCCTGACTGTTGGGGTACATTTCAGGGTAGCATGGTGATGTGAAAGATCCAGAGGGAGCTGTAAGCACTAACTTGCAATTGGCACAGCATAACACTGTTGGATGAAAAAGATACAAAAATGTTAGATGTGTCAAGAGGTATGAAACAGGCAACTCTGATATCTTCAACAATGGATGTGTTACTTGTATACAAAAAAAAAAAAGGATTATGTATCTGGGTGTATTACAGATTGTTGTTGAATGTATAATGTTACATAGCACAGAGCTCATTCTGTAGTTGCCATGATCCCGTACTATACTTCAGATGTATGTGTATCAGATTCTATGTCGCTGTACACAGTACAGTACACATGGATGTATTACAGATAGATGTTGGATGGATAATAATACATAACACAGTGTTTATGCAGTAGCTGCTCTGATCCTGTACTATACTTCAGATGTATGTCTCAGATTCTATGTCGTTGTACACAGTACAGTACACATGGATGTATTACAGATAGATGTTGGATGTATAATATTACATAGCACAGAGCTCATACTGTAGCTGCTATGATCCGTACTATACTTCAGATATGTGTGTGTCAGATTCTATGTCGCTGTACACAGTACAATACACATGGATGTATTACAGGTCGATGTTGGATGTATAATAATACATAACACACTGTTTATGCAGTAGCTGCTCTGATCCTGTACTATACTTCAGATGTATGTCTCAGATTTTATGTCACTGTTCATAGTACATTTTCTCAAAAATGCTGTTAGAAGAGAACAGTGGCATGTATTATCAAATGTTGTATTTTCCTTTCGAATCATTGTATCTGATTTTACATTCTGCTGGAATATTGAAGATATTTGAATCCTTAGGTGAAATTTGAATCTTTTAAAGGAAATCTGTCAGGTCCAAAATGCCTCCCAAACCAGTAATGCTGTGTAGAGGCCTTTAACAGGAGCAGAAACATACCTTTGTGGCCACAAACCAATGAAGCAATGCAGAGATAATAATGTGCTTATGGATGTGCAAGTCTCAAGTGCATTGAGGGTGCGTCCACTTTGCCAGCTTTCTTTACAGACAGCTGTGACACTGGCAGAGACTGATAATGTCATTCACTGCTTAAGGGCACAATTTCCAAGCACAATCAGAGCACCAATGACTTTCTGTAGGAAAATTTGGCAAATCAGGCCTGACCCAAAAGCCCTTGAGGCTGATTTGCATATCTAGAAAAAGATGGTTATCTCTTCATTGCTTTATTGGTTTGTGGCCACAAAAGTATGTTTCTTCTCTTATTAAAGGTGCATGCTAAGAATGAGGGAACCAATTCGTATAGAACCGTATTCGACCTGAAGATTCCAAAAGTTTCGGTTTCTACCCAAACCCAAAACTTTTGGGGTTCACCACCTATGAAACACTATTATATTCTGGGGTCTATTCAGACCCAAGCATATAATAAATGAAGGCCTGGGGAAGTGAATAAAAATAACAAACTATACTCATCCTGCCTCGCCTCTCTTGGGCACCCGACATCCTCTTCAGGCCTCTGGCCAACGTCACATGCTCTGGCATCACTGCTGAGGCCTGTGATGGGGCCTCAGTGTTAAGTGGGGATTACTGACGTAATGACACTACACAAGTCACATAACAAAAATGCTTTCTTTATTGTGCTAAATAAGTTTGGCCAGAAACTAACTGAAGGACCGAACCTCACAAATATTTCATGAAATTAATCTTGTGAGGTTTGTGCATCTTTAGTGCCTACACAGCACTAATATTGGTTTGGGATTTTAAACCTGACAAACTTCCTTTAAATGAATCATACATTGATCTTAAACATGGTGGGATTCCACTTTCCATTGTTTACGTCAACTGGTTATGTGTCTTTCCACCACAGTCGCAGTAAACAATGCAAAAGTCTGCCTTTAAATAAAAAAAAATGCATATCTAGCTTTATTAAATCCCATTATGAAAACTGGCTGAACCAGTTTATTTGCAGTGTTCAAAATATCCCAAGTCAATCTGACATGACCTGAAGTCACTGAAAGGCTTATTCTTGTTCATAAACTGTCCTAGGTAAGAAAACACAATATAAGCCAAGGAAAATCTAAAGAAAGAGACCCGAGGGCCTTAGAAAAAGAATGCACATCGACACATAGGTCTTTCAACATTTTTTCTATTGATATATCCAGTCATAAAAACACATTTGTTACTAGATTTAAAGGGAACCGGACAGCAGGAAATACAATCTGTCTAATATAATGGCATCATATTATAGAGCTGACATAGCGAAGCAGATTGATATAGTGGATAAGATTTACTAAGTTAAATGTGCAATGCTAAAAACCACATTTATTATGTGTTTTAGACACTTATTTTAATTTTAACCGGCAAGGGGGCAGGGCTTAGTAAAGAAGGGGCAGGGCTTAAGATGCAGCTCTGTGCTCCCAAATTCTGCCAAAATCTCAGAGATAATTTTTATTGCAATAAGTGCCAACCAATAAATGGTATAAATTTACACTAGACAGTCTAAAGATGGGTCTCCATTGTTCGGGTCTGCATGAGGACCCAAAAGACGGAGACCCTGTTTGTTTAAAAATAGGTTACTAGCGAAAACCCAAGGACCCCATAGCCTATTAAGTCTTGTAAGAAGGACTTTTTTTTCTCCAGCAGTTTCAGTATAAACCCTGCAGAGAGAAAATTCCTCCTTGCAAGACTTTTCTCTCCGCCTTTTTTAAGCAGAAGCTGCGGTGTAGCCTCCCACAAAGACTCCAACGCAGATGTGAGCCTAGCCGCACTTTGCTTTTAATAAGGTATGTTAGGTTCAATAGTCAATAATGTTTCTTTTGTTTATTTTTTTAAACATGAGATTGTTTATTTTAAAAACAATATTTATTACTAATATGATCACATATTGTTAATTAATTATATTTATTAATAAAAGGTGATATGAAAAAGTATGTATGCCTTCAGGGGCATAACTTGAAGCTCCTGGGTCCCAGTGCAATATATGTAATGGGGCACCATTCCTAATTCATGCAATTTAAAAAACTTGTGTGTTTTAGGCAGGGAAGGGACAGTGTAGCTACAGTCAACAAGTCACATGACCTTAAAAGCCAAGTCATTTTGGATAAAACTTCAACCCAGCAGGCAGTATTTGGCTGCCATGGTGATGTGACATGACATGTAAGCCCTCCAACAATAGGTTATTAAATGGTAGTGAATTTTATGCTACTCAAAAGGCACAGAATTAAAAAAAAAAAAAAATTAAAGTTGGTGGTAGTGTTTTTTACAACATGCCATGATTATCAAATTTGCTTATTGAACCCAAACTAGTAGTTTATTATGAGTTTGTAGCAATGTATTAGTTATGTTGTAATACAATGTCTGTCAAGTTATTAAAAGCTCAGTACTAACTAATAGCAATCATATTGCATTTACACAGAATGTTCTGATTATGTGACAACACATGATTCCTTTCCAAATAGGATCAAAAGTGTTCACAAACATAACAGCATGTTCATATGTTTCGTAAAAAAAAAGGCACATTAAAACAATGTGAGCCAAAAGTACAGGAAAAAAAAATTAAGAGGCTTTCTCCAAAACTACTCTTTGTGCGGACTTGGCACAATTTTTTCCTGAAATTAAATTACATTAATAAACATAGAATATGAAAGTTCTGAAAATGTCTGCCATGGAAAGTAATGAATCTGGGCCAAAGATGGGGAAACTGCTTTTAATAAAATCGTTACAGACGTCTTCAGGGTATATATAACTGGATAAACAAAAAATGGTATTTTCCTCTGGTATGTAGGTCGGTTATGTGTGCGAACATTCTAAGCACACTGTCATTGATTTCAATGGACCTTTCCTTGCATGTCAAACTTACGGCAAAGCAGTAGTGCCAAAGAGGTTTGATCACTCTGGAGAGAACTTTAATCCTGGTAATTAGTAATGGCCAATGGTCTCAGACTAACAATATAGTCTTTTCTCATGTGGCTACTGTATGAAAATATAACTTTGAGTACATTTCATCATAAGGAAGCATAAATGGTCACTAACTTTTCAGACAACTTAGTCTCATTTAATAGAGTATGTAATTCTGGACCAAAATGTAATGCAATTTAATAAAAATGTTGCTGTTTTTTGCCTGGAAAACCTCTCTAAAGTTCTTGCTACTAGGTATCTCTCTTCTAGCTTTTGCAGTTCACTCCTTGCTGCTAGGCTAGTTTCGTCTCCATAGTCTCAAGACAGATCACAGTGAGTGGCAGGGGGAAGGCTTCACACAACTGCAAATTGTTACTTTGTGCAAAGGACAGAAAATTCTGCATATTTCATAGCTTACAATAGTGGTATAATGTTGTACCGTGTTAGCCATTGAAAGTAATGGAAGAGTGAAGAAATCAGGCGATACCTTTTAGAGGCTAACCATCTAATATACTCAGTTAACCTCTAAAAGGTATCGTCTGATTTCTTCACTCTTCCATAGCAAGCAGCTTTCCTGACAATGCTCATATATTGCTCTTTTCCTGTGTCATGCTTGCATGGTAGATGCTAGAAGGGAGTGGGTACCTGCATGTGTCTGCCCTTCAGTGTTCCTGATTCTCCTTTATGATGGTCACTTGGGCTTTTCTCAGCTAATTGTTTGCTATTGTACAGTTACTCCTGGCAGAATTACATGTAAATAAACCAAACTAGTTATAAAGGATAGGGGAAGGGGGCAGACTGGTCCTTATTGTACATGCCCACAGCCTGAGAGACAAATGTTAAATGTGCTTCAGCCATTGTTTGATTATTAGCTGCAGAAACACTGAAAGGACACCAGGTATGGAGGCTTATACAGTCATAAAACAGACTGCCATGCAAAAGACTGCTAATATTTAAACTTTTCATGAAAGCTCTTTAAAAATGAGTACCCTTAGTTTAGGGTTTTTTATTATTATTAAAAATTCCTCACTATATTTAAGATTGATATGAATGCAACCTATATAGTGCATGAGAATTTATGAGTTTTCGGGAATTCACAAATGAAAGCTATAGACCAAATCATCAGAAAAACAATGAATAGTTTTTAATTAAAATGTTTTGCAATAATAAACGGTGTCTATAGTCCAAATAAGAATCACAACATTGTTTTTGATATGAAGAGGAATATGCTACCTGTATTAGCTGCTTAATACACACATAGAGAAATAACTTTGCATAATACAGGGTATAATAAGGCCCACCGCTATCCTATTATGTTCTTAAACACAGATACATTCACAAGATGCAAATCATCTTGCAGTCATCATGCAAAGAGTATATGTGCCTTTAACCACATTATTGCTACTACTTCTGCTTTCTTATCATGGACAGTCCAAGATGACATGAAGAGTCCATCTATCTGTATCTAACAGAAAAGATTCTCTTCTCATGAGCCTATTATTCCTTGTCACATCATGGACTGTACAGAATATTATTTTATTCCTATCTTTATAGTATTATAAGTGAATATGAATATACTGTAGCTCACATTAATTTCTTCATGCTGAAATCTAAAGGGGTTTTCCAACACTGGAAAACCCACAAAAGGCTGGGGTAAAATAAAAAACAAAGTGATACTCACCTACACCCATTCCTCTGTTCAGGCATCACGTCCCCCTTTCGATCCAGTACCAACACTAGCCTCCAATGAAGATGTTCAGTTTACCTCTGCAACCAATTACAGGCCTCAGGGGTCACGCGATGGGTACTAGTGACATATCAGCAGTGATGTCACCAGCAGCATTCAGGAAACTGCTGAGGTCAGTGATTGCACCTGAGCCTCTGCACTTCCAGTCTGGCCAGTGTAGGAACCGGTTTGAATGGGTGATGCGGTGCCCGAATGGAGGAGCAAGGGTACATGAGGATTCCTTTTTTAAAAATAAATTTACCACACACGCAGTCCCTCCTGTGTTTTTCAGTGAGTCTGTAAATTCTGTATTGTTTATAAGGCTAAGGCCCCACGTTGCGAATACACAGTGTTTTTTGTTGCAGATATTACAGCGTTTGTTTGAGCCAAAATCAGGAGTAACTTGAAAAGGAATGGAAAATATAAAAGGAAGCTTTTAGACGTTTCCATTTTGTTAAATCCACTCTTGACTTTGACTCAAAAAAAATGCTGCAAAACCTGCAACAAAAAATGTTGCGTTTTCGCAAAGTTTGGCCTTAGCCTTAATGTGTAAAATAACATTCAAGGTGAGGTATGGTTACTCTAGGACAATGTGCTTACTCATTAAACAGGTAGCTTTTTTATCACCTTTTCCAATAGTGTGTGTGTATCTAGGAATTTCTATTAGCCAACTACAAAAAAAATAAAAATCAAGTATCTGACTCACTTAAAAAAAAAAAGTATGAATTGCTTATTTTATGTTTTTCATTGCTTTCAAGAGATACTGAGCTTATCCATTTCAATTTCTATTCTGTTCTATCTCCACTTTAGGTAAGAGATGAGGACCCTGAACAGAGAAGCCCCATTTTAACACAAAATTCTCTAATAGTGTATAGAGGAGCTGCTTTAAGTATAGCTTCACTTCCTTCATTCATATTTGTGAGTTACTATTAGCAAGTCACAGAACACAATATGCACAAGCACATCAGTTACACTAAAGCAAATATTGTCTCTGGCACAGCAGCCATGTCTTCTGTCTACTGTGGACAAGCAGTACTCTAGTTACAGAGAAGAACAATATGAAAAGATTAAATACAGCCATTATACCTGACAGGAACATATAAAGAGATGTACGTTAACAAAATGCTACTTTTCATGTTTTGCAGAAATCAATAATTACATTAGAGCCACAAATCCCAATAATACCTTTCAAAATCTATCTTCAATTTGATGCAGAGTTCATGCTACTGTAATAAAGGCAGTCTATAGTCTGAACATAGAATGCACACCACAGACATCATACAGCAGTCTGCTCTCTACAGAGCAAAGCCTGAGACTTTATATTGATCCTGCTAGCTGACATATACTTTTTATAACACTCCCAAGCTACAGGAAACAATACCATTAAAACATATCAAAGAAAATGTTACTTAGGGTTGATGCACATTAAAACAGACTTCCTACAGGTCCATTTTATGACTTGAAGTGTTGCCATATGGTGTCTTCTTTTGGAAACATACAGAACAGTAGTGTCCTTTTAGAAACACTTTGCACCCAGGCAAGAATATCAGTATCAATATAGGGATTTGTGTGTGAGTTTGGTCTTACCTGACTGATACTGGTTTAACGTGTAGACATTTACTGTACCTACAAACGGCTAATAAAACTATTTTCATTTTATTAGATTTTGTTGCTCCTTAATGAGCTCATTGCATTAATCCTATGAAAGCTTTTCAAGATCGGGAAAGCACTTATACTGTATAACAGAAATAATATTATGTTCTTTTATGGTTGAAGTACTGTGTGCTGGCAATCCCAATATCTAACACCTAAACTATTATGAGAAACATTATTCTAAGCTTTCCTTATCTAGTCATATAATCCAGTGAAAAAATAGCCGTCAGCAAAGTCATGCATAAAATTAACCTTTATTCTGGCTGAAAACAAGATGCTTTAAAGCTAAAACAATATTACCCTGAAGGTAAATATGTTGGCACCATGTTTCTCTTGCAGTAATGTCCCAATTGAATACGTTGAAGCTGTGAACTGACTTAAAGGGGTTTTCCCATGAACATAAGCATATTCAGATTTGTAGACAATTAAACATTTTTGAAAACAGAAATAATTAAAAATTTGGTAGAGTTTTAAAGATTTCCTCTATTCACCTTAGTAGTGACAATCTAATGGGTACAAACATTTGTCAGAAATTCAGTCACGATTTCCTTATTGTGAAGAGGTCATCAGGTATGGACACTTCAGTCAGGATAGCCTTCTTAAGGATAGGTGATCAATTTTGAAAAGGTACACTGATTCCTCCTAAAAAATTTTTTTTTTTTTTTTTTAAGGAATATATCATCAAAAATCAGATTTTGAAGTTTGTAAATGGAATGGGGATCTTCTTGTTTCATTAAAGGGAATCTGACAGGGCAATTTGGGACACTAAACCACCCACACGTCCATATGGACCTGGGGTTTAGTGTCCCAAATCACCCTGTTATAACGCAATCCATGGCCCCATTAAAAATAAAAAAAGCTTTATACTCACCTAGCCGCTGTAGTCTTTGCTCCTGCGCAGTTCTTCAATGAAGACAAAGGAGTACTCCTCGGCTTCTGTGCGCATGCCCCGCAATTACGCAGTGAAGCCGGAGCTTCACTGGCTTCACTGAAGAACAGCGCAGGTGCCGGGAGGTGTGCCTCATGAATAAACTGGATACTCACCAATCAGCGTCTCTTATCTAGGTAAGTATAAAGGTTTTTTATTTTTAATGTGCCTGCAGATTGCATTACAACAGGGCAATTTGGGACACTAAACGCCAGGTCTTTAAAGACCTGTGGGTGGTTTAGTGTCCCAGATTGACCTGACAGATTCCCTTTAAGTCTTCTTGAAATTCTCCTCACATTATGCAATCTCTTGTTAATTTAACAAACTGATAACTTTCTTTGGACCCCTGGACTACTTTATAAGGAGTATATTGACTAAATTGTTATTTTAAGCAATATGCAGTTTACATATCTACCACTCATCTATCATCCATATGAAAATAGTATAACAGATTTTTTTTTTCAATAACAACTACTAGAATTTTTTTTATCCAGTACATCACATGGAATATTACATGGATTGATACAATGTCAAAAGTACAGCTTTTCCCACAGAAAAAAACCCTATACAGCTACGTGAGTGGAAAAAAATAAAAATTATGGCTCTTGGAAGTCAGAAAATTAAAAATCAAAATTTTGCCATGGAAGGAAAGAGTTAACTTTTATCAAAATGAAAAGTAAACAAAGAACCTTGAAGGCCAAGAATTCTTCATTGAACTATATAAAAAAATCAGAATGTTCCATTCTATAATACATTGAGCATGCAATAAATAATTAAAAAATAGTGCTTAAACATTTCTTTGAAGATCAAATAAAAGGATGGATCTCTTTACACAAGACCATCAATTCACTCCTATCAGTTAAAGTGGATTTAATATGAGTGAATATACATGCACGTAATGCAGGTTTCTTGCTTAGTAATAATAAGGAAACACTACAAATAGAAGCTGACTTGTAGGTTTTACAGTGCAATAATTTGACCATTTAGTAGCACGCCACCCTGTAATTGGCAAATAAAATGTATGATGGCATCATATGTAAATGTAAGATTTTATCAGCTGACAGATGGTGGAAAACCTATAAATGTTACAATTCTGGTATTAAAACCAAAAACCGTAATTTCTTTGGCTCATTGAAAGCATAAAAACTATTCATTTGAATGTAAATCTGCATGCTAAGTTATGTCACATATGGTGTAGAACTAGGACACAAATTAAATGCAAGTCATAAAAGTAATAAAAAGCCATTACCAACTATAGGTGTTTTTTTTGGGAAGTTATAATAGTCTTTAAAAGAAATGTAGTTATTCTAAGATTACCACATATATAAAAAGATTAGCCACTCAAACCTGAAAATTGCATTCTATATCCCCTACTGTAATTGTAGCAAATGCAACTGCTATATGCCTATGTGCCTACATTTTTGACATTGATGGATTAATGTAAACTGTGCTTATACAACATAGAATCAAAAATACTTGATGATCTTTGAGAGGCTAAGATCTTAGAATATGTGAGTAAGCATTGTGTGAGCACTGTGAAATATAAAGTATAGCATAAATCTTATAATGTATGAGATAAAGGGTTCAAAACTGACTTCAATACAACTAAGGCTTTATAATTATTAAATAAAATACAATACAGAATGAAGCAAACATAAGTAAATCCCCAAGTACATGTAGGGGGTCCCTTGAATTTCTAGGATAACCTATAAAGTAGTATGTTATACTACTATATGAGATCTCTAGATATCCAGTTAAGGATTTTCAGGTTTTATCAAAAAACCTTTGCTGTGCAGACTGGAACAGGTTCAGCAGAGGGTGAGAAAATTAACATAAGATCTATTGTACACTATAAATAAATAAGTCCCTGAATGCATCTGTCCTATCTCTCGGAGAAAGGAAGTATTCCAAGATTTCTGGAGACACTAATAATTTATTATATACTTCTGTGTAGAGCTAGCCTTAGATTAAATGGCACTCTATGTGGATTTTTTTCTAATGTCTTAAGAAGACACTATAAAACCAAATGATTTATTCTTTCAGTCTGCTGAGACATTCCACAGTTTAAATAAACTTAGATCTTTATATGGTTATTTTGTAGGTTTGGTTCAATAAAATCCGCGGAGGTCCAAGTGTTTTGCTTAGTAATATGGACACAAAATAGTTTCTATCTAATTTACAGCAGTGTGAAGGTAACCTAAGCATCAAAGATTTTGAACATCCTTTTTAAAGAAGCACATACTCATAAGTAGAGCTAGAGCTGGATTAAATAGGGAAACAAAGGTAATAAATATAATAGGTGGAGCATAGTCATAAAAAACACTAAATAAATTCAGATCAAATAAATTTGGAGATTAGACTGGACACTATAATAAATTCAGACTCTAAACCCCTAAGGAAATGTAGACTCCAGATCAGATTCCAAAATCTATTTAATCTATTTAGACCCTAGCCCAGATACCATGTACTTGACTACATTCACATTACACACAAAGCAAATACTACGCATACTCTACAAACAGAATACACTGTAAACACAGCATACAATACTGTATAGTACATATGTTATAGACACAGGATAGACTATACACAAATACAGTATACACTGTACACATAGCATACTTCATACAGGCACACTTCAAATACAGTACAGCACTGATTATACATACAATATAGATTACACTTACACTATCAACAAATGGACACAAACACACAGCCTTATCAGTTTTATTTTACTTGTTTGTGATGCTTTTGGCAGGACCTTGATCATGTGTCTACGATGTTACTGTTGGCCCTGCAATAGTTGGCATTTAGCTAAAGGATGTATGGACAACAGCAGAGAAAGTGAATCTTGTGTAGCCACATCATTATCCTTTACTGTCTGTTCTCTGCAATTACTGCAGTCCTACTACCATGGGATAGTGAGGGGCACAGATGCAGCTAACCCTATCTCTGTCAATCATTTCACCTGCCACAAAGCTCACTTACCCAGTTGAACTGCCTGTACAGACAATTCAGGAAAAAATAGCTACAACACAAGGTAAACTTTGTAGGTTTAGTTAATACAAAGATTTGAAAGACAAAGAATGCTATACCAGGTATGAACGACAGTTTATACTTATCATGATATAAATAGCAAAAATAGATGTGAATTTCTTTTCATAAATTTCATTGTGATGCATGCGCCAGTGATACAACCTGCTAGTCAACTATTACATAATGTATGATTATCCTTTCCAGTTATGTAGAAGACAGTGAATACATTAAAACTGACTTTGCTGAGTAAAAAGATAAAAAAGGGATTTAGTTATACTAATTAAATTGTCCAATTACCAAATTTGTGAAACTGTGCTGCCTTTTGTTACTCTTTCCGGAATAAACAGATGTTTCTTAGCCTAAAATTTATCAAATCTGACATGGAAATACTGGAGTTGTCACACTAAATAATATAACGATAGAATAGCTTTATTCCCACTGATACTTTACATTTAAGGCTACTGTGAACTTTGACTTGATAATAAATTGAGTCATCTACAGGAAAGCACCCAAAGTTACTAAACAGACATGCCTTCATAGTATACAACCATATGTATGACAAACCAACAACAGTTGCCAAATCAAATTTTATTTTAGTGTGTTCCCATCACATCATCTGCACTAGATGTTTCCATGTGCTTTTTGTCTTTTAGGAGAAAATAGCAGAATACTGAATGAATCCATTGTATGTTTTTGCAAATTAATCAAGTGGTCATAGTTTCTGAATGTAGGCAACAAAGACTGCCCTATCAAAAAGCCTGGCTGAATAATATGCCAACACCAAGCTGTCATTCTTTCAGCTCTCATCATTTTTGTCTTCCTTGGAGTCACAGATCTGACTGACCGAGTAAGAAATATGGAGATGTCATCACATTATTAGTAGCAGCTTTCTTCAGCCTTGCTTCTAAAGCAGTTTCACAATGTGACGTTTTTTAGCAGATAACATGTTTGCTTTCATGTTGGAAAAATGTCATTGGAAATATACCAGTTAGATATGAGCCTCAGGATAGGGTAAAGCAGTGGTTAAATTGAATTATAATAAAACATGTGGCTTCTTAATAGTACATTGTTGTTCGCTGTTAGCTGACTGAAGTCAGAGAGTTAATTCTGAACATCCAATGGAGGTCTCGCATACAACTTTATCATTTTTCCTATTACTTTATAGAAAACAGGAAATATCTAGCTGGTATGTTACTAATTGATTTGTTTTGTCAGCATTGTGCAGTAGTGCTTATGTGTATGTATGGTTAACCTTGCCAACATTTTGTACACTTAGTGAATATCTGCATTAAAAACTTACAATAACAAAGCCTGGCAATTGTGGATTAAGCTCTGAAACACATAGGAGCCATTGCCAACTTTTATTTATACATAACTTGTTTCTGAGAAAATCTTAAAAAGGAACCAAACTGACATTAAAAGTAAGTTCTGCCATTACAAATACATAAGGAAGGAAGGAAGAACAACTAAGGCCTCATTTACACATCTGTATCCATGGGAGGTGTGACATCCACGGTTGATCTGGTTTTCACACCTGTGAAAAATAGATCACCTTTTTATTTTTGTTTCATTTTCTATCATTTTTATGTCTCTGGGTCAGCGAAAAATGGATGACACATGGATGTCATCTGTACTTTCTCATGGACCCAAGGATTTTCATTGATGTGATGCATGATCTAGGGTCTGCAAAGAAAAATGGATGTCTGAATAAAAACACTGAAATGAATGGGTATGGCGTTCAAGAAAAATGCAAATGCAACACATACACGATATGAAGACATGTGGATAAGGCCTTACAAAGAAGTTTATTACTGTATAATATTACTTATTATTATTTGGATTTTTATTAAGATAAAATTAGATAAATTGAACCTGTCCTTATAAACATGGTCGACAATAGGGTATAGAGCAGAATTTTGTGTTTTGTGGGAAAAATTTTGTATACTTTGTATTGTGTTAATTTAAATTCCTGCTGTTTCTACACTAGGGAGTACAGGGGCGGTCCTTTTCAATGATTGACACCCTTTCCTGTATGACTATATATACAGAAATAACAATCAATTACTAAGCAGGGAATGATAAGGACATTACAATGAGGAGAGGACCTAATGTTGCCTTAAAAGTAGTTAGATAATGTGTCTGCTGTCCCAGTCTCTCTTCAAAAACTAGGACCATGATTTTCTGGTCTCATTCACTCTCCCATCAGGCAAAGTCGCAGTTAAGCCTATGATGAGACAGGAGGTTCACCCAGTAAACAGCCATCCAAACCTAGAATTCTAGAATAATCTTGAAAATATGGCAGAAATACCTGAAAGCAGGTAAAAATTATGGATTTTTACTAGTATCCCAATTTACCTTTTTAAAAAGTTTATAATAGAGAAAAGCAAAGTCTGTTGGTACAAGCAATGATAAAAAAATATATAATATCACTTATAGATTAGGCTTGTGGAAAATAGAATGTTTTCTTTCTTTTATTATACAGGTGAAATGAGAAATGCAGTACCATTATTATATCTTAATATGTAAATACAGTATGTAGTAAAGCAAAAATCTGGATTACTGTACATGTTTTACAGAAACACGCAGTACATAATTTCGAATTCAGAGCACAAGAAAATACATCTAGAGCCAACTCAGGGACCATTCTCCTGCTACTAATTATTTGGTCAACTGCCAGTAAAAATGGTTATGGAAACAAACACATCAACTGGATAAACCTTTGCTGACCCATTCAACAACTTTCTAAGTACAATGTGCACTGCCAGTAGATAAAATTATGGATTTCCTTATAGCGAAAGGGCAAAGTGAAAATCCTGTGTTCCACCCAATTTGTCTGTAAATTATTTTTATTGGCATTTGTGCGTTAGAAATACGAAAATACGAAAAACAAGATAATATGTTCTCTGGTTCATGTTTGCATGCAGACAACCAAAAAGTTTGTAAATAAAAATCTTTTAAATCAGGTTAAGGTCTGTCTTGTAATGATAAAACTAGACATTTCAAAGAAGACATACTATTGTTTTGTTCCCAAGGAACATAGGAACTTCAGAACTTAAAGGGGTTATTTGGTATGACTCCGACCACGCAGGCCATCAGTGATCAGGAGGACAGGAAGATTTTTGTCTCCTATTCTGAATGGAGCAGTGGTTACTCAGTTAGTGGAGCATGGTGGTCACTCAGCATGCACACCGCTCCATTTATTCAAAGATAGTGGCAAAGATAGCTGAACTACACTGCATGGCTATCTCTGGCCTGAGCAGTCAAACCTCTCCCCCCTCTCATCTGCAAGTTATCTCTTATCCTGTGGATAGAGGATAACTTGCTGAGATGAACACAACTCCTTTAAAGGGAATGTGTCATATTTTTTAAATTACGTTTTATATTAAACATATTTTTAAATAATTATTGGTTATTATATGTTATTTTCTATATTTTAAAAAAAATCCTGCAGTTCTGATTCTGGCCCCTAGGCCAGATAATATGCTGACACTTCCTGTTTTCTGTAGATTTCATTAGAGCAGCCACCTCACAGCTATCTTGTATATGTAGATAAGACACAGAATCCACCAGCCACAATAGGAGATTTCACAATTTATCAACTCTCCTCTCTGCACAATGACTTCTGCCCAGGTGACAGAGCATGCCTAGAAAACTTATCCATATAAATCAATAGGGTCTGCTCCAGACCATTGTGTCTATGGCTAATGGTTAAGCTCCAGGAAACAGGAGGTCACTGATTATTTTACACTTAGTGGCGAGAAATGGAATTGCAGGATTTTTTTTAATCTACAAAATAACATGGAAAATAAAAAACATAATCAAAAAATTCTTAAATTATGTTTAACAAAAAAATTTGATTTAAACAATAGTTAATTTCCTAGTTACACATTCCCTTTAAATGAAATGTACGAGCAACTAAAAGAACGGTCAACTATGAGTGGCAAACATGCTAGCATCAATTTTTTTTTCTGTTTTCTTTATCTGTATTTGTGTAAATGTTTTATATTTTGGTGTCCTAAGATGTACAATATTATGTTTTTATGTGTTTTTAGGGTACATTGTTTCTTTGGTCTACTACTCAAGAAAAGTAAGGAAATGTGTAAAAATGGGAGAATTTGCCAACATTGATATCCAAACTAAGTTCATCTTTCTGGATCAGATTCCAACCTGGAATCACAACACAATATTGCAAAATCTAAGTTAAAACAGTCCTTACTTATTGGACATATTCATTGTATTCTGCTTCTCCAAACCATCTTATGTGAGAAAACTGTTACTAACGCTGATAGTTACCACCTATAGTATATACATTATAAAATAAAATGACAGAAATCAAAGGATGGAACAGAACCAACCAATAAAAATAACTGGAATAGATGTAGTACAAATATGCTAATCCAGGACATCTTTTTGACCCAGGATGTTGACTCTAAAGCTACTATATGGTTTTAACCCAAATGCATACAGAGAGTATCATGTATTAAGATCCTAAATGCATTGACTTTTCTCAAAGTCACTAAGCTTAAAAGGTTTTTTCAGGGCTTACCCTTAGGATAGATCATGCATTGAAGATTTGCGGACATCTGATACCTGGAACCCCTGCTGATCAGCTATTTGAAGAGACCACAGCATTTGAACAAGGACTGCAGCCTCTTACATAAAACTAAGCACAGCGCCATACATTATATAGTGGCTGTGCTAGGTATTACAGCTAAGCCTCATTCACTTTAATGTGATTGAGCTGCAAACAGGCCATATGACCGATGAACATGAACTCCCGTGGCCTGGACTCAAGAAGCACTGATAGCACTTCCAACAGCTAGTCTGCGGGCGTCCCATATGGCAGACCCTTACTGATCTTCAATTGATGACCTATCCAAAAGAATGGAAAATCCCCTCAAGAAAGACATATATACATAGGGTATACCACTTTCTGTCTACAATGGATGATGGTACAATAAAGTGCTTTGTGATGCTGTTGTCTCTTTGCTTGATTTTGACATCAATAGTGGTGGTCACTTTGTTATGACCAAGGAAAGATGCTCTTGGATAGTACTCAACCTAAACCAAGTTATAAAACAGACTGTACATAATTGAGCTCTGGAAATGGGTATTTAAAAATTAGAAAATTAAAACATTTCATACAATGTTTCTCCTATAGATAGCTCGTTGTTCTAGAGTAAGTTTGCAATTGACATATAACACTCTCTGTCTGCTGTCAGTCCTTCTAACTGTTTCTGACCATGGACCGTCAAAATAACGCTCATGAGATTAGCCCCCATTCACTCACAGTGAAATTAATGTCTGTTAAAAAAAAAATGGACATCGTACGGCCAGTTATCACTGTCATGTGAATCTAGCCTAAGAGTCTCCTTCACCTAAACAGCTTCATAGATCATGGAAAAGAGGTATCCAATGATTAGCAACATATTTCCAAAACTAATATGTTAATAGCATTAAGTCACAATTTCTCACAGGGAAACTAAAACAAAAGCAGCAGGCTCCAGATTGACTTGTGACTTGTATAACCTATAACTTTCTAAATCAATCACATGAATTTCAACATTTCTGCATATCTAGGTACATTTACAGCAAGGCAGGAACTTGTGAAATAGAAGTTGACTGCATTTTTTAACCAGTTACACAGTTCTTGAGTAACTTCCCTTTTAATACAACTATAGTAATATATATATATATTGTGAGAAAGTGACAGGACAAGTGCTGGAGTCACGGTATGTCAGTCCCCGGGTTTTGTCATATAGCTGGTCCAGCACGGGGTTTTGAGTAAGCCCCAGCTCAGGTGCGGGTCTTGAGGCTCATTACTGGCCCATATAGACCTGCAGAGCCTGCACTTGAATGCATATCCTGGGGAGTGAGAGCAGGCGTCTGGATCTGTCCTGATCTCCCAAAAACGGTTATTGTGCCAAACTGGTTGCTGGTGTGGCTGGCAGACAGCCACACAGGTTAGTAAGCAGTGTTCTGTTTAGGTAGCCGCTCAGACGAGCAGGAGTTTTGTTTATTTTTTGTGCCTGATGTTAAGGCTGATATTGTTTTGCCTGTTTCCCTGAAGAGAAGGTTTATTTATTTTGTTGGTAAGCTTTCAGGAGTACTCGCTCCCTTCATCAGACATGGTGTGATACAAGAACTGAAAATTAACAGATTTTTATACACATGGTTTTCAAAGCATTTTAGAGTCCTTAAAAAAAACTGCAATCTAAGTAGAGAAGTTATTTACAACAGGTCAAAAAAAAAAAAAAAACAGTCTGGAAACTTGTGGTGCGTGACGGAGGGATCAGTAATTCTTGCTGTTATCTGTTTGCTATCAGGAGGTGATTTGTGACCCTCACAGGTCACACATAGTGTGATTTGAAGCTGGCATGAATATTGAGTTCAGTTCATGGTTCAAACATAGTGTGACATGAAGCTGGCATGAATATTAAGTCCAAATTGCAGAGTTTGAAATTTTTGCATAAATTTGTACTCCATTTCTTTTCTTTTCTCCTGTGTCTTAAAATGTCCCATTAAAACCACAACCCGCAAATCTTCAATAGAGTGGTTTTCTCCGGAGAAATGTGCGGCCACTGGGAGATCGGTTCTGCTGTTATTAATGGTGGATCTGTGTGAGTTCATTCGTTGACTGAGTCTCTGCCCTGTTTCCCCCACATAGAGGCCTGTGGTGGGACATTGCACACACATTATGAGGTACACCACACTGAACTCAATATTCATGCCAGCTTCAAATCACACTATGTGTGACCTGTGAGGGTCACAAATCACCTCCTGATAGCAAACAGATAACAGCAAGAATTACTGATCCCTCCGTCACGCACCACAAGTTTCCAAGTTTTTTTTTGTTTTGTTTTTTGTTTTGTTTTTTTTGACCTGTTGTAAATAACTTCTCTACTTAGATTGCAATTTTTTTTAAGGACTCTAAAATGCTTTGAAAACCATGTGTATAAAAATCTGTTAATTTTCAGTTCTTGTATCACACCATGTCTGATGAAGGGACCGAGTACTCCTGAAAGCTTACTTATAAATATACTCAGTTAGCCTCTAAAAGGTATCGCCTGATTTCTTCACTCTTCCACTACTTTCAATGGCTAACACGGTACAACATTATACTACTATTTATTTTGTTGTCATTTTTCAATAAACCTGTTACACCTAAGTTTTCGTGTCACTGTCTCTGACTGTTTGGGCCCGCACCTAGGCTGCTACTGAACTACCTCCCTCACAATATATATATATATTTATCAGTTTCAAATTCCTCTACTTGCCAACGACTTGATTCATCACCTATAATCCAAGCAGTAAGTTGTACCAATACTCCAGTTAAAATTTTGAATCCATTATTTTAGAAACTTTAAAAAGCCAAGAATCACAATTTCTCAATGCATTTCTCATATTTAGGGTTCTTAAGCATGACTAAGAACCCTAGAAATGTGATTTGCGTCTTGTCTGTGCTTTGGCCTTTAAAGGGGTTTTCCCATATCCCTGTCTCAGCAGCTTTGTCTGCAGTATCTTCTTCTCGCTTCCTGTATTCTTCACCAAGTTGGTGGGCGATCTTTGTCTGTTTGATGGACAGGACACTATGATGTACCTCAGTAGATATAGGCATTGCCTTTACCATGTGAGATTATTTATTATCACTACTAGAAATCTAATATAAATGCAGATCAAATAATATGCACAGTAAATGTATATTACATTACATATTATGTATACAGGTTTGGAGAGAAAAAAATATATATGCTTCTACGACAGACAGCGTTCTTGCAGTAATCTCTGTTATCTTTGTGTTTACATAGAGAGATAACATCCATTTTGCATCTGTTTTTAATGGACCATTAAAAAAATGATGAATTTCATTGGTCTTTCTTTTTTGACCTAACCCACGAATCTGTTTTTAATGGACATCCAAAAATTAAAATCGGAGCCATTGATTTCTACTGGGTCTGTGTGTCCATCAAAATGGACAAAGATAGAGCACGTCTGTTTTTTAACCTGACCATTTTTTCTCTCCATCAATAAAATGGACATGTGAATATACTAATTCACTCTTTGTTTTTTTAAATTATGTCACATGGCCCTTATTCACTGTTGTGTGAATAAGGCTTTAAAATTGTAAACTTCTGTGGAATTACATTTTTTAGTTTAGAATTTTTTTATATTTTATTGCTATTTCATTTTATGTCTTTAATTCATAACAGCTTCCAATTTACAATTCTCTGTGATGGCATATTTAACATACTGGCCCTGGATAATCTGTAACTGTCAAGTGCTGACGGTTAATAAAAATAATTGGATTAGTATACATATCAAGTTTAGAATGCATCTACTGTATGTCTATGATCAGTGTAAGAGTCACTAATGAACAAGATTGCTATATACACACATTCTTTATTGCAATTAAAACACCCACTGAGAACGCAATGACATTACAATTAGCAATTCTGATTTATGGATCATTTCCCATTAGACTGGTTTATCAAGGAAACATTAGAGCAAGCATAAACTCATATTAATAGGAAATCAGAGGGAACAACCAAGGGGAAAACAAGATGTTTTAATGTCTAGCCTGAGTCTTGTACAAGATGTTCTTCCTTAAAATTAGTAGGACATTATGTCATAAGTGTGATAACCACAAAAGCTGACACTGAGACCCTGTGAGCACATCCTTTGTAATTTTAAGTATGCTGAAACAAAATTTACCTATCAAGTTAAAGGAACATCTTAGGCAGGGCAAAATTAATGCACTGTTATGTCTAGGCAGGGCCTAGATTAAGTGGGCAGGTGCTTAAGACAAGGATTCCTGATGTGGTGTTTGCTGCATTTTACCTACTATATAAAAGAGTAATTAAATCACACATCGGGCATCGATAATCGAAAAATTCAAGTTGAAAATCTTTATTGATATAAATTGTGTAACAAAATGACGTATCAATGGTCAATGGAAACCAAAATAAACAACCAACTGACGGTTGGATTTTAAATCATCCCGAAAATCAAAGTGAAAAATTGAAATCACAGACGGATTTAATTTGTGTGAATTTCATCAAAGTAACTCATAATGTGACTCAATAGAGTGTATAGTTCTCGCAGGCCTGTATGTACTCTCAACAACATCTGGGTATGCTTCTGATGTCACAGCATTTTGCTTCCTGCTTGTACTCATGGTGCCTTGTAAAGAAGAATAGGAAATATCTGTATCCCACTGTGCCAGTTGGTCACTGTCAGTATTAAGTTTGTTTTGTATATTTTGTGTACCGTATGTAAACCCTCAAATGTAAAGCACCATGGAATGAATGGTGCTATATAAATAAACAATAATAATAATAATAATAATAATGGTAAGAGCGGTGGCTCCGTGCAGCAAAGGATCGCAACCAGGTGAGTATAATTTTTATCTTTTAGGGCAATTGGGGGCTTTATTATGTGTTCCATGAAAGGGGACGTTAGGCTCATTATGTACATAAGGGGGAGATCATTTATAGAAGGGGTCATCAGGGGACATTATAAAAATAAGAGGAGAGATCATTTATGTAAGGAGACATTAGGGGATTTTATGATTATAAGGGGGAACATTTACATAAGGGGACATTAGGGTGCTTTATGATTATAAGGGGAATCATTTATATAAGGGGATATTAGGGGGTTTCCTTCAAACAGCTGATCAGCAGGGGTCCTGGGTGTTAGAATTCCACTGATTATTTATTGATTGCCGGAAAATCCCTTTAGTTAGGAGGCACAACTGAGACATTATTAAAAAGGAGAACTATTTAAGAAGGCAAACAGGGACATAATTAATTTAAAGACACATTTGGTGGTATTATTCATTCTGGGGGCGGGGTTATATTATATATTTAATAATTAAGTAGCAGCAGAATGGGAACTCTATGTACGTGAGGAAAATGTGGGTCAGATGCCTAGAAAAGTGAGGAGACAAAGATGTCTGTGCTGAAAACTTTACAGAGACAAGTCACAGTTTGAAGAAGTGGTCATGGTGGTCCAGAAGGAAGAGACAGTAAATGTGAATGATTAGTCAGAGACGTCACCTGTAAGTCACTAAATGTTTCCTGTGCTATATTCACAAAAATGATCTGCAGAGCCCTGTGTTAAGCTAGTATCTACCATTATACAGTCACCATATAGTGATATCATTGTACTTGAGCTGGTGGCCCACTTGGATGTGTTCCCACCCTTCCCCTCTCAACCCTTAGCTATGCCTTTGCCACCTATCTATTAATAAAACATAATATGACTAATAATGATACATAATATAATAGTAAAATCAGAAATGTCAGGAAACAGGAAAAAGTCTACTGAGGAAATTGCTAAGGGAAACTATTTTCAGCTATTTTCTGTTCTTACATCTATGAAGACATATTATCCACCGTAAAAATAATGTAGTAAAATATTAGATCAGTCATGCCTGGCTGGTACTTTCATTGTGGGCTAAAAGCTGCTGCAGCTAGATCACATGTTGTATCATGACTAGCTAATGCTGGTACAGTACTTTCAGTTCTCAAAACATAGGAAGCCAAAAGTCACACTGTGACAGATAAATATTTGACAGTATACATTTTTTTATTCTTAATGAAAAAAAAAGTTATTTTTGTAGGCTTATACATATCACATATCATGAGTATAGCTTACTGTCTCTGAAACTTAGCTGTATGTTTGCATGTCTGAGATGGGCAAATTGGACTGTGTGTAAGGTGACAGTGATAGAGCAGCATGGTTCTCACAGGACACACAGACTTATGCACAATAGCAGTGGGCACATAAAACAACTTAATTTTACTGGTAAAGCTTCTCATAGTAAAGTACATGTAGGGTACCTAAACTTGCAAAAAAGAATCTGAGATCCCTAGACATTCAATACTCAATTGCCATATATACATTCTCACAGCTATACAATAACGGGGCTCTTTCAGCAACTCTCCCTCCAGCAGTAATGGTTCTCGCTGCCTCTATTCAGTTGGTACTGCCTCTGAAGGGTGGCTGGTATTTGGTGCTGGTATATTCCAGGCTACACACCTAGGTGGCTGTGACTTGGTCACCCAATCATCTTGTCACCACTGGTAAGTCACACACTCGTATTTCCAGACTCAAAAGTCTCTTACACCACCTGTGCCCTTTTACATAACCTCCCAGACGTATGTTGCACATACTCCTTTCACACCAAAATACACATTTTCCATGTACACGCTATGCTTAAAAAAACAAAAGTATACTATAATAAACCAATAAAAAAGTTGCTAATTTGAATTAGTTTGCATTTACACACCTTACACCTTCCTGCTCTATGCTGTAAATGGTTCCAGAGTCTGGAATGCAAAGCAGTGTACATTTATAGACCTGTGAACACATAGGCACTGTAGTTGTGGCAACATGATCACATGAAGGCTGACACTTATTGACTGTAAATGTAACTGAGATCTGTTTAATAGTCAGAACCATTCCGACCATTAAAGATAACAGCGATTGCTGCGACAAGTGGAGAGATCTCCCATTATCTCCAAACTACCAAGGATACATAATGCCTATAAGCTTTACTTTTTGAATTTTAGTATTTTTTGTATTTAAAAAATATTCAAAGTAAAAGTCCCTTAGTAACTAAATATACAAATATACAACAAAATAGTGAAATAGTGCATTTGCTTTTATTACGCATTTACTGCAAAGAAAATCATGAAGCGTAGATGCAACTTCAACAAACAATAAAAATATACTGCTTTTGGAATGTAGTGAGACAAATACGAAAAATATCATGACCTGTGAATAACCTGCACTTTACTTGTACCAGGTTCAAACAAAAAAGTGCATATATTGTTCTTTCAATTTAGTCTCGATACAGAAGTGTCAATAATTATTATTTCCATTTACTCATACTAACTGGCTCATCTACATTAGTTTTCCATTCTGAAGCTGTTGACATCAACAGATATGTCTATTTTGGCTACTGAATTAGCTGACTCTAATATTTGCACATGTATCAGACTAATTGATGACTATTTTTCATCATAAGTAAAACAATTTGCCTAACAATGGTAGCTTCTGTTTAAGATTTTCATTAAGATACTATATTTAAAACTTGTACTGTACTTAAAATCTTGTAAAAAAAGAAAGTTAAAATGACAGTATAAATAATAAAAAGTAAAACACTGCACAAAAAAAGAACTTACCAACAGACACAAAAGTATACAAAAAACACAACAAGCCCATACTAATAAATATAAACTTACTTTTGAAATTTTCATATAATCTCCTAATCATTTCACTTCTAGTACAATGTATGACTAGATAATAAAACTAGATCAATGCTGAGTTGAATGTTTACGTTCATGTCATATTCACTGTGGACGTCTTGATCAAGGGCGGATGCTGAAACACGTGGCTGTGGCTTTACATGAAGCAAAGTGTTCTTAAAATTATGCCAAAAGTTTGTAAAGTAAGTCACCCAGTACGTGATATAAAGTTAAAAAAACAATAGGTGATATAAAGTTAAACAACTAATAGGTGATGCAAAGTTACACAAAAGTGTCTAAAGGTTACAAATGTACCATCCAGAATTAGCCACTTCGAAAAAATGTGGGGCATATTTAAAGAGGTCCTTTCATCACCTCCACCAACTCCAGTTGTTAGCTGCTCTTCCACTGAGTCTGGCACAGTTGGAATTCCTCTAGTTTACACCATTCCCGAGCAAACAATGCTGTTGGTTTTGGTACATGATATGCTATTTAGACTCTGTACTGTCAGGAGGGCGGTGTCAGGCAAAGAGAAAGCAAAGGGTGTGATTCTGAGCTCTTACACTGGCTGCCTCTGATTGTTGATCTGAATCATGCCCCCCTGCCTGACACTGATCTTCTGACATTACAGAACTTAAATAGCTCATCAGGCACCAAAGCCAACTACGCTTGCTGTTTGGGAGTGGAGAAGGATAGAGAAAAAAATCCAACTGCGGTGGTATCATTGGAGCAGCACCTATTAACAGATGTTAAGAACTTGAATTGATGGAGGCGGTGAACGGTCCTTTTAAAACTCCTTCATATAAGTCTACACTGTCTAACTATTAGACCAGATTAGACAGACACGTGGTGTTTTTATGCTTGTTTTTCGAAAAACTGGAAAAGACTTATACAAACTTCCTAAGTTACAGTGGGGAAAAAAAGTATTTAGTCAGCCACCAATTGTGCAAGTTCTCCCACTTAAAAAGATGAGAGAAGCTTGTAATTGTCATCATAGGTAGACTTCAACTATGAGATACAAAATGAGAAAACATATCCAGAAAATCACATTGTCTGATTTTTAAAGAATTTATTTGCAAATTATGGTGGAAAATAAGTATTTGGTCAATAACAAAAGTTCATCTCAATACTTTGTTATATGTCCTTTGTTGGCAATGACAGGTCAAACGTTTTCTGTAAGTCTTTACACGGTTGGCACACACTGTTGCTGGTATGTTGGCCCATTCCTCCATGCAGATCTCCTCTAGAGCAGTGATATTTTGGGGCTGTCGCTGGGCAACACAGACTTTCAACTCCCTCCAAAGGTTTTCTATGGGGTTGAGATCTGGAGACTGGCTAGGCCACTCCAGAACCTTGAAATGCTTCTTACGAAGCCACTCCTTCGTTGCCCTGGTGGTGTGCTTGGGATCATTGTCATGCTGAAAGACCCAGCCATGTTTCATCTTCAATGCCTTTGCAGATGGAAGGAGGTTTGCACTCAAAATCTCACGATACATGACCCCATTCATTCTTTCATGTACACGGATCAGTCGTCCTGGTCCCTTTGCAGAGAAACAGCCCCAAAAGCATGATGTTGCCCCCCCCATGCTTCACAGTAGGTATGGTGTTCTTTGGATGCAACTCAGCATTCACTCTCCTCCAAATACGACGAGTTGTGTTTCTACCAAACAGTTCTACTTTGGTTTCATCTGACCATATGACATTCTCCCAGTACTCTTCTGGAACATCCAAATGTTCTCTAGCAAACTTCAGATGGGCCCGGATATGTACTGGCTTAAGCAGAGGGACACGTCTGGCACTGCAGGATCTGAGTCCCTGGCGGCGTAGTGTGTTACTGATGGTGGCCTTTGTTACGTTAGTACCAGCTTTCTGCAGGTCATTCACTAGGTTTCCCCGTGTGGTTCTTGGATTTTTGCTCACCGTTCTTGTGATCATTTTAACCCCACGGGGTGAGATCTTGCATGGAGCCCCTGGTCGAGGGAGATTATCAATGGTCTTTTATGTCTTCCATTTTCTAATTATTACTCCCATAGTTTATTTCTTTACACCAAGCTGCTTGCCTATTGCAGATTCAGTCTTCCCAGCCTGGTGCAGGTCTACAATTTTGTTTCTGGTATCTTTCCACAGCTCTTTGGTCTTCACCATAGTGGAGTTTGGAGCGTGACTGTTTGAGGTTGTGGACAGGTGTCTTTTATACTGATAACAAGGTCAAACAGGTGCCATTACTACAGGTAATGAGTGGAGGACAGAGGAGCCTCTTAAAGAAGAAGTTACAGGTCTGTGAGAGCCAGAAATCTTGCTTGTTTGTAAGTGACCAAATACTTATTTTCCACCATAATTTGCAAATAAATTCCTAAAAAATCAGACAATGTGATTTTCTGGATTTGTTTTTGCATTTTGTCTCTCATAGTTGAGGTCTACCTATGACGTCAATTACAGGCCGACCTCATCTTTTTAAGTGGGAGAACTTGCACAATTGGTGGCTATCTAAATACTTATTTTCCCCACTGTATATTCTTGCTTTTGGTTAAAAAGGAGAACAGTACCTGAATAACACTAGTGTGACTTCAGCCAAAAATACAGTATTATGAATTTGGGTACTGACAAATAATTGAAAGAATATATACATTTATATGCCTTATGATGCAATGATTTAGGTGAAGAAATAATAAGTTTGGCAGACTACAAATATGAAATGATGTTGACTGTTTCACCAAAGAATTTTGCAATATAAACAAATCACTTGTTAAAGAAAAGCCACTATCTTGCAAGTCATCTAAGGAAGGAAGATATGCATAATATTGTATAAATATGTAAAGTGTGCTACAGGTTTTTTTTTCTAGATTGTTTTATTTCATCTCTGCCTTGATGGTCTATATTGTATTGTAGTGTCCAACATTATTTGACATTATGCAATATATGTATAATATCTGTATACCACCTGTTTTACTAATGATAGAAAATAGTATTTGACTTGGTGTCCACCAATCATATAGAAAAACCCAATAAAATTGTTTAAAAAAAGGTTAAAGTTAGAGGTCTGATGGATTACTTATGGTAAAGAAAGCAAAACTATTAATTTATGATTTTCATGCACATTGTTTTATTATATAAAGATGTTTTTATTGTTCTCAAAATTACACGCAGGCCTGGACTGGGAATCTGACACGTCTGTTATTTGCCAAAATAACTGGAGAGCCTGAAAGTTATAACAGGCTTTTTTGGGCTTCAAAGTTCCTAAAATGTAACATAGAATTTTCTATTGAAGATGTGGGTATGAGGGTATGAACTGGCTCAACACTTAACTGGTGCAAACAGGTAATAGAAGTATTTCTGACATCATTTAAATGAGTTTTCCAGATTCAAACCAATATTGAGGGACAAATTATTTTTTATATAATGAAAAGTTCAACAATTTTCCAATATACGTTCTGTTTCTATTCCTCATGATTTTCTAGATCTCTGCTTGCTGGCATTGGATAAAAATCAGTCCATGGTCATTTGATATACAGTCATGCACGATCACGTGATGGACACACAGGTGCACAGCTCGTTACCAGGTAGATGTCTGATTACTGTGCTGTGACTAACGAGCTGTGCACCTGTGTGTACAGTCATGGCCAAAAGTTTTGAGAATGATACAAATAATTTTTACAAAGTCTACTGCTTCAGTTTTTCTAATGGCAATTTGCATATACTCCAGAATGTTATAAAGAGTGATCAGCTTAACAGCAATTACTTGCAAAGTCAATATTTGCCTAGAAAATGAACTTTATCCCCCAAAACACATTTCAACATCATTGCAGCCCTGCCTTAAAAGGACCACCTAACATCGTTTCAGTGATTGCTCCATTAACACAGGTGTGGGTGTTGATGAGGACAGGGCTGGAGATCTATCTGTCATGATTAAGTAAGAATAACACCACTGAATACTTTAAAAGGAGGCTGGTGCTTGCCATCATTGTTTCTCTTCTGTTAACCATGGTTATCTTTAAAGAAACACGTGCAGTCATCATTGCACTGCACAAAAATGGCCTAACTGGGAAGAGTATTGCAGCTAGAAAGATTGCACCTCAGTCAACAATCTATCGCATCATCAAGAACTTCAAGGAGAGAGATTCCATTGGTGCCAAAAAGGCTCCAGGGCGCCCAAGAAAGACCAGCAAGCGGCAGGACCGGCTCTTAAAAGTGTTTCAGCTGCGGGATCGGGCTACCAGCAGTGCAGAGCTTGCTGAGGAATGGCAGCAGGCAGGGGTGAGTGCATCTGCACGCACTGTGAGGTGGAGACTCTTGGAGCAAGGCCTGGTCTCAAGGAGGGCAGAAAAGAAGCCACTTCTCTCCAGAAAAAACATCAGGGACAGACTGATATTCTGCAAAAGGTACAGGGAGTGGACTGCTGAGGACTGGGGTAAAGTCATTTTCTCTGATGAATCCCCTTTTCGATTGTTTGGAACATCTGGAAAACAGCTTATTCGGAGAAGAAGAGGTGAGCGCTACCACCAATCTTGTCTCATGCCAACTGTAAAGCATCCTGAAACCATTCATGTGTGGGGTTGCTTCTCAGCCAAGGGAATCGGCTCTCTCACAGTCTTGCCTAAAAACACAGCCATGAATAAAGAATGGTACCAGAATGTCCTCCAAGAGCAACTTCTCCCAACCGTCCAAGAGCAGTTTGGCGCTCAACAATGCCTTTTCCAGCATGATGGAGCACCTTGCCATAAAGCAAAGGTGATAACTAAATGGCTCAGGGAACAAAACATAGAGATTTTGGGTCCATGGCCTGGAAACTCCCCAGATCTTAATCCCATTGAGAACTTGTGGTCAATCATCAAGAGACGGGTGGACAAACAAAAACCAACAAATTCAGACAAAATTAAAGCATTGATTTTGCAAGAATGGACTGCTATCAGTCAGGATTTGGTCCAGAAGTTGATTGAGAGCATGCCAGGGAGAATTGCAGAGGTCCTGAAGAAGAAGGGTCAACACTGCAAATATTGACTTGCTGCATTAACTCATTCTAACTGTCAATATAAGCTTCTGTTACTCATAATATGAATGCAATTATATTTCTGTATGTGATAAAAACATCTGACAAACACACATAAAAACCAGAGGGCAGCAGATCATGTGAAAATATAATATTTGTGTCATTCTCAAAACTTTTGGCCATGACTGTACATCACATGACCATGGACTAATTTTTATCGACTAGAGGTAAGCGGACTGGAGATCTAGAAAACCATGAAGAATTGATACAGAAAGTATACTGGAAAATTGTATAACTTTTCATTATACAAACAATAACATTTGTCTCTCAATATTGGTCTTAAATTGGACAATCCCTTTAAGTTGTAAAATAAATTGTTGTCTGCATACATGTACTTAGGCTGTTGGCTTTTTTATGCCAGTCTAGTTTGCGACTTATAGTCACCCAAGACTTAAACAACATTACAATTAACATGGAGTTATATATATATTAATTATGCTGTTTAGACATAATTTAAAAAAAATTAGATATCCACTGTGGAACTTTATAGATGTTTAATATTCAGCGTTAAATCTAACAACAGGTTAAGTGAATAACATAGGTTATCTTGTTACAATGGCACCTGGCAGGAAGTGGGCTCTATTAAGCAGCAGTGAAGAGGCAGATCTTGTGTTGGAAATCAAGCTGACGTGTTGGAAGCAGAAAAAAATAGCCAAGCGTGACTTTGACAAGGACCAAATTGTAATAGCTAGATAACTGGGTCACAGCATCTCTGAAATCAATTTATGTGGTATGCTTCTGGTATGTAGTGGTTAGTACCCACCATAAGTGGTACAAGGAAAGGTCAATCAATGAACTGGTAACATGGTGATGGGTGTCAAAGGGTTAGTTATGTGTGTGGAAACCAAGAACTCATGTAGCACAAATTGCAGATCAAAGCCAATTGTGAGGTCTCAAGGATATGCTGGAAAAATATGCTTGATCCATTAAGGCTTTATCTCTCAACTCACAGCGCTTAAAGATCTGCTGCTAATGTTATGCTGCCAGGACACCCTAGAAAAGAAGAGTGAACTTTTTATATCACCAGAAATGATGCAACAAATAGTGTCTCAAGTCTGAAAAAGACCCTACAAGGTTGACTTATTGTATCATGTCTGCTGATTAAACAAGTTCACCCGATTTTTTTTACTGCCATTTACAGATAATAGTGTCATGCATTGGCCAAATAACACACAGACTCCTTTCACATCTGTGCTGCCTTCCTGTGGTTGTGACACTGGAAGCGCCAGATGCTTAAAATAATGGACTCCAATGGAGCCCAAAAGATTCTTTTGTCTGTAATGGGGTCCGTTGAGCTACTATTCCGGCATCCACAATTCCGGCAGATATGAGATTAGCCATTTATACAGTTGTCTAAATAAACAAGTTTTAGAGTGCTGCAAGAATAATACACAGTGCAGGGAAGTAGCTCTCACGCACATAAATACCACCACACAGTGATGAAATAATACCAACATACAGTGAGCAATTTACAGCTTCATACATCGAGTAATCTACTAGCAGATATACAATGTCTATATAATACTGCTATACAATAATTAGCATGATCTGTCATAGTCACAGGCCCTGAATAGAAGGCATATCTGAGGTGTCACTAAGGACAGCCCTGCATGGCCATAGTGTTAATATTTCAGAATCTTTTCTAATTTACTGAATCAATTAAAGAGCTATTATTGCTGCATATACAGTAACTCTATGTAGTGTTAAAAGAGATCGCTTGCATTGGTGTACAAATACCATAGAGAAGTATGCAAAGGATGATGGTTAGATTGAAAAAAAAAAAAAAAAAAACAACGAATGACTAAACCGTCCATCGATACCTGCCAAATAATCATTTCCTTGAAGAATGATCACTATCTCTCCCATAGCATACAAGATAATATATTTCTGCCCAGTGTTGGAAAATTTTCAAGGTAGAATTGGAGTATACCAGGGGAACGGTCTATTACAAACCAGGAATGTTTGTCTTTGAGGAAAGATCATGGGGGCTGAATATTAGCAGTATCAGTGCTCATATTTCACACATTTCACACTTTCACTTGTGTGCTGTACATTAACCCATTAGCAATCAGGCATAAAAATCCTTTAAAACATAAGTAAACTTTTATTAATTTTTTTCATAAATCAATAGTACTGGTGAAGGGAACAAATTCTACATTATGATTCAGTAAAAAAAAAAGTGTCTTTAAGTGTTTCTCCTGTCTTTGCTTCTTATGTCAGTTATGACACCATGTCTGAAGAAGACAGCTAGAACTCTTGAAAGCTTACGATCAAATATACTCAGATAGCCTCTACCTGTAAAAGGTATCGCCTGATTTCTTCACTCTTCCACTACTTTCTATGGCTAACACGGCACATTATACTACTGGTTACTTCTGTCAGAAGAAGGCTGAATTATTATTCCTGAAAACCCAGCTGTCTTGTGAAGAAAAACTCTCCTCTTCCTCCTCTTCCCGTTTCCACAGAGTTCTATTGTACAGATTTGATCAGATGCAAAAGCAGGCAAAGACATGTAGCAAACAAGTGTTGCTTTAAAGGCCCAGACTTCATTGCTGATCTACCAAAGTCATTTTTGCATAATTATTTATTTATTTTTTGGATTGAAATGTGTTTCCCATATAGTCTCAGATGAACCGGGCAGCTATGGCAACGGTTTATGTCAACTGGGACTTGTTTTATTTCTTTCTATTTTCTTATCTTTTTTTATATATGTCTGTATATTTGGATGGAGGACATATTATATAGCAAAAGACCTCTGGGGGACATTCATGCTTTACTATTTCTTTTTTTTTTTAACTGCATACTGCATTTTACACTATTACTGGGGATTCCATAGAAACCTCAGTTACAAGTAAAAACAGCCACTATTAGTGACATTACTAAGCTTTGCTACTCCATGAGGAATCTGGCCATCAGTGACTAGTGAGTCCAATAGAGGAAGTGAATGGGGATCCACCATGTCCATGCTTGATTGCAGGCGCAAGAGAGTTTCTACAGCAATGCCAAAAGATGTTGCTGCAGAGTTAGGACCTGCAGTGTCTTCCTTAAAAGGAGTCTGCCACGAAGGATGAACACATGCAAGTAAAAACACGGTTAGGCTATGGCCCCATGTCGTGAGCTTCAGCCAAAAAGCGCTGCGGAAAAGACCACGGTGGAAACGCATCTTTCTGTTTCTATTATACCTATATGGAAAATGCCAGCGTTTCCATAGATATAATGAACGTTCTGTGATTTACAAAAATGCAACAGTTTTTAAAATATTTTTCTGCAATGTGTGGATGGGATTAGCCAGAATCCCATCCACTTTGCAGGTACTGTAAAACGCTGCATTTTTTTTTTCACTTTATAAATGTTATTATGCAAATGAGCAGTCTGGAGTACCAAGATTTTCTCCAGCACACCAGACTGCTCTCACCAGATGTATTGTGATAGACCTTACTGATGATATAAGAATTGTATGCACCATGATAACAACAGATGATGGTGAAATTAGTGAATGTCTATATGTTTTCTATAGGGTCATCCCTTGCCTCTGGTCAGTCAAAAGATCTTATGACTCCCTAGCAACCAGCCTATCCGAGATTTCTTAGAACCCTAACTTAATGCGCTAATCTTATGGCAGATAAATGGAAAGATTGTTGAGTAGATAACTACAAATAAAAAAAAAAAAAGTAGAGATTTTAAAAGCCTGGCTACAATTTTAGATGATTACTGGCGATGGCAGTAAGATCCCAATGTTCCTAGATAGCATTATGACTGCATTTCCTTAAGTTCATTATGGTCTTACACATCTAGTTCCTAAAGTCGTGATCAGCATGTAAAATAAAGGAATGTTTGTTGCCACTGCATTCTTCTTCTGTTTGTCACCATCAGTGTTCTCTTATCCAAGTGATCTAATGAACTCATTCATGACACTTTGTCCAAGTTCATCACACACTAATCTCCACAATCACTTCCCTGTATTGAAATCAGCTTTCTCCAGCTTGCTTCATAAATCACACATATATAAAGCTACAGATTTGAGAGATTATTTGGCAAGGTCTTACTTTTTTTCCCCTTTTGTTCCTTCCAGATAAACAGACTAAGAAATACTCATGAACTGTGTGAAGAGTTCAATATATCTCAAAGATTTTTTGCAACACTGAATGAGTCGGAAACAGTAACATATTATCACAGATTTCCTGTCCTGTGGGAATGCGTCTCTTTAATGTTCTATCCCTGTGGGAACGTGTATCTTTAACTCTTTCTGTCACTTGGAATATATTTCTAGCTCAGTGTTACTTATGTTATCCATAGTTAATTATTCAATGTAAAACCTATATTTTGCTAAAAAAAAAAATCATATCACTTTGGAATTGTATGAGGATATACAATAAAACCACTTTGTAATACAATTAAATACATTATTTGCACAATGGAGGTGAACGGTTTTATGTTTTGGTCATGGTGGTTTCTGATACAAACAGAAAGGTAGGACTTTCTGTAAAATGCAGTGAATTATACTTTTGCTACATAAAGTACTATGCACATAAGGTACTACGCACATGCTCAAACATCTAGGTAGTAGATTCCTTATCCTATGGTTAAGCTGTTTATTGGTCATTCAAGTCTTACAACATAATCGTATATAATACTACAAAAATGGAGATATACTTTAAAGAGGTTAAAGAAGACTAAAATCTAATTTCTAGCACATATTTAATAATAGTGAAATAAAGCTGTGGTGTAGCTAAATTTCCTGTCCCCCAGGGCAAAGACGAAAAAATACTAAATACATAAAAGCGACTTGTTGGCACCCCCCCAACAACCAGCACCCAGGGCACATTTTCCGCTTGCCCTCCTTGGATATACACCTGCATAAATGGGTTGTTTTACTAAAACTACTTTTTTCCATTTAACCGGTTAGGCTATATAGAGGGCAGAGAAAGGAATTAACAGCTTATGACAACCTTTTATGATTGATAGATTATACTTTATTTAATGTAAAAAAACTGCATCAACCAGCATCTATGACTTTGGTGGTCCTGACATGTCAATGTATGTTCATGGATGGCTTTCTTGAGTAACAGTCAACCCTTTTGTTGTCAGGGTTTTTTTGGACATTTTACACCTCTAGTAGGACAATTTTTACGCTTTTGATTTGTACATGTAAAACTTAAATAACAAACTAAAAAAGTACACTAACCCCAACACCTATAGATTTAAAAAAAAAAAAATAGACTTCTGGTACAATGTCAAAACACCACTTGGCAACTTCAGGCAACTTCGTGCCAAAATGTATTCTTGCAAATAAAATGCAAAGGATTATATATTAGTGGTTAGAAGTGTTACACAACAAAAAGTTACATGTACCATATAGGTGTTATTACAAAATAGTTGCAAAAGAATGTGTACACCACTTAAAGTTACGTAATGTGTTTCTTTTGATTTTCAGTTTACAGGTTACAGTACTTTAGTTTCACGTTTTCCTTTAAATCTTAAAAGTTTACCAACTGGGTCCAGGGAGAATTTTTACTTAAACTCCAATGTGAATTAATTACACAACTCATAAAGACATTACAGCATTTCTTCATAAGCAAGTACTTTGATCAGTTGGCAGTCTGCACAGTGGCCCCAGCAACAAAATACTCTCTAACAACAAGCCAAAAAAGTGTCAACACTGCTTAACCCAGACTTCCTAGCAATATTCCTCTAAAGTGACAAAATATCCTCAATGACGCAAGAAACAGACAGCCTTTATACCAAAACTTGAAATCAGCTTTACTCGTGGTGCACATGGAAAGTGTTATATATTGGTGGATTTTTCAATTCTGAAATGACAGAGAGACAGATAGATAGATAGATAGATAGATAGATAGAGCTACAGCTTGAGAAAGGTCCTGTAGCCTTAGGACCGAAATGTTGCATTGGATTAAATCTTCACCCATTTGATTTATAACTCTGGAGTGCTGTCCATTTTTTGTATTACTTACTTGGGATCATATGCCAGATATTTAGGATTTGCACCCACCATCTGAGTCAGGTTATTTTTTGGTGCTGCTCTGTTCTTGGAATTTGTAGATAGATAGATAGATAGATAGGTGGTATACCTCTGAACATTCATAAGTGTGACTGTAAAGTGAAATAAATCACCCCATTCTACTTAAATCCCAATTTAATTATATATCATATTGATGCAGATATTTCTCTTTTTTAAATTAAAAAGTAGAAAGTTTTTTACACATTTAATTATTTTACTATATAATGTTGTGTCTATTAATTTTATACAGACAAGGATGAAAAAAAAGATCAATGAACAAAGAGTTTCTCTAGAAAGCCCGCCATAATATAAGAAATTGATGGAGCATTGCTGATGCTTACCGCTTGCTGATAATTTAGATATGGACATACTGTACTGTACTTTGTCATGGTGATAAAACAAAAAGACAAGTTATGCTATATATCTAAAACAAAAATACTTACTTTCACATAACTATGGTTTGTGTTCACAAGCATTTAAAGAAACACTAAACCCAGAAATTAAACAAAAAATATAGTTGCCCTGACTAGTTGTCAGTCTTCAGCATTTTCTGCATGATCCTGATACAAATAGTAAGTACATAAGGATTAATCTCTAAGGAACAAGAGGGGCAAAGCTTCAGGATCCTGCTCCAGCCAGTTGTCTTACAGTGTGTTTCTGGAAAATGAGGCTGAGCTCCTGGGATACAGAGAGATTTCTTTATATACTGTCTTTCTTGGTTGCATGGTGAGATTAAATAGGACCAAAGGGCATTAGAAGATAAAGGGTTGAAGTGCTGGAATATTGTTTTTGTATTTTTTGTGTACATTTTCTGTTTTTAATGTTCCCTTGGGTGTCCATAGTAACAATTACAGATCATCATCTATATTATATGACTGCAAGGTGGCTTTTGGACAATGTGGCTATACACAATTACCCTCTGCAGAGGAAATACAACTGTTAGAAAGAATGGCAGAAGGACGGATAGAATTGACACAGAGGTCATAGAAGAAGCATTGCGAGGAATATCAATACAAGACACTTTTATCTTGGGTGGAAAATTTCACTCTCATAACTGGGAGCACATTGTAGTCTGTGCTATGGAGCCACTTCTCTCTTTCATTCTCACCAATCCAATATCCAACTCATCAGCAGGAGCCACTATGCAACTTAATTGAAGTCTGTCATCAGGGTGAAATATATAAAATTAGCAACACAATGAAGCTAGGTTCACATCTGCGCATGGTTCCCACTGGGGATCCAAGTGACCATGCAGGACTTTTCCTCCAACAGAGAACTTAGCCTTAAATAGGTCAGGCTCACCTGAATGTAAAGCTTTTATCCCCATCAAAATGTATGTCTCCATTGCAGAAACATTCATTTATTTCATAATATGGGAATGAGCAATCTAGAACACCAATGGCGACTCTACTGCTCCAAACTGCAATGGCCTGCAATGCTGTAATATGCCCTCCTTCCCCCCATCCCTTCTTTGAGTGACAGACCCAGGTGAGATTTCAGTTAGTCTCCCTGGCACTGTCACTCAAAGAAGGGAAAAGGAAAGCAAGGCATTCCTGGGTAGTGTTGAGTATAGCAGTTTGGAGCAACAGGGCTTCCCTCAGTGTTCCAGATTGCTCAATTGCATATTCAGAAATAAATGAATATCTCTGAAACTGAGGCACAAATTATCATGGGGAAAAAAAGGTGTTACATTCAGGTGAACCTATCCTATGCAACTGCGTAGCTGGTTTAATATCTTCACCCAGGTGAGAAACTCCCTTCAGTACATCAAGATCCATCAAAAAACATCTATAGTCTAGCAAAAAGCTATGAAGAAGGATTATACATGTATTATTAACAGGATACATAAAAACATTGCAGTTTCATTATTTTTAGAGATCTTGTTGCATCTGCACAACATAGAAGACTAGCAATGCTTTGCATATGGCGGGTTACTGCAGAATTAATTAAAAGATCACTGTACTATCATGGTTCTAGGAGATAAAGTAACTTCTGTCAAGACCGAATAACCAGTAGGAGCTTTATTCATGGAGAAATATCGTAACTGCTGAGTTTATTACCCAGTTGAACAAAAGCATATTGTATCCAGTTCATGTGGTGGCTCAATGTATTTAGCCAGTGAAGGGGAATGACTGGGTCAACTTCAATCATTAATAAACATATTACATTTATTCAGTAACAGAATAATCTCCAAAAGTCATGTATAGTATGTTATATGGGAAGAGAGAATCAAACATTCCATCATTTCAGTGGTTTTACTGTTACTCAGATTTGCCTGATAATGATACACTGATAATGATAGACATACAGACAGTTTCATTTGAGCCAATGTTTTCTATTATTTTATAGCAAACTTGCTTTTTCTCAGAAGTCCAAAAAAATTCAAGGTTCAGAAAAAAAAAAAAACAAAAAACCAAAAATCAATATAAAAAAGTACAGAATTATTATATGTCCTTCCAAAATATGGAAGAACAAAAAGTTACAGAGGAAGGAAATGGCAATATGTCTTCTGGGAAGAAGGAATGAGACAAATTTTTTAAGAGTTATCACTGCAGCCACTGCATTAATAGAATTACTTAGGTACTCTGAAAGTCATTTAAGAAGTATGGGGGCATACACAAGATGGCGATTTCACATTTAAAGCCACCCCCTGCTAATCCCAACTGGCCACCGCTCTCCTGAATGATGATCGGTGGCACACTTCTAATTTTCCTATGCAATCTCTACAAATGCTCTGCCAAAGTCTCTCCTGCGTCTAGACTTCTGAAGAGTGGTGATAGAGATCACATTGTCAGATATGGGTAGTGGGCGCTGACAGGGGGTCAAGGTGAAGGTGATGCTACTGGAGAAGGGGGATGGATTGTGGATATGCTCCTGGTCCATCAGGTTTAAGCCTACATTCACAGAAATATCATAACGCTGTGTGACGGGTGTTTAAAAAACTTCATTAAAATCCATTTATGTAAATAGGGACTATTCACATGACTGATTTTTTGACGCTCCATTTAAACAGACTGTGATAGGTCAGGTTCTATTTTTGTCCATGTTCAAGGATCCTTCAATACTCTCAAATGTATGAGGGAACCATGAAAACAGGCGCCCCTCGAGTGCAAAACAGCCGTTTTTCATAGCCATTTTGTACAACGTTCGTGTAAATACAGCTTTAGGCCGGGGCCCCACGTGGCGTAAATGCCACAGCAAAATCTCCAGTGTTTTACAGTCCCTGCAATCCCTAGCGAATCCCATCTACATATGTATCAAAATCTTAGATGTACTTAAGCGCCAAAATTCTAGGCTGTACCTCCAGATGCCATGGATTTACTGTGGATGTTCTGCAGCACATCTGTACAGGGATTATAGTAGATGTTGCTGTCAATAATATTGTCATGCCAGATATCAGTGTGGGAATTTTTCGATGCATGTGAACGCATGTCCAGGCTGCATCAAAAACCTCATAAAATCCCAGACATGTGAAGATTCCCTTTTAGTAATTTGTTTTTTCTGTCTAATGAAAAATATTCATCTTTTAAATTTATGACTTAATTTTATTTTGATTGACTTTCAGTAAAACTAAAAACAGATGCCAACCATCTCTTGCACCAACATGATTGTTTTCTTCTACTAATGGGTGGTCTATGCTAACCACTTATTTTCAGAAAATTCATGGAGGATATATGGCATTAATGTTAATTATACATAGTTAACAGCTTAGGGAATATTCAGTCATGACAATCCAAACAGAACAACATTGCAATTCAGCTTTGCGCTACATGTATTAAGATTAATCTCCTGTGACGGCATTTGTCGTTTAGTTACTACATGTTGAATAGATTTGGAAATGTTTCTCCTCTTTACGCTGCTGGAATGGAATTTTAACAAGGAAAAAGTACCAGGAGAGAGTTAGGAATTTAGAAATGGAATGTGTAACTAAATGCTATTCTTATATATACCCAATGTCATGCTTGTAGTCGGGCACAGCTGTAATCGGCTGGTAGCATAACATTGCTTCAATGAGAGATATGGATCTCAATGAACAATATAGGGAATTCTTAAAACAAGTACTCTTGTTAGGTTAAACAGACTCTCTTTACATTAGTATAAGGCATTATTCATAAGATCTGTCGGTCATCCATGAAAAATGACCATCACATGGCTTTTATTAAAACACATCATATATGGGTGTATTCACATCTGCATTTTAAACGATCAAAACTGTAAAAATGTACAACATATCAGTTTTTTTATGAACAATCTATTTAAAATGTGAACACGTCCATACATTATCATAGGTTTTAAACATGACAGTTTTTCACTGTTGTATGAATAAGGTTGAATGATTTTCTTTCTTTCAGTTTTTATGACATAGTAGGTATGCACTACGTCATTGCTTCTTACATGTTTATCATAAAGGATCACCTGTAATATTCTGCGAGTAAGCAGGTACTTCTTCTCCTACCTCTAACAACTTGGTGTAGGATGGTGTAAAGCATTCCACTGCTATATCCTGGCTGACACTTGACTGCTTTTCTCACTCCCACACCAAGCATCTTTCAGTATGCTGGGATTAGTGAGCCATCCATATCATAAAAGTAATAGCTCTTGACACTTTTTTTTTCTGTGAAACTCTTAAGTCAGATCCATGGAATTCAGGCATGTGAAATATAGAACTAAGCTGCAGAACATCTTTAAGCCACCACAAAGTTTTTTTTGTTTGTGAACAAATTTTTCGAGGTTAACCTATCAAGGCAAGTGCTTTCCATACACATGCTTACATTGGACTGGACTACCCTATGTCAGATAGAACAAAGAGCTGCTGGAGTACTGTAGCCTACCTCAGTGATAACAGCTTATCCTTCAGGGTTACTGTATGTGACAATGATATTGATATGACGGGACCAATTGCAAATTAAATGTTACATATATGAATCACCATTTCACCTTTGTAAAGCTTTACTATATCATTAGAATAATGTCAGCTGAACCTTCCAATTATAGCAGGATCAGTCAACCATGTAATGCGTATGTGCCGCCCCCCCCCACCCCCACCCCCACCCCCACCCCCACCCCCACCCAGACAACAAACGTCTGTGAAGAGAAAGACCAGGCTGTTGGACTTTATCATGCCCGAACCTTTTGTTCTCAGGGAGATCTGACTGACAGCTGCTTGCTTCCCTCTATCCAAGGATAAAAGACACACAAGTAGCCGATATGTGGGTGTTGGAAGTGAAAGTTTTGGCTAAACGAGTACTTAGCCAACAGCTATCTAAGGCTTTATTCAGATCATGTTTCTTACTTAGCAAATCCATTTAACAGATGCAGAAAACGGAAGCAAACAGATGACCCCATATACATCAATGTTAAAAAACAACAAACATGTTTCTATCCGTTTATTTGGATGAACACAAAAGTATCGTATACTATGTTTTTGTGTCCTAAAAAATGGCCATCCGTTTGCATCATTTAAAAAACGTTATCTGAACAGTGCCTAATGTGTATGGCCAGGCCTATATTATACGTTGTAAGGCTCTATTCAGATCAAATTTTTTACATCTGTTTAATGGGTCCAAGAAACAAATGCAAAAACCGGATGCAAAAATGGACGCAAACAGAACAATATAGTCAGGAACAATAAAACTGGAAAAGTCGCACCAACTTTTAAATAGCTGTAATGTTATATCATGTATCTTCTATACATCACCATCAAAACTGTAGAGTATAATGTTGCATTTGGAGCTGAGGAAAATATACAATTACAACTAAACTAACACTACTGTATGCCTTACATCAACACCAAATAAACAATCAAGAAACCTACAATTTACCAAATGGACAAAATGTTACCTTTGGGGAAGGGGGGTGATTTACTAATAAAAATGAACCAAAATTCTGGAACAATTTGCATCAAAAACTAGAATGTATGCCTTGTCCTACATTTTAGAAGACCTTACAAGTTTTTTTTGTCTCTCATTACAAAAACAAATACAGTACTTATGGAGACAGACATGTCAAGAGAGCTGACAAATTTCCTTTATACCTAACAAAAATAAGAAAACAAGGAAAGTTTCACATATAAAAAGCCACTGCAACTTGACAAGCTATATTAATAACAGGTGAACACAGTAAGAAGTTATACTAGTTTCCAGAGAACTATACTAAGAATTTCCTATTGTGCACCTCTAGGGCTTGTTGTCCGTTCAGCAAAAATTGTGAATAGTCAGAGTTATCAAGTATTCAATGACTTCTAAAGCAGGTGTGGCAAAACACCAGCACGGTCTTTTTTTGGCCTTAATATGGACTGTTAAACCAACAGCCACCAGTCAGTAACTTGTATGTACTTGTAAGGGCATGGGTGAAATTTGGACATCTACTATCTGAGTGCAACACCAAATTGAGAAAGCCCTAGATGTTATTCTTACAGTTTATGAAATTGTAATGAAGCAACTGAGCCGGATGAGTATTACAATGTCGGTAAACTGTACAAAGCTCCTGTATTTCCATAGTCTTAAACTATTTCAGTAACACTAGTCAGAATGTAACATAAATTCACACATGAGATGCCACTCCTAGGAAGATACATATTTAATATGACATATTATTTTTGGCTGTTTGGCTACTGTCTACATTCTAACTAATGAGGTAATGAGATATTTTATAATGCTGGTAGATTTCTTTACAGTCCTATGACACTTGGTGTGCCTCTTTTTTTATGCTCCATGGGTGTGTGCATGTTAGGCAGTGTTCATGTACGGAGTACCACTCCTATCCCTGACTGCTTTTATTGTTTGATTTAAATTCCTGCAGAGCAAGTTGCTAATGGCTCTATCTTAGCTTCCTAGGCAAGCAAGGAGGGTAAAAAAGTCATTGTATGAAAGGTTCGGTGCTTAATTCAATTATTGAGAATTTTTATTATAGGAGTGTCCCAAGTCATTTTCCCTCTGTAATGGATTAAAATAACAAAATATGCATACTCACCTCTCAAGCTGGGGAGCCAGCGTAGAGTCTCCATTTGATCCCCAGTGTTTCCTGATCTTCTGTCCACAAATGAGCATCATTTGAAACTAGCATCAATGTACAACCATCGAATGGATACATATAGCTGGAACAACTGTTCCCAATAGAGTCCCAGGATTTGCGCTCCTCTATGGATAAACCACAACTGGTCTCAAAGTGTGGGAAGTTCAGGCTTTATTTAAGATTACGTTTCGGGGTTTTAAGACGTTCAAAAGAGCGCATCGAATGGATACGTCGCTCATGTGTGAGAAAAAGAATCAGGGAGACTGGACACCTGAATGAAGATTCTCCACTGGATCGAAAAACGGGGCACAAATACTAGGAAAACAGGAGTGTTGTTTTATGATGCTAAATGCCTGAAATGCTGGGAAGTACTGAAAAATGTTGCATGATGCTTCATTAATGATTCAAAAATTTTATGACTGATAGGAAGTAAAGAAAAAATTCCAGTCATGGAACGAATACACTTGTAAAGAGCACAGTAAAATGACACAGATCCTCTCTAACTAAACATAGGATGTGTTAGTTAGAGAGTCTTATTGTTGGTCATGTGACACAGTTGTGCGCTAGAACAAAGAAGGTATCTCACAAATACAGCAACTGGTAGATACATAGCTATAACTGTTTATTTCTTTTTGCAGCATGTCCTATCTACTATGCTGCTTCTGCTCATCGCAGCTATGCAGTAGTTGATTCACTACAAGTACACACAGTGTGGCCCCAGTCTTTAAGTGGTTATACAGTTTGTAGCATTGATGGCATTGATATTATATCTTTGTAGGTCCGATACCTTGAAATCCTGCATATCACCTGTACCGAGTAAAGCGGATCTCGGTAATGTTTATATACCATGAGCCACACTGCTTAAATATAGAGAGCCACCTGCAGAAATTAAAATTTACTACCAGCTACCGGGACTTCTGGATTAGTATCATCAGACTGAAATGATATTTTCTGCTTTTCATGTATTTTCGTATAATAATAATATTCATAGCTAATATTTAATTTAAATAAAGAAGTTGATCACATTGATCAGCTCTCCATCGCCATCATCCATAGCAGGTGTCCTAGGACCACCAAAAACAAGGCATAAAAAATATTTTACAATTTAGACACTCACAAAACATATTTTTACCTGCCTTAAAATAAATTGAATTCTGAATGGATGTACACCTGCCAACTGAGACTTCTATAGAGCGGTATTTAGCATTTAGCTGACACATTTCCTGGTGGAACAGCTTTACGTTAATGAAACAATAGCTTAGTCATATAAGGTAAAAAAAAATATACAACAAAAGCTTACAAAACACCAAGCCATTACAATGTGAAGATAATAAAAATCAGCAAGAAATAAATTACTATTCATTCGAGTGGACATTTCTGAAATGGATGAATTTTCTCACTACTGACTAGGTGGAGTAGGTCAGGAACAGCTTGGTCTACTGCTATCACAGACACTACAAAAACATTCTATTTACATTTGGTTTGGTCCCTGGAAATTTCCCCTTCCTTTAGTCACACCCCTCCATTAAAAAGCTCTCAATGTAGCACGTCCAGTTCCCAGTCTAAGCCAAAGGCTTTGGTTATGTGTCAATCATATCCGTTCACAAACAATTCATATTTATAGCTGAGGTGTAGCTGACTTGAGATATACTTTATCTAAGGTGAAAGTAAGCAGAGATTTGGAAGTCCTTTTAATTCCTGAATGTAAGCTATCAAAGACAGGATTTCCTCCTCCGAGGGGTCTACTTTCATGTCATATACTGTTGTGGTGTGTTTCCATGAGAATTCTAAACTGCTCTTTTGTCTGCAGTCACACATTGTAATGTAATTGTAGAAAGCTTTGGAATTACTAATAATTCTCCATGGGGACAAAATAAAATCTTCATTATATATATTACTTTAATCTGGATTTTACGTACAGTATAAGCTTTCAGTAAAGCAAAGCACATTTCTTTGCAGATTTTTCATGGCCCTGATTTTTCAAAATCATAAATTCAGAACAAAACTGAAGCTAGTACATATAATATAACATATTAAAAAAAAAGCTTTAAAATAAGAAGAAAATCTGTTTTTTTGTAAATAATTGTTCATAAGATAACAACTCTGGGACATTTTTTCTTATAACAGTTTTTCTTTTTCTTATAACAACAGTTCCTCTGTTACAGTCATATGAAAAAGTTTGGGCACCCCTATTAATCTTAATCATTTTTAGTTCTAAATATTTGGGTGTTTGCAACAGCCATTTCAATTTGATATATCTAATAACTGATGGACACAGTAATATTTCAGGATTGAAATGAGGTTTATTGTACTAACAGAAAATGTGAAATATGCATTAAACCAAAATTTGACCGCTGCAAAAATTTGGGTACCCTTATCATTTTATTCATCTGAATACTCCTAACTACTTTTTACTGACTTACTGAAGCACAAAATTGGTTTTGTAACCTCACTGAGCTTTGAACTTCATAGCCAGGTGTATCCAATCATGAGAAAAGGTATTTAAGGTGGCCAATTGCAAGTTGTTCTCCTATTTGAATCTCCTCTGAAGAGTGGCATCATGGGCTCCTCAAAACAACTCTAAAATGATCTGAAAACAAAGATTGTTCAACATAGTTGTTCAGGGGAAGGATACAAAAAGTTGTCTCAGAGATTTAACCTGTCAGTTTCCACTGAGAGGAACATAGTAAGGAAATGGAAGACCACAGGGACAGTTCTTGTTAAGCCCAGAAGTGGCAGGCCAAGAAAAATATCAGAAAGGCAGAGAAGAAGAATGGTGAGAACAGTCAAGGACAATCCACAGACCACCTCCAAAGAGATGCAGCATCATCTTGCTGCAGATGGTGTCACTGTGCATCGGTCAACAATACAGCACACTTTGCACAAGGAGAAGCTGTATGGGAGAGTGATGCAAAAGAAGCCGTTTCTGAAAGCACGCCACAAACAGAGTCGCCTGAGGTATGCAAAAGCACATTTGGACAAGCCAGCTTCATTTTGGAAGAAGGTCCTGTGGACTGATGAAACAAAGATTGAGTTGTTTGGTCATACAAAAAGGCGTTATGCATGGCGTCAAAAAAACACAGCATTCCAAGAAAAACACTTGCTACCCACTGTAAAATTTGGTGGAGGTTCCATCATGCTTTGGGGCTGTGTGGCCAATGCCGGCACCGGGAATCTTTTTAAAGTTGAGGGTCGCATGGATTCAACTCAGTATCAGCAGATTCTTGAGAATAATGTACAAGAATCAGTGACGAATTTGAAGTTACGCCGGGGATGGATATTTCAGCAAGACAATGATCCAAAACACAGCTCCAAATCTACTCAGGCATTCATGCAGAGGAACAATTACAATGTTCTGGAATGGCCATCCCAGTCCCCAGACCTGAATATCATTGAACATCTGTGGGATAATTTGAAGCGGGCTGTCCATGCTCGGCGACCATCAAACTTAACTGAACTGGAATTGTTTTGTAAAGAGGAATGGTCAAAAATACCTTCATCCAGGATCCAGGAACTGATTAAAAGCTACAGGAAGCGACTAGAGGCTGTTATTTTTGCAAAAGGAGGATCTGCTAAATATTAATGTCACTTTTCTGTTGAGGTGCCCATACTTTTGCACCGGTCAAATTTTGGTTTAATGCATATTGCACATTTTCTGTTAGTACAATAAACCTCATTTCAATCCTGAAATATTACTGTGTCGATCAGTTATTAGATATATCAAATTGAAATGGCTGTTGCAAACACCCAACTATTTAGAACTAAAAATGATTAAGATTAATAGAGGTGCCCAAACTTTTTCATATGACTGTATTCTTTTTAGAAATCTATGAATAAATTGACAACTTGATGTTACCATTCCTTTATGTGTAGGCACACATACAGGCAGCACTCATTGGACCATGTCAGGATTTGTAAGGACACACCCCTAAATGGTAACACAGTTTCTTCATAGATTTCTTGAACAAAAGATAAAAAAACAGCACATTGCAGAGATAAGAAAATATGTTCCAGAATAGTTATTTCAAAGGGAATACAATTATTTACTAAAACAAAAATGTCAGGAGATCTGACAAGTCATCATTAAAGGGTGTTCCCAGTCATCTTTTATTGACAAGATGGGGATAATTGTTTAATTGCTGGAGGTCTGACAATGGGATCCCAGCCACCCCAAAAAGTGGCCCATGTCAATGGAGCAATGGTATGCATAAGTGAGTGTGAGTGGTCATGAATGCACACTACCACTCCACTACCACACTGTAGATAGGGAAAAAGTGTTATTAGTGGGAAAAGTCTTTGCAATAAGGTCAAACAGAGCGCTATAAACCTCACACCTTCTAATGTAAATACTGTCAAATTGTGGTTGAAAGGGAAAAGGGATTGTTTACATTGCTGCATCCTTATATGCAGATTTAAGAGTGAGCTACGTGCATTAAAACATATACAGTCATATGAAAAAGTTTGGGCACCCCTATTAATCTTAATCATTTTTAGTTCTAAATATTTGGGTGTTTGCAACAGCCATTTCAATTTGATATATCTAATAACTGATGGACACAGTAATATTTCAGGATTGAAATGAGGTTTATTTTACTAATAGAAAATGTGCAATATACATTAAACCAAAATTTGACTGGTGCAAAAATTTGGGTACCCTTATCATTTTATTGATTTGAATACTCCTAACTACTTTCTACTGACTTACTGAAGCACAAAATTGGTTTTGTAACCTCACTGAGCTTTGAACTTCATAGCCAGGTGTATCCAATCATGAGAAAAGGTATTTAAGGTGGCCATTTGCAAGTTGTTCTCCTATTTGAATCTCCTCTGAAGAGTGGCATCATGGGCTCCTCAAAACAACTCTCAAATGATCTGAAAACAAAGATTGTTCAACATAGTTGTTCAGGGGAAGGGTACAAAAAGTTGTCTCAGAGATTTGACCTGTCAGTTTCCACTGTGAGGAACATAGTAAGGAAATGGAAGACCACAGGGACAGTTCTTGTTAAGCCCAGAAGTGGCAGGCCAAGAAAAATCTCAGAAAGGCAAAGAAGAAGAATGGTGAGAACAGTCAAGGACAATCCACAGACCACCTCCAAAGAGCTGCAGCATCATCTTGCTGCAGATGGTGTCACTGTGCATCGGTCAACAATACAGCACACTTTGCACAAGGAGAAGCTGTATGAGAGAGTGATGCGAAAGAAGCCGTTTCTGAAAGCACGCCACAAACAGAGTCGCCTGAGGTATGCAAAAGCACATTTGGACAAGCCAGCTTCATTTTGGAAGAAGGTCCTGTGGACTGATGAAACAAAGATTGAGTTGTTTGGTCATACAAAAAGGCGTTATGCATGGCGTCAAAAAAACACAGCATTCCAAGAAAAACACTTGCTACCCACTGTAAAATTTGGTGGAGGTTCCATCATGCTTTGGGGCTGTGTGGCCAATGCCGGCACCGGGAATCTTGTTAAAGTTGAGGGTCACATGGATTCAACTCAGTATCAGCAGATTCTTGAGAATAATGTACAAGAATCAGTGACCAATTTGAAGTTACGCCGGGGATGGATATTTCAGCAAGACAATGATCCAAAACACAGCTCCAAATCTACTCAGGCATTCATGCAGAGGAACAATTACAATGTTCTGGAATGGCCATCCCAGTCCCCAGACCTGAATATCATTGAACATCTGTGGGATAATTTGAAGCGGGCTGTCCATGCTCAACGATCATCAAACTTAACTGAACTGGAATTGTTTTGTAAAGAGGAATGGTCAAAAATACCTTCATCCAGGATCCAGGAACTGATTAAAAGCTACAGGAAGCGACTAGAGGCTGTTATTTTTGCAAAAGGAGGATCTACTAAATATTAATGTCACTTTTCTGTTGAGGTGCCCATACTTTTGCACCGGTCAAATTTTGGTTTAATGCATATTGCATATTTTCTGTTAGTACAATAAACCTCATTTCAATCCTGAAATATTACTGTGTCCATCAGTTATTAGATATATCAAATTGAAATAGCTGTTGCAAACACCCAAATATTTAGAACTAAAAATGATTAAGATTAATAGGGGTGCCCAAACTTTTTCATATGACTGTATATATATATATATATATATATATATATATTGTAAGTATGTGAGCCAGACGGCGCTGTTGAGCGACCCAGGCCAGACCAGAAAAGGCTCTCAGCCACGCCTTTGGGGGGGGGGGGCGTGTATCTCCAGACGGCTGGAGAAACCTGCATGGAGCAGGAAATGGTGGACCAGCCTAGGACAGAGAGGCAGTCTGTCCCAGAGGGCTTGGGTCCAGAGAGGACTTATGGAGACTAAGTCAGGCTCTTGTTGCCCCAGAGGCTAGTTAGTGGCTCTATGAGTGAGTTAGGGCCCTAACCGTGGCCTAGGTTTTGTTGTTTTGTTATGTTGCCCTTAAGCTGTAATAAAGCCACTTTGTTTTAAATTGGCACCGTCTGAACGCTGTCTCACCGGCGCCCAGTACCACGAACCACCGCTGTTGGGACCAGGAAAAGCCACCATTTGAGTCTAATTTCCCCAAGCTGTCACATAATATATATATATATATATATATATATATATATATATATATATATGCATATAGCACTATTTTTCAGTGCTGTATAGAGAATATACCAAGAAATCTTGGTCCCTGCCTCCAATTAGCCTATCAGTTTTATGTCTCTGTCTTACATGTAGTAAGATACTTACTTACATTAAGTATCTCATTAATCTACAAGCATGATTTTGCAAGGTGGGGAAGCTAAACCCCAGTTTTGCCTAAGAAAATTTGAATAAAGACAGAAAATGAATAAATATACCTGAATACCTTTATGTGTGTTTGGACCATTCCTCATATTTTTAGGCTCATGCAATACTTCCTGGTTTTTACTTCCTGGTGGTGGGAGTGTCAGTGCTTACCAGACAGCCCCTCACAGCATCTGCCCACTGCACCTTCTAGCAGTTTTTCATTCACACCCAGTATACTTACTTACTGTATGTATAAACACACATTATATGTATCATTACATATATATGCATACCTCTATATACAGCATATATATGTTTACCTATATGTGAACGTATGTGTATGCATAATATATAAGAATACGCATGTGTATCTGTATATATGTTGACTGAGAATGTCTGTAAAGCACAATCACACACACTGGTTCCATGATACAACACTTCCCAGTAAAGCTGTGTTCACATCATGAGGTTTTGCTTTAAAAAAAAGAAAAAAAAATGCATGTTGTTTTTAAAACCCACACAAGTTTTCCCTGCGTGATGCTACTGATAAAGAATTCACATAATTTGCACATGTTGCTTGTCTCCTTCACTCTCCCTATGCATCTACCATGCTGCCAGCCCATGTCCATAAAAGCCTCCGACCACTCACAAAGGAATGCTTGTCCAATGGAGACAGGGGAGAGGCTAGGATAGTTAAAAATAAATAAAAGTAAAAAAAAATGTGTTTGTCTACCTTGCTGTTTCTGCCTCTAATCACTGGCTAAAAACTGAAGTCATGTGCACAATGAATGACACATGATCAGCACCAATAAGGAAGTGATTGTGGGATTTATGGGTTTGTTGCAGTATATACAGTGGGGAAAAAAAGTATTTAGTTAGCCACCAATTGTGCAAGTTCTCCCACATAAAAAGATGATAGAGGCCTGTAATGGACATCATAGGTAGACCTCAACTATGAGAGACAAAATGAGAAATATATCTAGAAAATCACATTGTCTGCTTTTTTTAAGAATTTATTTGCAAATTATGGTGGAAAATAAGTATTTGGTCAACTACAAACAAGCAAGATTTCTGGCTCTCACAGACCTGTAACTTCTTCTTTAAGAGGCTCCTCTGTCCTCCACTCATTACCTGTAGTAATGGCACCTGTTTGAAATTGTTATCAGTATAAAAGACACTTGTCCACAACCTCAAACAGTCACACTCAAAATTCCACTATAGTGAAGACCAAAGAGCTGTGGAAGCACACCAGGAACAAAATTGTAGACCTGCACCAGGCTGGGAAGACTGAATCTGCAATAGGTAAGCAGCTTGGTGTGAAGAAATCAACTGTGGGTGCAATAATTAGAAAATGGAAGCCATACAAGACCACTGATAATTTCCTTCGATCAGGGGCTCCACGCAAGATCTCACCCTGTGGGGTCAAAATAATCACAAGAACAGTGAGCAAAAATCCCAGGACCACACGGGGGGACCTAGTGAATGACCTGCAGAAAGCTGGGACTAACGTAACAAAGGTTATCGTCAGTAACACACTACGCCGCCAGGGACTCAGATCCTGCAGTGCCAGACGTGTCCCTCTGCTTAAGCCAGTACATTCCGGGCCCATCTGAAGTTTGCTAGAGAGCATTTGGATGTTCCAGAAGAGTATTGGGAGAATGTCATATGGTCAGATGAAACCAAAGTAGAACTGTTTGGTAGAAACACAACTCGTCATGTTTGGAGGAGAGTGAATGCTTAGTTGCATCCAAAGAACACCATACCTACTGTGAAGCATGGGGGGGCAACATCATGCTTTGGGGCTGTTTCTCTGCAAAGGGACAAGGACGACTGATCCGTGTACATGAAAGAATGTATGGGGCCATGTATCATGAAATTTTGAGTGCAAACCTCCTTCCATCAGCAAGGGCATTGAAGATGAAACGTGGCTGGGTCTTTCAGCATGACAATGATCCCAAGCACACCACCAGGGCAATGAAGGAGTGGCTTCGTAAGAAGCATTTCAAGGTCCTGGAGTGGCCTAGCCAGTCTCCAGATCTCAACCCCATAGAAAACCTTTGGAGGGAGTTGAAAGTCCGTGTTGGGCCAACATACCAGCAACAGTGTGTGCCAACCTTGTGAAGACTTACAGAAAACATTTGACCTCTGTCATTGCCAACAAAGGATACATAACAAAGTATTGAGATGAATTTTTGTTATTGACCAAATACTTATTTTCCACCATAATTTGCAAATAAATTCTTAAAAAATCAGACAATGTGATTTTATGGATTTGTTTTCTCATTTTGTCTCTCATAGTTGAGGTCTACCTATGATGACAATTACAGGCCTCTCTCATCTTTTTAAGTGGAAGAACTTGCACAATTGGTGGCTGACTAAATACTTTTTTTCCCCACTGTAATATATATTTCTGCATAGTGTATGATACTGCTGTGGTGGTCAAATGGATAAGGGAAGTATTTGCATTGTGTTGTTCTTGGTGTTCAATTAGCAATGCCAGGGTTGGACTGGCCCACCAGGGAACCGGTGAATCCCCCGGTGGGCCCCGAGCCCCGACTATTAGTACTCATTTTGTCAATGCAAAGGTCAAGGGTCTGATCGGGACGGTCAGGGGCCCGATCCGGCTCCTGACCATCCCGATTGGGCCCCTGACCAGTGGACAGTGGCGTATCGATCGTGGTCGCAAGGGCTGCGACTGCGACCGGAGGGGTGCGGGGGCCTGCGGCCAGCTGGAAATGGCCGAGGGCCCCGGACTACCATGATAGTGGTCGGGGGAAGGCCTGGTTCCCCGACCGCTATACCTATTGTTAATGGAGAGGGGCCGGGCCCCTTTCCATTAGATGCCAGCCCAGGGGAAGTGACAAAAAAAAAAAAAAAAAAAAAAATACTCACCTGGCTGTCCTGGGCTCAGAATCGCTTCCGGCACCTTTCCGGCCTCACTGCAGGGGCCTGTGATTAGGCCCCAGCGGTGACATGGAGCGCGCCAACGTAATGACGTCATCGCGCCTCACGTGACCGCTGAGGTGCAATCACAGGCCCCAGCGGTGACGTCTGGGGCACAGGACGTGAAGACCAGGGGACCAAGGAAGATGGGAAAGACAGTTGGACAGAGCAAAGATGCCCCGGAGAGGTAAGACAAGGTGAGTATAAGTGTTTGTTATTTTTAATCACTTCTTTTGGGCCTCTACTTATTATATTCTGGGGTCTAATGTCTCCCTGAGTATAATAATAGCACTGGGGGTGGGGGGCACTGTGGAGCATCTAATAGTGCGTGGGGGCCACTTTGGGCATATTATACAGTGTGGGGGCCAGTGTGGGCATATAATACTGTGTGGGGGCCACTGTGGGCATATAATACTGTGTGGGGGCCACTGAGGGCATATAATACTGTGTGGGGGCCACTGTGGGCATATAATAGTGTGTGGGGGCCACTGTGGGCATATAATACTGTGTGGGGGCCAGTGTGGGCATATAATACTGTGTGGGGGCCACTGTGGGCATATAATACTGTGTGGGGGCCACTGTGAGCATATAATACTGTGTGGGGGCCACTGTGGGCATATAATACTGTGTGGGGGCCACTGTGGAGCTTATAATGCTGTGTGGGAGCCGCTGAGGAGCATATTATGCTGTGGGGGGGGCCACTGTGGAGCACATGATGCTGCTTGGGGGCCACTGCGGAGCATATAATGCTGCTTGGGGGCCACTGCGGAGCATATAATGCTGCTTTGGGGCCAATGCGGAGCATATAATGCTGTGTGCTGTGTGGGGGCCACTGTGGAGCATATTATACTGTCCCAGTATTGTTTACATGCCGGGTGCTGCGCTGCACATTCACCATGTTCTTTCAACTTCACTGACCACTCTGATAACTACAACCCCTAACAACTGTTGAGAGTTGTAATCCCCCCTCCCACCCCAGCTAATTTCTCACTGTATTGTTATGCTGGTGCCTGCTCTAGGGCTCCAGCATAACAATACCTAAGTCGCAGAAACTCCAATACTGCTATAGGGAAGACCAGTGAAGGGGCCACTGTATGGGCATACAGTGGCCCCTTCAATATTCCCCCCCCTTCCTGTACAGTGGCCTCTTCACTGGTCCCCTATACTGTATGGGGACCATTGATGGAGTCATGGGGGGGGCAGTGATGGAGGCCAATTGCCTGGGGGACATTAAAGGGGTTGTGCAGGATAACATTTTTTTTTTAATTACACTGGGACAGGTAAAAAAAAAAAAAAAACCCCAAACTTTCTTTCCTGTCCCCAGTGTCTCCCAATGCGGTTCGGCCTGCAGCTCTGTTTTCTTCCAGCGCAAGTTCCCCCTGCACGTGACTACCTGTTACATCACGTGACCCCTGAAGCCAATCAGCGGCCTAAAGGAAGGGACCTGGGATGTCACAGCCAGTGAGGACTTCCGGCAAAAGAAGACAGCAGAGCTGCAGGAACGGACCGTGCTGGGACCTGCTGACACCGGAGGACCGGGAATAGGTGAGTATGTTTAGTATGTTTTTGTTTTTTGGGTTTTTGTTGGGGGGGGGGGGGTTAACCTCTCCCGGACTATTAGAAAAAAGACAAAAATTATACTGGACAACCTCTTTAAAGTGTGGCACATTAGGGGGGTATATTAAAGGGGTTGTCCAGGTATAATTTGTTATGGTTTATCCTCAGGATAGGCCATAGATACCTGATCTGTACAGCGCTGACCCCGGACCGATCAGCTGTCACAATACAGGGCCAGAAGCAGAAAGCTCTGTCCACTGTGTATTAGCCAGGCACCTTCACTGCATCTCAGCAGTTATTGAAGTCAGTAGGAGCTGAGCTGCAGTGATGGCGCCGGGCTGCTATACAGCGGATGGAGCTTTCTGCTTCCAGCCCTGTGTTGTGTACAGAACGGGCGCTAGAAGTGGCTCCAAACAGCTGATAGGGCCGTGTGTCAGCCCCCTACCGATCAGGTATTTATGGCCTATCCTGACCATAGGCCATAAAAAAGATTAACCCTGGACAACCCCTTTAATATGTCCCACACAGATTAATGTCCCCCCCACAGGATGTTAGCCCCCATCACTGCTCCCACACAATATAATGACCCCATCACTGTTCCCCATACAGTATGGGGGACCAGTGAAGAGGCCACTGTATGGGGGGACCAGTGATTTGGCCATAAAAATATTTGGCCCAGACAACCCCTTAAAAGAGGTTGTCCATAAACTAGAGCGACCACTGTGGTGGCTTCCAGGCAGGTGTAAAAATAAAAAAAAAAATTCAAAAAAGCATACTCACCTGTCCCCAGCACGCCGTTGTCCCCTGCCTGTGTCTGTTCGGTCTCATGGTGGCCCCTCATTTCTGGAAATCCTGTACCTAATTGGTCTTAGCAGTCACATGAGGTGCAGGACTCCCAGCAAGGAGTCGCCAGCACAAGACTGAATGGACACGGGCAGCGGACAACAGAGCGCCAGGGACAGGCGAGTATGCTTTTTTATTTATTTATTTTTTATTTTACACCTCCCGCAAGGGACATAGGTTGCGCCAATTCCTGGACAACCTCTTCAAAGGATTTATCCATCTTTCTAATATTGATGGCCTGTCCTTAGGATAGGCCAGCAATATTACATCTGTGATGATACAACAGCCAGGACCTCTGCAGATCAGCTTTTCCAGGACAGTGCGGCTACAGGTAACAATTCTAGGAGCCACGCTGTTCACTTGCCATACAGGGTGTAGCAGTGGGTTTAGGTAGTGCAGTGGTGCACATGGTATGGCGGGTGAGCAGCGTGGCTCCCAACATGTTATTACCTTTAGCCGCCCTGTCTCGGTACCACTGATCTGCAGGGGTCCTGATGGTGGGCCCCTAGAAGCAATTCCACTGGTGGGCCCTAGACATCCCAGTCCGACATTGAGCCCTGCCAAGTCATATTGCATACTTGTTGCTACTTTTGCCCATTAGATGCTTGGGGAATTGGAAACTTTGTGACATCTGGACATTGTACTATGAACTGAGTTCAGCTGAGTGCATTCTTTTTTTATCATCCTGCATAGATACGGCTGGGTCTTAAGCAGTGGTGTGATACTCTATAAGTAGGAGTGCTTGCAGGCCACTTCAACAGTATTTGTGTTCGGCAATGTTCTTTGTACAGCCTTCCATGCCATTCTCTGAAGTGCAGATGGTGTATAGCAGATGGCCATTGCAAGTATCTACCTCACTAAGTGCTACTTCTGATGCTCCTTGCTGAATGCCAATAGCATTGTTTACCTGCTACCTTGCTACAATACTTTGCCTGAACCTTGCTTACTTGAAAACTTGCAACAATACTTTGATAAAGAACAAACTTTGCTATTTTACTTTGCTCCTGGATTATGCATGAGAGACTTTGCCTTGAGAAGGGTCATAGCCTCATGAACGAGTTTTTGCTGTTCCGTTACCTTTGTATTGCTGAATCATGTGTGAGTGAAACAAGTGGAAGTGTGTTCTTTACCCTGCTCTAGACATGACTACATCATGGTATTGCCCTGGCTTATGACTACAAGGCGGGGCAGTGAGTGGAGGGCTCAAAGACTTAAAGTACGAAAAGAAACTAAATGAAAAAAACAATGCAAACAAAAACAGAACAAACTCCATGTACTGTAAATATCTCTGTGGTCGGATTCAAAATCTTGACCCCAGTGTTGAAAAGAAATGCCAAGCCCTTACATAATGTGCTGCTGAACCTTAAGGCCATGGCCCCACATTGCAGAAAAGTTGCTTTTTTATGTAGATTTTGCCGTGTTTCTTTGAGTCAAAAGCAGAAGTGGATTGTGCAGAAGGAAGAAGTATAAGTCTTTCCTTTATGTTTTCTATTCCTTTTGTAGCCATTCATCGGTTTAGCTACAAAAACCGTAGCAAAATCTGCAACAGAAAAAGCAACTTTTCTACAATGCGGTACCTTAGCCTAAAAGGGTTGCATGAGGCTTTTTTTTATCCAAAATAATGCAAATCTTGTTTATTGGTTTTAACCTATTCATTTTAACAGAGCTGAGCTGCCATACCAGACACAGCTCATGTACAATTGTGTCACTGTTTAGGAAAAATACTTCTTTATACTATATTATACAACATGAGAAATTAATTCACGTAAATGGAGCTGTGCTTCAATTCTCTACATTGCAACATGTCAAGACTGAAGAACAATGATGCTGTAACCCCTTCTTTTATTTATTTACTATACTGCCAACATATATGGCACTGCTGTACACTGTCACTATGATATCATCATTCACATCAATTTCTATCCATGCACAGTACATACATGTAGCAGAGCTGAAGTTGTAATTTCTTTGTACTGTTGTGACTCTTTATATTAATTCAGCAGAGCCAGATTTTGTGCATTAATGTGGAAAATCACTGAAAGCAGGATATTCTTAAAACACGACAAACTCAGCTTGCTACTTTGATAAACTAAGTTCTGCTATATATGTAGATACCATAAATCAGAAAATACTTTACTGCACCTGCTGACATCCATGTTTTTTTTAAATTTATGGTTACTAACTGCATGCATTATAATTGTTTGTGGAGTAGATGCCATAAATTATATGGTGTCACACAAAAGAAGTCCTGAGGCGATCTTTGTGCTAAACAAAGTAAACCTTTGCAGTCATTTTGTTCATTCAGAATTTATGTACAATGCTGTGTACAGTCATGGCCAAAAGTTTTGAGAATGACACAAATATTATATTTTCACATGATCTGCTGCCCTCTGGTTTTTATGTGTGTTTGTCAGATGTTTTTATCACATACAGAAATATAATTGCATTCATATTATGAGTAACAGAAGCTTATATTGACAGTTAGAATGAGTTAATGCAGCAAGTCAATATTTGCAGTGTTGACCCTTCTTCTTCAGGACCTCTGCAATTCTCCCTGGCATGCTCTCAATCAACTTCTGGACCAAATCCTGACTGATAGCAGTCCATTCTTGCAGAATCAATGCTTTAATTTTGTCTGAATTTGTTGGTTTTTGTTTGTCCACCCGTCTCTTGATGATTGACCACAAGTTCTCAATGGGATTAAGATCTGGGGAGTTTCCAGGCCATGGACCCAAAATCTCTATGTTTTGTTCCCTGAGCCATTTAGTTATCACCTTTGCTTTATGGCAAGGTGCTCCATCATGCTGGAAAAGGCATTGTTGAGCGCCAAACTGCTCTTGGACGGTTGGGAGAAGTTGCTCTTGGAGGACATTCTGGTACCATTCTTTATTCATGGCTGTGTTTTTAGGCAAGACTGTGAGAGAGCCGATTCCCTTGGCTGAGAAGCAACCCCACACATGAATGGTTTCAGGATGCTTTACAGTTGGCATGAGACAAGACTGGTGGTAGCGCTCACCTCTTCTTCTCCGAATAAGCTCTTTTCCAGATGTTCCAAACAATCGAAAAGGGGATTCATCAGAGAAAATGACTTTACCCCAGTCCTCAGCAGTCCACTCCCTGTACCTTTTGCAGAATATCAGTCTGTCCCTGATGTTTTTTCTGGAGAGAAGTGGCTTCTTTGCTGCCCTCCTTGAGACCAGGCCTTGCTCCAAGAGTCTCCGCCTCACAGTGCGTGCAGATGCACTCACACCTGCCTGCTGCCATTCCTCAGCAAGCTCTGCACTGCTGGTAGCCCGATCCCGCAGCTGAAACACTTTTAAGAGACGGTCCTGCCGCTTGCTGGTCTTTCTTGGGCGCCCTGGAGCCTTTTTGGCACCAATGGAACCTCTCTCCTTGAAGTTCTTGATGATGTGATAGATTGTTGACTGAGGTGCAATACTCTTCCCAGTTAGGCCATTTTTGTGCAGTGCAATGATGACTGCACGTGTTTCTTTAGAGATAACCATGGTTAACAGAAGAGAAACAATGATGGCAAGCACCAGCCTCCTTTTAAAGTGTCCAGTGGTGTCATTCTTACTTAATCATGACAGATTGATCTCCAGCCCTGTCCTCATCAACACCCACACCTGTGTTAATGGAGCAATCACTGAAACGATGTTAGGTGGTCCTTTTAAGGCAGGGCTGCAATGATGTTGAAATGTGTTTTGGGGGATAAAGTTCATTTTCTATGCAAATACTGACTTTGCAAGTAATTGCTGTTAAGCTGATCACTCTTTATAACATTCTGGAGTATATGCAAATTGCCATTAGAAAAACTGAAGCAGTAGACTTTGAAAAAAATTAATATTTGTATCATTCTCAAAACTTTTGGCCATGACTGTACTGTTTGTTCCTATCCTGTGTACGGCACTAGACTAGCTTGTGCACTACATATACTGTTACTGGGATACTTAAAATATTTGTCCAAGATTTTTAATAAGTACACTAAAAACATAAAATACTGTAAAATAAAACAATAATTAATACTTAACTATTACATGCTCTACATATATGTGACCAAACACTAGCCAAAGAAGTGATGTCTGCACGTATGACACTGGAATGCTAAGGCCACTGTTTGGTCGCTGCAGCCTCATGCACATGTATGGCACATTATCACTGCAGGACAAGTGATATTATAGGGGCCACCAGAACAACAATTCTGGAGTGGCAGGAAAATAACCAGGCGATTATGCATTTTTTTATTTTTAGTACATTTTATATCCTGGGCAACACCTTAATCCTTCCCAATTAACCAACCATGTGATGTGTATCTTAATTGGTACAGATTATCTGTCATCATATAGATAATGATCCTGTCCTCCCACAGATCTGTCTGTTTTCCCAGCTGTATCAATTTAACATATAATAACTTAATATATATACATAAACCCTATACAAATATTAAGCCCTTAAACACTTGTTCCCTTACAAACATACAGTAATAGTGAAATAAAAGAAAACTTACCAGTGCGCTGAACACAGGCAATATAAACAGCAATAAAATAGAGCATATGCTGCATCTTCCTTTTCCAGTGATTGCTCCACATTCCATCTAAGGGGGGCGTCCTGAGAGACAAGAAAGAGACCATTTATAGAACTTTTCTCTCCCCAGAATCGGACGTCTCTTCTTTAGTTAATGAAGTGTTTATGAAGTATTAACATTCTGACAGCTACCGCTCACTCACATCTGTGATACTATTCATATTGCTGAAAGTGATATTTGTACTGCAGACATTGCTTACTGAGGGTACATGACATGCAACAGTTATGCTGTGCAGGAAAATAATCTAATAAAACCAGAAAAAGATCTGTTCTATCCATATTAATAAACATACCTGGAATATGTCACCCTATATGTTTACTGTATCATGGGTCAGTGACATAGACAAACAGAATATGAATCACAGTCTTTTTTACATACCGTACATTTTTTACAATTACAGTTTTAATGCATCACACAAACACGGCACAAAGTTGTATTATTACTGTAATAAGTACGGTAAGAGATGTCTGCACTTTTTGCAACAGATTTATAGCTCCAAAGTAGCAAAAACAAAAATGAGGCAATTTTGAAGACTATTACTACTATAGTACTACTATGTTGCTTATACAACTCGAATGAAGAGCTATGGCCCAAATTTACTAATAGTTAAACAGTATAAACTTAGACTAGAACAGTCTAAAAAGACACTAGATTTATCACAGTGGTTGATGCTGGATGATAAATCTTGGTTGTCTAGTGTAACTTACGGGCACATTCACACGACGGAATTTGCTGCGGATATGGGGGCGGAATCCGCAGCAAATTGCTTTCAACGGGAGGCAGAGATCGCAGCAGCACGCGGAAAAAAGAAGCGTCCTGCTCGATCTTGCCGCGGATTCCACGGCTGATTCAGCCATGGAGTCCACGGCTCGAAACTCCCTGCTGATAAAGCCCATTTATCTCCATCAGCATCTGGTCGCAGCCGACCGCGGGCAAAAATTGTGCAGCTAAATGCGTCCAGAAGTTGGACCCTATGGATCAGACACTAAAGCCCTATCCAGTGTATATGTGATGCATATATTTTAGTAAAATCCCTTTCGAAGATAAACTGTCACATTGAAAGTGGGATGTGTTACTCAATGACTAGCTCTGAATGCATGCTCATATAGGGATAGGCTGTCAGTCACTGACAGGACCGCCCATAAGTCAGTTACTGGTAGGACCACCTATAATGAAGAAGATTTAAATGAATAAATGACATTTTACACTGCAATTTCCTTGTGACAGGGGCATTATAAAATTAGAAACGTATAATATTCATACACAATATTGTCAAGACACTTCTCTTCTACCATGCCTTCCTTTGCAGGGTGTCACACACTTCCTATGGTATATAATATTTATCAGTCCTGGGGCTGCTCAGGAAAGGTTCTGTGCTCATTCTTACTGTTGCGATGCTCCAAACACGGTAAAATTCTCCTAAGGGTCAAACCCCAGTACAGTAGCATATTGTTACACATGGAATAAAACTACAAGAGCGTGGTTATAGAAATTACATTGGGAGGCCATAATCACTAATGATGGAGGCCCTGCTCTTGTAGTCAAGGGATCTTGGTAAAGAATTTTGAAAAGAAGGATACTGGGATTTGGGTGATATAGTCAAACACTGTTTTGGGCTACAGCTGATTTTAAGGCTAAGGCCCCACGTGGCATCCAGCAGCAAAAAAACAGAGGTTTCCTCTGCGGACTTTCTGTTTCAGTTATACCTATAGGGAAACCACCAGCATTTCCTTAGGTATAACTGACATGCTGCGATTTCCAAAACTGCAACGGTTTTGAAAATTACAGCGTTTCCGCAGAGCGTTTTCTACTGCAAAGTGAAGATGGGAATCGCTAGACAGTTAAATATAAGTAAGCTTAAAAAGTGAAGCTACATAACAATAAACTATAACCATTATTAAAATGTTTGTCACATTACAATATGTCAGTAAAATCTGTTTACCATGCTTACCATATGCCTCAACTGAAGGGGTGAAAGACACAAACTGCCACAGAACTAGTAAATTATTCTCACCAACAAAAACATCTATTAAAATGATTCATCTTTACACAATAATTATCACTAAATAACCACAAAGGTAATAAAAATGAATAAATACTGTAATAAACCACACTATAAATCACCACTAACCAGTTCATGCATATCTGTTCTATACCACAACACAGTCTCCTTATGTAAAGCTGTGGCTGTGTTCTGTTAGGCAGAGGCCCCACGTTGCGGAAACGCAGCTTTTTTTGTTGCAGATTTTGCTGCGTTTTTTTTTAGCCAAAGAAAGAAGTGGATTGATCAAAAGGTAGAAGAATAAGAACTTCCTATATATTTCCTATTCCTTTTGTAGCCATTCTTGATTTTGTCTCAAAAAAACTCAGCAAAATCTGCAATAAAAAAAAGCTGCGTCTCCACAACGTGGGGCCTCAGCCTAACGCTAAAGACTCACTTAGCAAAATGCAGCTAAAAAACGATGTGAAAAAAAAATTTAGCGGAAACACATCACAATTTTTTTCCGCACCATTTTTAATTTTTGATGAGTTTTTCTCAGCGAATTTTCTTCCCTTATTAAACCTATAGGGAAAACACAAGCGTTCTCGCAGGTATAAGTGACATGCTGAGATTTTTTTAAAAATATGGGCATTTTTGAAAAGGCAGCTTTTCCACAGTGTTTTTTTTTTTTTTTTTTGCAATGTGTGGATGGGATTAGCCAGAATCTCATTCACTTTGCAGGTACTGTAAAACGCATTTTTTTTCATGGCGTTTCCTCAGCGACAAAAATGTTACATTTCCGCAACGTGGGGCTTTAGGCTAAGGCCCCACATAGCGTCCCACAGCAAAAAAAGTTTTTCCCGCAGTGTCTTCCACAGAAAGTCCATAGAGGTTTCCTTTCTGGACTTTCTGCTTCAATTATACCAATAGGGAAACTGCGACGGTTTTGGAAATCGCAGTGGGGATGGGATTCACTAGAATCCTATTCACTATTCTGTGACTGTAATGTTACGTGGGGCCCCAGCTTTAGCCTCAAGGGGTTTATGCTTAATCACTCTATAATAAGAATTTTGGCAACTTTCTACTATGCTTTGTGCTTCAATTCCTCACATTTTTAAAGATATCTGCTTGTTCTTAGTGAAGAGGAACCTTTATAGACTAAAAACCAGCACTGGCTTATAACCTCTCATAGTTAGTATTTTGCAACAATTGTATGTAGGCAAGTCTAGTGTGGACTTCAGGCGTGTACATTTTATGTACACTTAGGGCATGTTCACAGATTGAGGATTCTGTCAGGATTCAGACATGGATTTCAAGCCTAAATCCTAATAAAATCTGAATAGTCTTTTTCTGTTAGTTAACATCAATGGTGTATTTTATACCGCATACAAACACTCCAGAAAAATGAATCTACATGGAATAATGAATGCAGTGTAGATCTGAAAGTCCACAATTTTCATTATTGCCATGGATTCCACATAAGAAGCCAAAGAGGTAAGCGGCAATGCTCTCATTGCTCCACAAAGCAATATTTACATATTGACAAAAACAGCCATATCTCAGCAATGGAGCCGCCAACTTACATGGCAAAACCACAGTTTGATTCAGGTAACGCTAAACTATCTATCTGTGGGACTGGGTTGATATACTGGATTCTGGTGACAGACTTCCTTTAACGTGCACATTTAGCTTGGTCAGTTTTATTAGAAGGTTGTAGAGTCATACATAGTATTGTGGGATACATGACTAGACTGGACAGATCTGTTCTGCCCACTCTATATTCCATGTGACACTAAGCATAGTTCATTGGTCTTTTAAGCTTTATATTATATTGTCATAAATTACCAGAGTCCAAAAACACACATCTATTGTCTATGACCACCTTTAGGAAGCTCAAGTCAAGAACAATAAGAAAGATGACAGAATGATTCTGAGCAATAATACTAAAAAGAATTTATGAATGCATTTATGCCTGTTTTCTTGTGCCCGTCACCTTTCTTGTACCAAAGATGCAACACATCCCCCATCCTGTGCCTTGCTCGCCACTTTTTGCGAATGTGGGTGGTGCAGGGTGGAGAGTAGGGCTGCCATAGTGAGGGACGGTCTGGGCATGACTTTTATAGCGTGAATTATACAGGAATTTTATGCCAGTTCCTTACTGTCGTAGACTTCCATTTCGGTGCACAGTTGTGTGCCTGATTTATTAAGAGGCCGGAGACTCTTGATAATTCAGGCTTGCTTTGCGCCAGTGAGGGCCTTTATTAAGAGTGGTGCACGAAACACCAGTCTTAATAAATCTGCCCCAGTGTATATTTTGCTTTAGTTCAGGTAAGAAGATGAGTAGTTTTTCTTTTCAACAATAAAGTAAACTAAGTAGAGCAGAAAACATATTGTGTCCATACTTACAACCACTGTACACTGCAGCTATTCACCCTCTGTGAAAAGAACCCTTCCTTTTTTTGCTTGTATGACAGTGCTGCCAAGTGCCATAGCAGATTAGGCAACTAATGCATCTTTCTATCATATGGTTGGCACTTGCTCTTGTGACGCAAGATATAATAGATTCTGAGGCAGCAAACAGTACTTGCTATTCACTTGAATGGCAAGCCTAAAACTGTGAAACATCTATGAAAGGAGTTATACATCCTTAGCTTCTAGCAGTGCCAACCAAGCTCACAGTTGTGCATGTTGTGCTAAACCAAACCATTTTAAGACTATATATTTTTATAAAGTAGAATTTCATGTTTTTGTACATCTTTTTTGAAGTCAACAGGCAGTGGTCTCACAAAGCAGCGAGCTTACTGCATTTCTGAAGCCCAGTTCAACTATTCTAAATTGCTATATCCATTCAAAGTGGTAACCCCCGCCAGGCCTTCCTGCTCTTCAGTTTCCACTGGGATCTAGAGGTGATACAAATATTGCAGGCAGTGTTCTCATGTGGCTTAGTTCTCATGGCGGGAACAGGCCAGTAAAAGGAACTCAATATACTGTACAACAAATCGACAAAGATCTATAATAATGGCATTGGCAGAAGGTATTATTTTCATTCATGGGGCTGTGTGCAAACAATAATACTAAGAAAATATGGGAAACCAAATGTGAATATATGTTTTAATTGCAGTAGAATTAACATTTCACTTGATTCAATTATAGACAAAATTGCAGACTGCTTAAAATGTGAGATAGACTGAAATAAGGGTGTAAAACAAATATCATTTACCCTAGGGCTGCTACAAAGAATGGCCCTTAATCCAGAGGACTCAATATAACCAAGTATTGCATTGTCATCCTTATATAAACCAGCATAAGTATTTCTTTGTCCAATGAGAAACTGATCAGGTTGGGTCATACATGACATGATAACAAGCGGAAAAGTCAGGGGCTCATCCCCAACAACTAGGGCAGTTTTTCAATGGAATTTACAACTCTGTATATTTTTGGCAGATGTTGCCCTTGGTCAGATTTGGAAACAGGACCCCAGTGCTGCAAAGCTACCTTGCTAATCAGTGAGCCTCCATTGTCGACATGGACTGTAAAATACTCTAGGTATCCATGCAGAAAATGTCCTTTTAGAATATATTCAGAAGGAATGTAGCAAAGTCTTTTTATTATAAACAGACAGTTCCAAAAGTATGGCTTATTATTTCACACATATTCATAATATGCAAAAGAAACAATGGGTAACTCTGTATGTTTATATGCTTTTTTGGAATGTTCTACAAGGTCCAGTTTGGCAAAATCTGATAGCTCTATTGCTAAAACTTAAAGGAAGTTTCCAGATAAGTAAAAATAGATTGAAATTGCTCAGATTTGGGATACTGACATAATAAAGTGATACTCACCTTCACCAATACTTTTCTGACACTGGCTGAGACCCCCTTGGTCTCTATTTCTTTGTGTTTCGCAATATACAGGAACTTCTGTACCTGCTCAGCCAACCACTGGCCACAACAGTGACATGCTTTAGGCAGTGATTCGCTGATAGGGCATTTCCAGGCATTTCCTGTATGTGTCAAGACAGCAAGAAGTAAAGATCAGCAGGGACCTGGATAGTACAGGAATGGGAGCAGGAGGGGATGGTAGAGGTGAGAATCACTTTTTTATGTTAGTACCCCTAATCTGATCAGTTTTCAGTATATTTTTTACAATGATAAAGTAAGGCTATTACAAAATTGCTAAAAAAAAAAAAGTGTGAAACTTGAGATGTGTGACATAATGTAAAGGACCTGGTGACAGTCTCCATATTGGTACAACTGAAGATTTTTCCAAGGCCAGAAACATCTCGTTGCATAGAAAAACAGACTGAAATCAATCAATTATAAGATATAACAGACTTTTAACTTTAATGTCCCTTTTAGGTTTCCATATCTAATACAAACAGATTGTTTTGGAAACGGATTACAGTACAGGGGCCTGGGATGCTAAGTCAGCAACTGATCCTATTAGGTCTCCTATATATACTATTACTATTAACCTATATATATCATATATATATATATATATATATATATACTGTACTGTATGACCAGCCTGCAAGTACTGCCCTCTTTTTACCTCATACAGGTGGCCATAAAAAAAAAAACTGCAAATATGTATATAAAACAATCAATATCTTTCTAATTATGCTTTTCCACAGTGAGTTTCTCAACAGCAAAATATAACGATTATGAGATTGGGTGCTATTGTCTTGTGTAAGGCCTGCTGTGCATTCTGCTGATAAAGTCAATTGGGTAACGCTAAACTGTATTTTAAAATTACCTTCATACTTATGATGCAGAGCCTATAAACTGATATAAAATATAATACTAATGTATTAGACTATGTTTCACACGTTTAGGATTTCCAAAAGACAAATCCAATGTGGATTTTTCAAAGAATCCATGACACAGATTCAAGGCAGATTCAGCCAATCCCCACATAGAGCAGCCCCATTCTCATTTAATGGGTCTCATATGAGGTTTTCCATGCAGAATCAAATCAACTAATACATTTTCTGTGGATTGTAAAATCTGCAGCATGTTTATTATTCCATGTGAATAGGCTGTTCACTTATATTCACTGCAGAATGTTGGTGGATTCTGTCAAGATTTAGGTGCAGGATCCTGAACATGTGAACAAGACCTTGATGTGTTAGTTGTAGCTGAACTGCTCTGTAAAGTTCTATGTTACTGACTTTCTGACAAACAATTCAGCCCTGTTATATCTGTATAAAATATTTATGGTAGACTCATTTACTGTATGCTTTTATTTGTGTGTATTGCTTTCACATGTTATAGTTACAACCAGCCAGATTATAAAGACAACTATGGGGACATAGAGAGATCATTGCCTGACAGAAGCTGAGTAGTAGGAAGTCATAGGACCATTCTACTATTTTCTACTATACAGTAAGTACCATATAAGGTATACTTATAGTGGCTAAATATTTTATTATTAAGCCCACTCCATGTAGGAATTACAGAAGCTCCCCCCCCAGTAGGCAATCATAGGACCACTCTACTATTTTTCTGCCATACAGTAAATCCCACATTAAATATATTAATAGTGGTTAATTATTTAATTATTAATAAGCCCACTCCATGTAGGGATTCACGGAAGCTTCCCCCCCTAGTAGGCAATCATAGGACCACTCTACTATTTTTCTGCCATACAGTAACACCCACATAAGCTATCTTTATGGTAACTATTTATTTTATTATTAAGCCCATTCCATACAGGGATTTACAGAAGCTTCCCCTCTAGTAGGCAATCATAGGACCATTATACCATGTTCTACTATATAGTAAGTGCCACATAAGCTATACTTACAGTGGCTAATTATTTTATTATTAATAAGCCCACTCTATGTAGGAATTCACAGAAGCTTCCCCCCTATTAAGCAATGATAGGACCACACTACCATTTTCTACTATACAGTAAGTACCACATAAGGTATACTTATAGTGGCTAAGTATTTTATTATTAAGCCCACTCCATGTAGGAATTACAGAAGTTTCCCCCCTAGTAGGCAATCATAGGACCATTCTGCTATTTTTCTGCCATACAGTAACACCTGCATAAGCTATCTTTATGGTGACTATTTATTTTATTATTATTAAGCCCACTCCATGCAGGGATTTACAGAAGCTTCACCCCTAGTAGGCAATCATAGGACCATTATACCATGTTCTACTATAAAGTAAGTCCCACATAAGCTATACTTATAGTGGCTAATTATTTTATTATTAATAAGCCCACTCCATGAAGGAATTCACAGAAGCTTCCCCCCTATTAGGCAATCATAGGACCATTCTACTATTTTCTACTATACAGTAAGTACCACATAAGGTATACTTATAGTGGCTAATTATTTTATTATTAAGCCCACTCCATATAGGGATTCACAGAAGCTTCCCCCCTAGTAGACAATCATAGGACCACACTACTATTTTTCTGCCATACAGTAAATCCCACATGAAATATATTAATAGTGGTTAATTATTTTATTATTAATAAGCCCACTCCATGTAGGAATTATAGCAGCTTCCCCCTGTGTTATCTACTAGGCATGAAGAAATTCTATATGCTAACTGCCCACAATGAAGGGATATGAGCACTGAGTGTCACACACAACACATTATTTAGTCCCTCATTATGGTATTGTATATTTATAACCTAAACACAGAAAATTAGTATTCTGCTGTTCTATCCCTCAGTCTAAAACACTATGCTCACCAGCTATGTAAATATAATGATATCAATATTAGCATTTGAACACTCACCTACTTGGGGAACAAATTGATTTACAATGACATATTAGCACCTGTAGGACAGTGAACAAACTATGTTTTCCAATGGAATGATTACCAAGTTAAGAACTTACAAATAAGGTGATTCTGTTACAAACTGACATGGTGCCATAGTACGTACGCCATCACAGCAGCAGATCAGATTTGTGGTTGGGTACTTGGAGCAGAATCAGGAAACAAAGGGCCTTTTAGTACTTAGAATCATTTTCACTAAGGATATAACTTGATACAGTGGCGAACAGACATAAAAGTAATGGCTTGCTGACCGCCAACACTTTACAAAAATTTCTCTATTCCCGAAATTGTTATTAATCCATACAATTTACAATATAGGCATGAATTGTCTCAGAAGGTACATTACACTGTAGGGTATGTAATGACTTCCCACCAAGCACCAGGAGCTTGATATGTATCTGATATCACAACTGTCAGTTTATGACATCACATTTTGTTATCATTATCAATAACATTCCATTGACAATTATTCTGACTAGAACAAAAATCCTAACCATATTGCCTTATATGAGAAATTCTCAAGTGACTTATTTCAGAGGCATTTTACATAAATCTATTATGTTGTGGATAGGCGGTTTCCCATTTGTTCCAAATAAATAGATCATTACCACAGATGTAAGAATTAATTCCAACTACTAAATCAAGGTTGAAATTACAGAGGTATCCGCATGTTTATTACCACATTTTGTGGTTATAAAGGAGGGGATTGCTGAATATTTTACTGGAAACGTCATGTACAGCATGAACCACACAGAAAATGACACATTACAACTGAGAGATGAACAATTCATAATTAAAGTGGCATTGTTGTCAGTAGTCATACAACATTATCATTATTATACTACTATGTGATCTGTAGTATCCAGGACACACATTGCATCATGAGGAGAATGGGATCCTCTCATTTATTAATCCACTCTCAGAGTTACAGCCTCATCCGAACCAGATGTTAACATCTCTATAAAGAAATCAATAGATTTCAATTAAATGGCTGTGATCATCATACATGTAAAGTTAATAAATCATCTTCTATATAGTTTTCATAAAGTACACAGCTTGTGCAGAAGAACCTCTTGGGATGAAGTCTAGGTAGATACTGTACAGTAGTGCCAATGAATAACTTTTCCGGATCAACAAATAAATACAATCATCTAGTATATAACAGATAGACAGGCAGATATATAAAGAGATAGATAAATAATATAAGATAGACAGACCTATAGATAGATAAATACTTTACGATAAAACTTGGCATCAAGGTACAGAAGAACATTCTGTAAAGTCATGAACTGTAAAAACGTTTATCCCTAATATTAGCATTTAAGCGGAAACCTGATTCTACATTTCCACAAACATTTTGTGAATTCCATCTACAACCTACAGTATTACTCCCTGCTTCACCTAGAGAATCCTCACAGGCTGAAGCATCCAAGACTAAATTCCTGTCTCTAACTGAAAAAAGGTCAATATTTGAGCTAGATTGTATCTACAGCCAGAAGATGAGGAGTATAATAACACACTTTAATTTACTACCTGATACAAAAAGCTTTCTGTTAATATAGAACCTACAAACCAAGTCATATAACACCATGCACAAGCCTTTACATGCACAGAAAAAATTCTGAAGGGTTGTCTGAGTTTCTATTGCTAGTACTTATACCCTCAGGGACATCATGTTTGAACATTTCTAATAAAGCTCAGACAGAAAAACTGTATGTAACTATGTGTATGTAGATACAAGATAGATAGATAGATAGATAGATAGATAGATAGATAGATAGAACATTCTATGTAAAACACAGTGCTTTATTCCACCAACAGGAGAACTTCAAGTCCTGAGATGACTTCAGGACCTGGTTCTCCGCCACAGCTGGTGCCAGGCAGATCGCATTTCCAAGTGAGTGCTAAAGAAACTTACAATTTGGTGAACATTTCCACGTAGTCCTTATTGCAGCATGTTTCTCCTCTAGAAGTCTCCTTGAACCTGCAGGGTTTAGACTAGCTATTCCTCAGCCTTAGTGGCTGTCAATCATGTGAAGTGGACAGGGAGAGGGAGCTCCTGACTTGTGGTGTGTGACCAGTCCCGGTGGAGATGTCTGCGGTGACCAGCTGTGGCCGGTGGTGTGTCTTCTCCTCCAGCTTGTAGTGCGCAGGCAGCAGTGCTCAGCTCTACTCTGTGAGTCTCTGTGCTGCTGGCTCTCAGAACAAGTGCAGCTCAGTTTCACATTACAGCACTTGGATTGCAGAAGTAAAACCTGCTTCTGTCTTGGGCTGAGTCAGTTTCCGAGACAGGAATGAATGAAGAGAAGAGGTGAATTCCAAGTTTCTTATCTATGTAAAGGTCCCCAAAACTTAGATCCACCAAGCAGAAAAGGGTGGGAAGTTCTTGTGAGCTTTTCTCAGATGGTTGCCAACTCTGTTCATGGGTCCAGAGAGCCTTTTTTGGGACTATGTGACACTCCTCTGTTCCCTTATCTCTTCCTCCTGACCTCTTTCTGTGGCATTGTTTATTATGACAGTCTTTCAGTAGGCTGATTAGGTTTCTTCTACAGTATCTGGTTTTTCACAGTCCCTACATTACCCCTGTGATCAGTCACTGGCTGTCCACACTTTCCAATTTCATCTCACAGAATTTCAGCTTCTTCTCTTTAACCTGTGCTTGCCTTCAAGTCTTCATTGCATTGCTTGTGTCAGTCCTCCAGGTGCTGGGAACTTCAGGCTTGCTTCTAAGCTCTTGCTGAAGCTGCCTCCCTTGCTTTTACTGTCTTTGTACTGTGTCTATGGTGTCCAGGGCTACTGCTGAGACTTTTTCTAAAAGACTCTGTTCAGTGCAGCCCCACCCTAAAATGTAACCCCCGCAACAGCACTTATCCCATTACTAGACCATGCACCTCTCCATGCAGCAATCCTATCCACTTCTGTTCTTAAGGGCTATTATGTCTTATTTTAAAGATGAATAAGTGTTTTCTGCTAATTCCTTTTGAAAATAATCTACAGGCTCTTATATATTTTACTTTATATATACATTATGTTTACAACATTCTTTTAATATTACTGTACCCAGGGACGTAACTATCAATGCAAATTTCTGACTGAGGCCTCCCCTTCACACGTATAGCACCCCCTTTACTGGCCCCCATATGGTATAATTCCCACTTTAATGGCCCCCACATGGTAAAAAAAAGCCCCCTTTACTGGCTCCCACATGGTGCATTGTCTCCTGATTGGTCCTCATACAGTATGCTGCCTCCTTTAGTGGCCTCCACTACTGCCCCCCCCCCCCCCACACACACACACACACTATATTGCCCCTTTACTGGCTGTTGCCTCAGCTTTCTCATCAGCCTTCAGCCCTTCAGGGGGCCCCTTGTGTTGCACATCACATCACTACCACTGAACAGCTTCAGGAAGTTGCTGACACTTTCCAGTGCAGCACACAGCACCTCCTGGAGGATGAAAGGGAAGCGGAGGCAGTAGTGGACAGTAGCGGGGATCGGTACGTAAATAGCGTCTGTAACAGCCTATTAAATAAAAGCAGCATGGAGCTGACTGGGCTTCCTAAAGTCGTGGGCCTCTTAGATGCCACTACAGCAGCTGTGGCGGTATTTCCACTACTGACTTTATCAATTCATTCTGACTTTACCTTGAAATAGGGTAAACTTTTACCACTATAGAAAAGTTATTAATCGATCTGGATCATAATTGCAGTTGTCTACAGTAGAAAACCCATTTTTAATACCTTATTAAGGAACAGAGGGGTGGGGTGGTTTGGTTGTTCATAATCCATATCTATTAGCCAAGTGGAGATTGTCTTTCTCTTTGCAGTATCCTGGCACGTCTCTGCATTGGGCTGCCTTCACACATAGTTTTTTCATGGTGTAATTTTTGTTTTTGAAATAGAAAGCAATTACAAAACACCAGTATTGCTGTGTGTTTTTTATGGCATTTTCTGCACTTGGCATTTTTTTTAACCACACAGCATTTTTTCCTGTGTCTTTTTACTTACCTTTTAATGAAATCAATAGCAAAGGCCTGGAGAAAAAACATACCCAGAGAATAGCGCATTTTGGAAAAAAAAAAAAAATAGAGGCAAAAAAGCCATGGAATGTTCAAAAAGAAAGCAAAATTAAAAAACGCCATGTAAGGTTATTTCTAATGTCTTATGCATTTTAGAAAAATGTAATGTATATGCTGTGACTAGAACTCTGTGAGGAATTTATTAAGGCTGGCGTTTCCTATGGCAGTCTTAATTCATTACTCCAGTGGCGCAAGATGTGTCTGAAAATATAAAAATTCTGTGAATTGCAAGGTCCCTTGTGTCAAAATTGAAATGTATGCCAGTCCAATTCAGTTATAACTCATGCTGGTTTTATGGCATGAGTTATAATAAATATGCCAGGCCGAGGTAACTCTGCCCTAGCCCACCTTGCTCTCTGCCCTGCTCCACCCAGTTTCTAAAAAGTGGCTAGCAGATTGTACAATAGAGAATGTAGCACATTTTTGGAGCATCTTTTAGCACAAAGGGCCAAGTGCCAAAAATGAGTCACTTTAGCCTCAAACTTGCTTACTTATTTTAGTAAATTTTAGCAGCAGTCTCTCCCATTTTTAAGGTTTATTCACGCGTCCGTTTTATATACACGTCATATTCATGTTAATTAATCCTTTTACAGTAAATTATCCTATAATTGCCCTATATCAGAAAGGATGTTATCATTAACCCCTTCACTAACATGGACATCACACGCCACTGCAGTGAATTTGTGTCAATTTAAATATGAAAATGTAAGTCATATGTATGCTGGTTGAAGGGGGCTCACATGCCGTTTTTGAAAATTCAGCTTTTCCACAATTCTTTTTTTTCCGCAGTGTGTAGATTAAATTAACCAGAATCTTATTCACTTTGCTCGTACTGTGAAATGTTGTGTTTAATTTTTCCCTGCTGTGTTTCCGCTACGTGGGGCCTTAAAGATTAGTGGTTGGGGGGAATGGCCTGAGGCTGCAGACAACTAGACTCATCTATCTCCAGCTCCGGCTCTACATACACCGAACTACCAATTTTCGGTGTCCCCACTCAGATACCGGATACCATGCCAACCCCCTGCACTTCGCTTTACTCACACCTCATTTCCTAATTTTTTTTATTCTCACTATAACCTTGTTAGCCAAACAATCTAAGAGCAGAGGAGTGGCGGTCTTGGTTAGGAATTCAGTTCCCCTACAGGTTGATAGTAAGACAGTGGATCCCCAGGGAAGGTATATTATTATTCTGTGCCACCTTTATGGCCAACAACTGTGCCTCTTCAACTCCTACGCCCCCAATGAGTCCTCGGTAACTTTATTTCATGAGTTTCAATGCCATTACTTCAGATACCCATCCACATTTTGACAGGGTATGGTCCCCTTGGGTTAATAGGTTCAATATCCCAGGTCTGTTGTATTGTCTTCAGCACTAATTTATTGATGTGGTCAAGTGTTACGTTCTTTTCCCCCTGGGCAGGCGCCAAGACCTGCATTATAGTGCTGCCCATCCCTTTTCTCTCTCCCCTTTGTTTGTGTTTTGTTTTTTACCTTTTTATTCCTATTATCCTGTAGGATTCATCATTTTGGATTCGTCATGGTGTCTTTGTATTACAATACGTGTGTTTTCTTACTCTCAGGAATGTTTTCCACATTGTTATTTTGCCTTCTTGTTTTATTGATGCTATAATTCAATAAATACCTTTGAAACTAAGGACTAGTGATTAGAATATAAGAAAGCACTTTCAGATTCCACCAAGTAATAAAGTTAAACTGTTAAAGAGTGTTAAAGGGGTTTTCGACAGAACTTACAGTAATGGACAAGGAGCACTGCAGCTGCTTCGATTCAAGTAATAGGAGCAGTACTGCAATTCCCCAGAACCACCGCTAAACAGTGGATGGAGCTACAACTTTGTAGGTGAATAGGAGGAGCTTCATGTGCCCCTTCTCCACTGCTATAACTTCTGGCACTGGAGGCTACCAAAACACTTCATCTATGTGGGCTCCAGGTGTAGTATCCCCATGGATCAAATATTTATGTTATGGATAGGTCATATGTATGAAAATCCTTTAGGAGCAGAACAACCCCTTGCAGTTTACTCAAGCAATAAATCACATTCCAGATTTTTCAAAAGTAAATGATTTTTGTTAAATAACCATTTAAGCTGATAGCAAAATGAAATCTTATTAGTATGAAGAAAGATGAAAGCTCAGTGTTAGGGTGGGTTCACACCTGCGCTTCAGTCCGTCCGTTGCCAATCCGAGTGAAAATCTCGGCGAACGGGATTGGCATCGGATACAGACAGGTCAGCGACGCATTGGTTAAAAACCCATTCATTTGAATGGGTTTTTAAAGCAATGCGAGGGTGTCCGATTGCACCCTCTGCGCTGCAAAGCGTTTTTTTTTTCGTCGGACACGAAGTCCTGCCTGTCCGACTTTGTTTCCGACGAAAAAAAAGGATTCTCAGCGCAGAGGGTGCAATCGGACATCCTCGGATTGCTTTAAAAACCCATTCAAATGAATGGGTTTTTAACCAATGCGTCGCTGACCTGTCTGTATCCGATGCCAATCCCGTTCGCCGAGATTTTCACTCGGATTGGCAACGGACGGACTGAAGCACAGGTGTGAACCCACCCTTACTAGTGTTTTTCCTGCCCTTCAACTTCTTTTATAACCCTCACTGGTTTATATTCTAGGAAGAATTCTAAGATCAATATGAAGAAAAACCTGCCACCAGTACAAAACCCATAGTAGTATAGACCCTCTTTTAGATGTCAGAATGACACCAAGGGATCAAATGTGGCCTCCTAACTAGGAAACTATAAATAGCTTCTTGCATTTGTTCAGCACTAGATTCCCATCTCAGGAACCTGTATGCCCTACCCATCAGTTTTGTTACTCTTGAATGGTGTGTTTCCACGTTTAGTTTTTATGCTGTTTTTGAAACCAAAAAGTGGGGCGGTTTGGAAAACAGAGAAGTACAATATGTCTCTCCAGTTAGAAAACTTAGGTTGAGGACAGTAGATGGCCATATTCAATGTACCTACTCAGAAGGTTAGCAACCCATGTGCAGCGATATATATATATTTGGTGGTATCCTCATTTCACTGGCTGATGTTTAAGCCTTGTGCCAAAGTTCTGAAGTACTGTATTTTCACTTGATGGTGCAATGTTTTGTTTGCTGTTTGAAGTGTTCACGCAAAACTGGAGTTGCTGTACCAAGGGGGTGGCTTTTTGGCCACATGCTGGCTGAAGTGTGATGTTTAGGTTATGACAAGGCAAGGTCTCGCTATATAAAAGGCCAGACCACTGAAGCCTTTTCAAAACCTAGTCTGTAACAGTGAGTTGGAGTGACAATTTTGGGAACAGGAGTGTCACTGGTTTCCTTGTGTGAACTCCGGTGTAATTGTAGTTGTTGCTCTGAAGTGGTGTAATGTTTGTATGATAACCCTGCTCTGTATACCTATGATCAAGACAGTAAAGTTTGGTTCCAGTATGTAAGAGTAGTTGACACAACTACACTGTACGTCCACCTATTGTGCACAGGGAAATTACTAGATTACTGCTTGGGGTAGCTCGCTGTATGTTGGTGTAGTCTGGAGCAGTTGTATATCCTTTATAGGTTCTCACCTCTTATGATGAATGACTGTTTCAAAAAACCTAAACATGGAAACATACACTAAGGGTGATGCCACACGCAGTTACTCTTATCGCACTCCATCACGTTTTCCTCTGTGAACTTTCTGTTCCAATTATACCTAAACGGAAAACACTAGCATTTCTTTAGGTATAATTGACATGTTGCGATTTACAAAAATGCAACGGTTTTTGAAATCACTGCATTTCCCCTGTGGATATTTTTCTGCAATGTGTGGATGGGATTCTGGCTATTCCCATCCACTTTGCAGGTACTGTAAAAGGCAGCATTTTTTTGCTGCGGTGTTACCACAACGGTCAAATCGCCTGCGTTTTCGCAACATGGGACCCAGGCCTAAAAAAGTGAAACAATTATTAAATTTTGGCTGGTGTAACTATGAGATAATAGCTGTGAAAAATAAGTTTAGACAGATGGTGCAAACTTAGACTAGTCAGTCTTCAAATACGGCACATCTATCACAGTGGTTAATGCTGGATGACATATCTGGCGTATCTTTAGATTGTCCACACCTTTTATTTGGCTTAGTTTCCAAAAAAAAGTACCAAAATTTTAACACATTTTTTGCATAGGGTGCTGCATGTTAAAGGGTAACTAAAATTTTTAAGAACTTTTATATTCTGGCAGCATTAAAATTTTTATATACTGTACTTTATTAGAAAATTGCGGCTTAATTATGTAACATCCTATGCTTCTTTATTTTTTCCCTGTTTTCTATTGAGAGCTGAGTTCTGTCCACTAATTCTGACTGGAGTGCAGGTGTACCAGCTCTTGTATAATGCAGGGAAGCTGAGGCTTAAGGTAGGCTGCCACTTCAAACAGTTTTAGAACAATTTTAAAACAATGCTTCTGGTAATACAGTAGGGAAAAAAGTATTTAATCAGCCACTAATTGTGCAAGTTCTCCCACTTAAAAAGATGAGGCCGGCCTGTAATTGACATCATAGGTAGACCTCAACTATGACAGACAAAATGAGAAAACAAATCCAGAAAATCACATTGTCTGATTTTTAAATAATTTATTTACACATTATGGTGGAAAATAAGTATTTGGTCAATAACAAAAGTTCATCTCAATACTTTGTTATATATCCTTTGTTGGCAATGACAGAGGTCAAACGTTTTCTGTAAGTCTTCACAAGGTTGGCACACACTGTTGCTGGTATGTTGGCCCATTCCTCCATGCAGATCTCCTCTAGAGCAGTGATGTTTTGGGGCTGTCGCTGGGCAACACGGACTTTCAACTCCCTCCAAAGGTTTTCTATGGGGTTGACATCTGGAGACTGGCTAGGCCACTCCAGGACCTTGAAATGCTTCTTACGAAGCCACTCCTTCGTTGCCCTGGCGGTGTGCTTGGGATCATTGTCATGCTGAAAGACCCAGCCACATTTCATCTTCAGTGCCCTTGCTAATGGAAGGAGGTTTGCACTCAAAATCTCACGATACATGGCCCCATTCATTCTTTCATGTACACAGATCAGTCGTCCTGGTCCCTTTGCAGAGAAACAGCCCCAAAGCATGATGTTGCCAACCCCCATGCTTCACAGTGGGTATGGTGTTCTTTGGATGCAACTCAGCATTCACTCTCCTTCAAACACGACGACCAAACAGTTCTACTTTGGTTTCATCTGACCATATGACATTCTCCCAGTACTCTTCTGGAACATCCAAATGCTCTCTAGCAAACTTCAGACGGGCCCGGATATGTACTGGCTTAAGCAGGGGGACACGTCTGGCACTGCAGGATCTGAGTCCCTGGCAGCGTAGTGTGTTAATGACGGTAGCCTTTGTTACGTTATCCCAGCTTTCTGCAGGTCATTCACTAGGTTCCCCTGTGTGGTTCTGGGATTTTTGCTCACCGTTCTTGTCATCATTATTTTGACCCCACGGGGTGAGATCTTGCGTGGAGCCCCTGATCGAGGGAGATTATCAGTGGTCTTGTATGTCTTCCATTTTCTAATTATTGCTCCCACAGTTGATTCCTATTGCAGATTCAGTCTTCCCAGCCTGGTGCAGGTCTACAATTTGGTTTTTGGTGTCCTTCCACAGCTCTTTGGTCTTCACCATAGTGGAGTTTGGAGTGTGACTGTTTAAGGTTGTGGACAGGTGTCGTTTATACTGATAACAATTTCAAACAGGTGCAATTACTACAGGTAATGAGTGGAGGACAGAGGAGCCTCTTAAAGAAGAAGTTACAGGTCTATGAAAGCCAGAAATCTTGCTTGTTTGTAGGTGACCAAATACTTATTTTCCACCATAATTTGGAAATAAATTCTTAAAAAATCAGACAATGTGATTTTCTGGATTTGTTTTCTCATTTTGTCTCTCATAGTTGAGGTCTACCTATGATGTCAATTACAGGCCTCTTTCATCTTTTTAAGTGGGAGAATTTGCTCAATTGGTGGCTGACTAAATACTTTTTTTTCCCCATTGTACAGTCATGGCCAAAAGTTTTGAGAATGATACAAATATTAATTTTTACAAAGTCTACTGCTTCAGTTTTTCTAATGGCAATTTGCATATACTCCAGAATGTTATAAAGAGTGATCAGCTTAACAGCAATTACTTGCAAAGTCAATATTTGCCTAGAAAATGAACTTTATCCCCCAAAACACATTTCAACATCATTGCAGCCCTGCCTTAAAAGGACCACCTAACATTGTTTCAGTGATTGCTCCATTAACACAGGTGTGGGTGTTGATGAGGACAGGGCTAGAGATCAATCTGTCATGATTAAGTAAGAATGACACCACTGGACACTTTAAAAGGAGGCTGGTGCTTGCCATCATTGTTTCTCTTCTGTTAACCATGGTTATCTCTAAAGAAACACGTGCAGTCATCATTGCACTGCACAAAAATGGCCTAACTGGGAAGAGTATTGCAGCTAGAAAGATTGCACCTCAGTCAACAATCTATCGCATCATCAAGAACTTCAAGGAGAGAGGTTCCATTGGTGCCAAAAAGGCTCCAGGGCGCCCAAGAAAGACCAGCAAGCGGCAGGACCATCCCTTAATAGTGTTTCAGCTGCGGGATTGGGCTACCAGCAGTGCAGAGCTTGCTGAGGAATGGCAGCAGGCAGGTGTGAGTGCATCTGCACGCACTGTGAGGCGGAGACTCTTGGAGCAAGGCCTGGTCTCAAGGAGGGCAGCAAAGAAGCCACTTCTCTCCAGAAAAAACATCAGGGACAGACTGATATTCTGCAAAAGGTACAGGGAGTGGACTGCTGAGGACTGGGGTAAAGTCATTTTCTCTGATGAATCCCCTTTTCGATTGTTTGGAACATCTGGAAAACGGCTTATTCGGAGAAGAAGAGGTGAGCGCTACCACCAGTCTTGTCTCATGCCAACTGTAAAGCATCCTGAAACCATTCATGTGTGGGGTTGCTTCTCAGCCAAGGGAATCGGCTCTCTCACAGTCTTGCCTAAAAACACAGCCATGAATAAAGAATGGTACCAGAATGTCCTCCAAGAGCAACTTCTCCCAACCGTCCAAGAGCAGTTTGGCGCTCAACAATGCCTTTTCCAGCATGATGGAGCACCTTGCCATAAAGCAAAGGTGATAACTAAATGGCTCAGGGAACAAAACATAGAGATTTTGGGTCCATGGCCTGGAAACTCCCCAGATCTTAATCCCATTGAGAACTTGTGGTCAATCATCAAGAGACGGGTGGACAAACAAAAACCAACAAATTCAGACAAAATTAAAGCATTGATTCTGCAAGAATGGACTGCTATCAGTCAGGATTTGGTCCAGAAGTTGATTGAGAGCATGCCAGGGAGAATTGCAGAGGTCCTGAAGAAGAAGGGTCAACACTGCAAATATTGACTTGCTGCATTAACTCATTCTAACTGTCAATATAAGCTTCTGTTACTCATAATATGAATGCAATTATATTTCTGTATGTGATAAAAACATCTGACAAACACACATAAAAACCAGAGGGCAGCAGATCATGTGAAAATATAATATTTGTGTCATTCTCAAAACTTTTGGCCATGACTGTATATGAAATAGGAAATTCCAAGAATGCAGTTGTAACTACCGGTATAACATTTCCAGAGGAATCACCAATCCCACTCCTGACTGTTTGTTCAACTTACAATATCACTAGAAATAATACAGTTAGAACTGGTCTCATCCTTCATATGACACCAAAATGTTCAAGAATTTATAATGTCAGAGATGTAACTATTTGCAGTAATACCCCCTCATCCTCATCTTCCCTGCATTACACAAGATATCACTCCTGTACTCACAATGAAAGCAGTGTAGAGGTCCCATTAGAGAAACAAAGGAAAGAATAAAGTGCAAGATTAAAGGATTCAAAATTTGTTAATGAAGTAGAACTCCAATTCCAAAAACGTTGGGACATAAAGAAAACAAGAATGCTATAATTTGGAAATTTCATATAACCATATTTTATTCACAGTCGAACACAGAACACATATCAAAAGGTGAATATTAGACATATTTTAATTTCATTTGAACAACTTAGCTACAGTATGTGGAATAGTAAATGGTACCATTATAAAGAACAATTTGTCTTGCAAACATTAAGCCCTCATATGGCTCTGTGAACGGAAACATAAAAAAGTTATGGGGTTTGGAAGGTGGGGAAAATCGAACAATGCCTGCTGTGGGAAGGGGTTTAAAAACAGGTATGAATCTGTAATGCAGATCATGGCTCAGAAATACTTTCAAAATCCACAGTGCACATGAAGTCCACAAAAACAAATTTAAGCTGTATCATGCAAAGAAGAAGCCATATATCAACACAATCCAGAAACGCCGCCGTCTTCTCTGGGTTAAAGCTAATTTAAAATGGACTGAGACAAAATGGAAAACTGTTATATGGTCAGATGAACCAAAATATTAAATTCTTTATGGAAACCAAAGATGCCATGTCCTGTGAACTCAAGAGGAGAAAGACCATCCAGCTTGTTAGCACACTGTCCATAAGCCTGCATCTCTGATGGTATGGGGTTCCATTAGTGCCTATGGCATTGGCAGTTTATACATCTTGAAAAGTAATATCAATACTGATGTACAGTGTATAGAGATTTTAGAACAATACATGCTCAGATCCAGACAATGTCTCTTTCAGGGAAGGCTTTGCATATTTCAGCATACTCCATCCATCACCATAGCATCACTCCAGAAATGAGTCCAGGTGCTGAGCTTTCATAGCTTTCATCTATATAAAACATTTAGCCTATTATGAAATGAAAAATCCACCAAAGAAGATCCAGGACTGTCGAGCAGCTAGAATCCTACTTCAGACAAGAAAGGGACAACATTTCTCTCCAAAAACTCCAGGAATTGGTCTCCTCGCTTCACAGACATTTACAGACTTGTAAAAATAAGAAGGGATGTGACATAATAGTAGATATGGCCCTGTCCCAACTTTTTTGAGATGTGTTGCTGACACCAATTTCTAAATGAGATAATTTAGGAAAAATGGAAATGTCTAACTTTCAATTTCTGATATGTGTTCTATGTTCTATTGTGAATGAGATTGTATGAGATTTCCAAATCATTGCATTCTTGTTTGCTTTGCAAATGCTGACAGAAAAACAAAAGTTGTTCAAAAGTTTAGTTATGCTTTAAGTCCCACATCTTTTACATCAAGCCTAAACCTTTTCCTTTAATCCCCACCTCCTTGTAAGACAGGGTGCAGAAAATGATTAAAACAGTTAAAAAATGTGGTAAAAAGCATGTATGCTAGTTTTCTTTGGCACTAGATTTCTGGTTGTTTTTTGTAAGTAAATCTACCCAGTGCTCTGCTACATGTTCATTTTATATGTCTCTGCACTGACTCCAATATTAAAAAATTACCAGAATAGGCTACTGTCATAATAAAGTTATTGTTTAATGAAGATATAGGGGGTGTTCCCTGCTCAACACCACCCTCTGTGAGCCAAAATGGAAAACTACTCTGTAAAAGTGGCTCCCACTGTGGAGAATTACAAGGATGGCCATTCAATTGAATGTCCTCCAGGGAATACTACTGGGCAATACTACCTGTTCCACCACAGTTTCCACTGGCAAAATCATCTGTTTTGCCAGGGATACAAAGAGTGAAACCGAAGTTGATCAGTTGATCACCTAACATGTAACAAGTGATCATGGGGACCCATAGCAAAGGTTGTAATGGGGCATCACTCTACTATGACCACCCTAATCAACAAGTAATTATTTTGGTCTCCTTTACACACATTGATAACACTCATAGTAATTTTACAGTACAGATAATGCACACAGTGATGCCCCAATACAGGAATAATGCACACACAATGCCATACACACCTATCTGATCCCATCAATCACATCAATAGAGGTCAGAAATTGTCTATAACTGGTTACATGATGCTGCAAGTGAGTTAGAAGAGCAAATTCGCCTGTACTTTCTGTATGCAGCGTATGGAATTCATCATAGCAGCTATTCTCTACCCAACAGCCCGGGGAGAACTGAAAATTAGGGATAGAGCCTGCGGGGGGGGGGGGGGCGGCTAATATGTTATGGCCATAAATAGTTTTAATTCCTATGAAAGAGCACACACTGTACTATTGGTTTACTATTGTATAAAGCTATATAACATTGTAAAATCTGTAATGCACTACTACTCAGAGAAATTCTGGAGGCTCACACTATTCCTCTGTATACCTCTGCTTTCCCATAAAAGTAAACAGATATATTTTCCTCAAAGGCACATGGGGAAAATCCATGAGAAAAGAAAAGTCATGTTAGAAGTGCTCTTCACAGATTTTCTTCCAGCAAATATTTTATTAAAAACAGCTTTGTATGCTATTATGATGGATCAGTGTATTAGTTTGCATTTGGTAAAACCAAACAGTACTGTAAACAACGCTAGCTCTTTTTAGCTATTCAGCAAAATTGAGAAGGTTTATATAATAATAATTATAACATAAAGCCATAAAACAGATGTGTGCCTGTACCTGAAATATGGTGTCTGCTGGGTTTTTGTTGTTCTAGCTTGGATAACATATATAATTTCTTACTCTTTATCTGTGCATGTTAAATGAAATGTGTCACCAGACAATGGCCTATTTTTTTCTAAAACCAAGTTTTATATTGAACATTAAAAAAAAAATATTCCATGTATATGTTAAAAATAAAAATATTGACAACATCCTGCAAATTTCACTCTGGCTACTAAGTCTAATAATAGACTAATACTTGCCAGTTCTATAGCAATTTTCTTTTCAGCAGTCACCTCATTTACATCATAGATAAGACAGGCAAGATTACATGAGAAGTTAACACATCTATAGATTAGAAGAGAATATCCAAAAACCTTACTCTAGCTTCACTTTTTGCAGGGAAGCTTCCTATATAGCAATGCCTGGTTTTCTGGAAAGCTAGTGTCATGATCTGGGATTAAAGCCAAATGGAAGAGAGAAGACGCAGTCAGATATTTCAGGTTGATAAAATTACTTTATTTTACAATCAGTTGTCAAATCACAAACATACGTGGGACTGTAACCAATGCAAACTGGATCATGGCTTAGTTAATATCACACATATACCAAGTAGTACAAACACACATTATACAGTAAAGGCACAGATCTTACACTACACTTTACACTTCTGCACTTCATGAACATTCTAATAAAACTACATGCATCCATCAACAAAATAACAGGCAAGTAAAAGAGAATGGGGAAGTGGGAAGAGGGATAAAGGGATAGGAATCCCAGGCTTAAAGCTTTATTGAAAGACAAGCATACCAAGGGGAGAGGGGTAGGGACAGAGGTATCAATTGTCTTGTTATGGTTAGAAGCAAGGCCGCAATAAAAGCAATAACAAGCAATTGGCTGATATAGTGGGGGAAAAAAAGTATTTAGTCAGCCACCAATTGTGCAAGTTCTCCCACTTAAAAAGATGAGAGAGGCCTGTAATTGACATCATAGGTAGACCTCAACTATGAGAGACAAAATGAGAAAACAAATCCAGAAAATCACATTGTCTGATTTTTTAAGAATTTATTTGCAAATTATGGTGGAAAATAAGTAATTGGTCACCTACAAACAAACAAGATTTCTGGCTCTCACAGACCTGTAACTTCTTCTTTAAGAGGCTCCTCTGTCCTCCACTCATTACCTGTAGTAATGGCACCTGTTTGACATTGTTATCAGTATAAACGACACCTGTCCACAACCTCAAACAGTCACACTCCAAACTCCACTATGGTGAAGACCAAAGAGCTGTGGAAGGACACCAGAAACCAAATTGTAGACCTGCACCAGGCTGGGAAGACTGAATCTGCAATAGGCAAGCAGCTTGGTGTGAAGAAATCAACTGTGTGAGCAATAATTTGAAAATGGAAGACATACAAGACCACTGATAATCTCCCTCGATCAGGGGCTCCATGCAAGATCTCACCCCATGGGGTCAAAATAATGATGACAAGAATGGTGAGCAAAAATCCCAGGGGGACCTAGTGAATGACCTGCAGAAAGCTGGGATAACGTAACAAAGGCTACCGTCAGTAACACACTACACCACCAGGGACTCAGATCCTGCAGTGCCAGACGTGTCCCCCTGCTTAAGCCAGTACATATCCGGGCTCGTCTGAAGTTTGCTAGAGAGCATTTGTATGTTCCAGAAGAGTTTTGGGAGAATGTCATATGGTCAGATGAAACCAAAGTAGAACTGTTTGGTAGAAACACAACTTGTCGTGTTTGGAGGAGAGTGAATGCTGAGTTGCATCCAAAGTACACCATACCTACTGTGAAGCATGGGGTTGGCAACATCATGCTTTGGGGCTGTTTCTCTGCAAAGGGACCAGGACGACTGATCCGTGTACATGAAAGAATGAATGGGGCCATGTATCGTGAGATTTTGAGTGCAAACCTCCTTCCATTAGCAAGGGCTCTGAAGATGAAATGTGGCTGGGTCTTTCAGCATAACAATGATCCCAAGCACACTGCCAGGGCAACGAAGGAGTGGCTTCGTAAGAAGCATTTCAAGGTCCTGGAGTGGCCTAGCCAGTCTCCAGATCTCAACCCCATAGAAAACCTTTGGAGGGAGTTGAAAGTCCGTGTTGCCCAGCGACAGCCCTAAAACGTCACTGCTCTAGAGGAGATCTGCATGGAGGAATGGGCCAACATACCAGCAACAGTGTGTGCCAACCTTGTGAAGACTTACAGAAAACGTTTGACCTCTGTCATTGCCAACAAAGGATAGATAACAAAGTATTGAGATGAACTTTTGTTATTGACCAAATACTTATTTTCCACCATAATCTGCTAATAAATTCTTTAAAAATCAGACAATGTGATTTTCTGGATTTGTTTTCTCATTTTGTCTTTCATAGTTGAGGTTTACCTATGATGTCAATTACAGGCCTCTCTCATCTTTTTAAGTGGGAGAACTTGCACAATTGGTGGCTGACTAAATACTTTTTTACCACTGTAACTATGAGCAATAGAGACAGCTATCTACAACCATTACACCTCTGCGAGCCAAGACAGACCCCAGACGCCTTCACCAGAGCTCATCATGAGACCAGATGGACTTTGCTGGATCTGGGGATCTGAATTGTCACCAAACAGATAAATGCACTAATAGTAAATGCACTGCAGCCGAAACCAACACAAGGACCATTAAAACTTACTTAAGTTTAGTGAAATCGTACAGCAGGGTTAAAACCAGGAGAGACGAATAAGCTGAAACGGGAGGCAAAATATCCGAGAAACTAGCCAAGGGTCAAAAATCCAGCTGGGAATGTCACAACAGAATGAGAGGGAAAAGGGGAATCCAAGGAGCAAGCCAGAGGTCACAAGTCATACAGGTACGTACGTACGCACACACACACACACACACACACACACACAGTGGAGGCCAAACTAGCAGTAGCAAACTAATAGTCCGCACATGTCTCAGGAGGGCATGGTCTTATATAGGCCTCATCAGCTGTTAACTGGACCAAGCCAGGAAGCCTCTGAAAGTGCAAAAGCTTCCCAGGTTGGCATGGTAACGTCAAAGGAGCAGCAGCCAGATAGAGAGTCCTGACACCTCTTCTTCATCAACATCCTGGATGGAATAGTCTTTGAGCAGGCATACCTAGATGAACAATTTCTCCTAGTTCATAACCAGCTACAAAGCCTTCTTAACACAGTTCATAAGGTGCCAGACTTCCTGGATAGCCCTAGAGCTGTGGATCTGAGGGAAAAGTTCATAGTTCAAAGTTCAAATTATGCTGAAGGGTATCCTAATAGAGCTTGCTTGGTTGAACTTGTGGATAGCCTTTGGTTTCAACAAGTCAAGTTTGAGTCCCTACAGCTGGTGTCCCCTCAAAACTTAACCCCTTCACATAAAATCACGTACATGTACGTGATTGGGTGTGAAGGGGTGTATGAGCCAGCACCCGCCACTAACAGCAGCAATCAGTGCCGACATCGATCGCAGCTGTCAACACTTTAGATGCCATAGGCGCCAGAGGTAGGGTGTAATGGAAGTCATGAGATTTTACTATTCACTGGAATACATTAGTATTGCAGAGAATAGTATGAGCAATGAGACCCCTAGGGTTCAAGGTCCCTAGGGGATCTGAAAATAAAAGTAAAAGAAAAATAAAAAAGTTTTTTAAAAGTATTAAAAAAAACCACAAAAAATATAAAGTTTTTAAATCCCCCCTTTTCCCTAGATCACATATAAAAATAAATAAACAAAATTAAACACTTATCCCCGTGCTCAAAAATGCCTGAACTATTAAAATATTTATCCCACAAGGTGAACGGTGTAGCGAGGAAAAAAATTCAAAATTGAAATAGCTGTTTTTTCAACTTTTTGCCTCCTATAAAAAATAAAATAAAAAATGATCAAATTATCTGACCTTCCCCAAAATTATATAAATAAAAACGCCATCTTGTCTCGCATAAAAATACGCCATACCCAACTCCATACACATAAATATAAAAAAGTTACAGGTGTCACAATATGGCATCACAAATTTTTTTTTCTATTTTGCAGTTTTTAATTTTTTAAAAGGTATCAAAACATATACATTTGGCATCGCCGTGATCATAATGACCCACCGAATACAGGTAACATGTCATTTTAACCACATAGTGAATGCCGTAAAATTTAAACCTATAAGAAATTGGCGCAAATGCGTTTTTTTTCCCATTCCATCTCATTCTGAATTTTTTTCCAGATTCCCAGTACATTGTACAGGATATTGAATGGTGCCATTACAAAGTACAATTTGTTTCGCAAATAATAAGCCATCATGTGACTCTGTGAACTGAAAAATAAAAAAATGATGGCTCTTGGAATGGTGGGAGGGAAAAAACGGAAATGCAAAAACAAAAATTGGCTGTGGCATGAAGGGGTTAAACAGGTCCTGGTAGTCCCAGGGTATGTCCCAGTTGTAAGGGTAGGTGCTGTCCCACTTGTCCCATTCCAGACTTCTCCAGAGAGGCATAAGAAAGTAGCAAGACATGACTCTATCCTCCAAGCCAAGTCAATCTTTTTTAAAGTCATGTGGATGACATTACAAACAAAAGATGACTGCAGCAGAGATGGATCAGGGGATGTCTTTGGAGGACTTATTTGCATATTCTCTTCCTGGAATCCTTAGTAGGGCATGTACAATCTATAAGTCCCTGCACACCAAAAAGGTGGCCTGACTCAGCCAATACCCTGCTTCACAATGAGGATGGGCAACTCCCCCAAAACAGCTGTCTGTGGATGGGTCTCTCTTCCTATTGGAGGCATTATTCTGGCTTGGCTTTAATCCCAGATCCCTGTATAATCACTTTCCTGAAGCCTTAGCTGGGTCTAAGTCCCTGAACACTGACAGGTGTCCTGAAAAGGCAGTCTTCTTAAAGAGACATAGTACCCACCCCTACAGATGAAACACCACTGACCCATCATAAATCCCTCCTGACTGTAGAAGATGTCACAGTTTATTTATTCCTCACTCCCACATTTTGTAAACATCACTTTTCAACTTTAGGATGAATTCACATACAGTATGTTAGATTTGCATATTTACTGCAGAATCCACAATAGAAATTTAACCACTTCCCAACACAGCAATAGTACGGCAGCTGTCGGGAATTTAAATATGGCCTGAGTGGCCGCAATGCCGTATGATACAGCAAAGACCCGATGCTAATGCCCATGATCAGTGCCTGCTTTGACCAAGGCGCCATGGAGTTTGGAAGATGGGGAGTAAAAAACAAAAATCGAAAAATGCCTGTGGCCGGAAGGGGTTAAAGCTGACATACAGATGTTTGCCACAGATGTACAGTGTGAGGAGCAGTGGATCCACACAAAGATCTGCACAATACATGAATGGCTAATCTGTTGGACTTTCTGTGCAGAAAACAAAGGGAATAAGTAGCATGCAGCGTATTCTCACAATTTTTGCCCTGCAAAAGTTTTCTGTAATGAGCGAACATATTTGCAGAAAATCTATTTACATGCATGCAATACAGGATGTTTGTGGCTTTCCTTGTCAGAAATCCTGGTGTAAAATGCTGATTGTGTGAACAAACCCTTGTCATCACAGGCAGGAATACAATGAAAGGTGACACTTCCATTATAAAGATGGAGACATACAATATAGAACCCACTATTGACAATAGATGATGGCCACAGCTCACCTCTTTCCAATACACACATCAAAGAACATGCCTACAAAAAATAGAAAAACATAAAAACAATAAAAAACAAATAACACATTTATCCTGGAGTACTAACATAAGTCAGATCTATATTTATAAGGTAACTGGCTGAAGGACCTGAGTTCGCATGGTTATATTTCATTTTTTGTTTGTGTAGTGGCCCCATAAGAATTGTCACTGGTCTATTTTGTATGTCGTTTGTGTATAGTTTAAATACGTTTCAATTTATAAGAATGCTGACATCCAGTATGGCAGTCCAGTATAGGTACAGTCTATTTATGGCTGTGTTGTTATGGAAACCTGGTAAATTAAATGTGAAGTTATATTGGCTGATACACGTCATATGACTGAATATTTAAGGACCTGCGTACTGCTATTGACTAATACAGGTTACATATAGCTTGGTTGCTATGGAAACCAGGTGTAAAGTTGTGTGTATGTCAAGACTGAAGAACCTGTGAGTTTCCATTGGTCCATAAGCGTCATGTGATCATGTGTATCTAAGTTTGGATATCAGTGAAAAACCTGTGATTGGTTGACATGGAAACCTGGAGTAAAGCTGTGTGTATGTGACCTTGTGTAACAGTGTCATCCACAGCGCCCTGCCCCTTTAATACTGACTCACAGCAGTGAAGAAAAATGGCTGGGTTGTTATGGTAACCTGGAGTAAAGCTGTGTGCATGTGGAGACTAAGCACCTGCGAGCTTCTATTGGCTGATAAGGGACATGTGGCCATGTGTATGGCAGTTGGAATATGAGTGAAAGACTTGCAGGCTTCTATTGGTTAATGCAGGTTATTTTTTTGGGAATACTGTATCTCAGGAACAGTACGTCCTAGAAAGCTGAGACCCGATCTAAAACCTTTCCGGACACCTGATGTACCTGTGTGCCAAATTTGGTGAACATCGGTCCAGTAGTTTGGTCGCACATAAAGAGCAGACAGACAGAAACTCATTTTTATATATATATAAGAGATAAGAGATGAAGAGTCAGTGGCATCACCTGCTCACTCACTCAACTCACTTTTTTACTTTATGCCTTTCAGTTTTCCCGAGTTCATACGAATTTGGTCAAAGATAAGGAATGACACAAAATAATAAATTAAGCAATACTCAATACATATTCAACCCCTACTGCTTCAGCACCATTGCTCAGGCTCTGACTGACCCACAGGTGAACAGGTAAATCCCCCAATGGGCCTCTGAGGCAGTTGGTCCTCCAGTTAACCCTGGTATGACACAGTACACTTTGTACTTCATACAAATACTTGTCATGCAGCACCTCGACCAGGTTATGTGTCAGTGGAAACTATGCAGTTTATTTTTATGTATTGTATACACCAGGGGTCAGCAACCTTCGGCATGCCAGCTGCTGTGAAACTACAACTCCCAACATGCTCCATTCACTTCCATGGGAGTTCCAAGAACAACAGAGCAAGTATGCATGCTGGGAGTTGTAGTTTCACAACAGTTGTAGTGCCGAAGTTTGCCTACCCCTGATCTACACACTGGGAAGCTGAGAGGACACTTAGGTACAGAGTCAGGCCAACCAGTATTCTTTTTTCCCTGCGCTATATCTTTTCCATCACATTGTAGGATCCCCTATTACCAATCATCTTTCAGTTGCCTAAGGTCTGCTGCTGTGTGGGCACTTATCCCCAGCTTACAGAGCTCAGAGGGTCCTAATTCAAGACAAGAGCCAGGCAGAAGGCTACTGACGGACTCAGGACAGTTGTAAAGCTAAGCAGTAAGCTACTATTGAAAAAAAAATTGTTGGTAACATTTTAGGAATTTCAGAATCAATGTCAGAAAATATTTGCTAGTAGCTGTATAGTGGGCCTCCAGAATTTATTTTACCTTGGGCACCCCAGTCTGTCGCTGCTCCAGTGGTCCCCACCAGTCTATTTGGCTGCATATATTATATGTGACTGCTGCAGCCAAGCCACTCAAAAGTCTTGAGCCATACAGTACTGAGGCCAGTGTTCTAGTAGTTTAAGAACTTAGAAGAGGTACAAACCTTTTATATTTATGTACAGTAAGCTCTATTACTGGATTTGGGATGGCAATTATGTGCTTTGTTTTTTTGTCAAAATTGGGTTTACCATGGTGTGGCAGTCATGTAACAGTCTGACCTCTGTGATTGTCTTCCTGTTATTCACCTTTGGTGTGATATCCCAGTTTCCTCAATTGCTACAGTGATCATGCAGCACAGAAAAACTTGTCTAATCATAAAAAAAACAGAGTAATAACTAAACAATTTACATTTCTTAAAGCCATATTTCATATAAGATAAACTTTCTTTGGTTAGTTATCAGTTAGATATAGTCAGTGGGATCCATCTGAATTTGTGAACTGTCCCCATTGGATTTTTTCTGCTTCTTATATTTATTTCAAGTATTGCTAACGATTGAATGTGAGATATCTAAAAAAAAAATTGATTCAACAATTTCTTGTCTCTGGAGGACCACCAGGGTGTTGTATATTCAGGAACCAAGTGCAGTATAATTGGGCATGCTGGATGCGATTTGCCAGAAAAATTATGGATGCCATATGCCAGAAAAAATCAAGTAAATATTTCTTGTAAAACTATGGGTCATCTGTTTTAACATGTTTGAAAAGTCCGTCTTGTGTACTTTGTAAATGGGCTGTTCATTCCTCTGTGATTTCAGACCATGCCTGTAGAACTATTAGGCATACTTTAAAAGACTAGACGACATAAAAATATTCTATTTTAAAAATTACCTTCACATTTTCTCTTTGAACCTAATCACCTACTTTACTGGCAGAGTCTAAACCTGAGCAGCAGAATTTCATGTGACGTTTTACAAAAACGTTTTATAATTCAGAAATCAGAATTCCATTTTTTTTTTTTTTTTTTTTTTGCAAAATGAGAGCATTATAATGTAGTCCACTGGAAAATTAAATGGAAAATTGCTACAATATGCCCCCATAAGTATCAAGTAAATATACATTAAAGATAGTACAGTAGTTTTCTCAACAAATTTATGTAAATTGCTTATGAGGGTAACTTAATCCAGGGGACTGTGTAATCAATCTGAAAAAACAACTAGAAATTACCAGTTCTGATTTTCATATACCATATTACGGAAGTCTGAATTACTATGATCAGAAGAAGAGGAAGGATATAATTCTGTTTGCCAGAATACTCATGCTATATTGTTATTAAAATAACCAAACAGAATAATATGATAAATCCAATATGTGCCCCTTCCCCAATGATCTTTGGACAGACAAGACCCAAATTGGAGATGTTTGGCCATAATGTGCAGCTCCTTGTTTGGCAAAAATCAAACACAACATATTAGCACATACCAACTGTCAAAAATGGTGGTGGTAGGATGATAATTTGGGCATGTGAGTGGTGGAACTAGGCACTTTGCAGTAATTGAATTGACCATGAACTCCTTTGTATACCAAAGTATTCAATAGCTAAAGTTGGCTGAATCTGGCTCATGCAACAGGACAATGACCCTAAGCAAAGCAGAATAAGCAAAGGATGAAGGTGTAATGACTGAATAAGCAAAGGTCTGTGTATAAATGAACGCCCACAAACCCTGAAGCAAATTGTAATTCCTCCAAAATTCCTCTAGAATGATGTGATAAACTGATACAGTCATACAGAAAGTGATTACCTCAACTAGCAAAAGTGGTTCTACAAGCTATTGACTCATGGGATGCACTTAGTTTTTCACACATGGCTTTTCTGTTTTGGTTTTATTTTTGTTAAATAAATAATGGACCAATGCAATCTATTGTTTGCTGTTACTTGTCTGAGGTTGCATTTACCTAATTTTAAAGAGGAACTTTTACCACCTCCAACAAGTCGAGCTCTTTACAGCATTTATTAGCTGGTGCTCCACTGATTCTGGCACAGTTGGAATTTTTTCGCTAACTTCCACCTTTCCTGAACAATCAAGGCTGTTATTTTTGGAGCTTGATATGTTATTTAGACACTGTAATGTCAGAAGGGCGGACAAGGGGTGTGATTCTGAGCTCTGACACTGGCTGCCTCTGATTGGAGCTCTGAATCACACCCCCTGCCTGACACCGCCCTTCTGACATGACAGAGCTTAAATAGCACATCAGGCACCAAAACTAACTGTGCTTGTTGCACAGGAATGGTGGAGACTAGAGAGAAAATTCCAACTGTGCTGGAATAAGTGGAGCAGTGACTATTAACAGATGCTAAGAACTAGAATGGGTGGAGGTAGTGAAAGGTCCTCTTTAAAGTCCTAATATGTAAAACCATAGAATTTAAAGAGGCGCACTTTGTTTTTGTCAAAACTGTATATACAGTTGTAGCTATTTTCAACTTGAATCCCATAACTCACAACAAAAGCCTTTGAAAGCAAAGGAAATAGATTTAAAGTGATTAGCAACTATTTACTTAACATGTAAAAAGTCATGTTCATTATATCTATATATTTTTTTTTTTTCTTTAAAATAGCAAACAACCAGTGGCTACAACTCAGAAAGGGATAACTTTTTGATCCACCTATGCTGCTGTCACTTTGACATTAATAATGCTGCCTTGGCATTATAGATTTCAGGAAATTGATTAATCTCTAACAAAAATGTAAACTTATCACCTGATTTATTTTTAAAGGGGTTTTTGGGCTAAAAATATTGATGACTTATCTTAAAGAATTGTCCCTACAGTGGAGGCTGAGGAAACAGTGGAGGATGAGGTGGACATTGTTGCAGGACCAACGGCATGAGAACGTTGAGGCAGAAGCGGCGCCACCTGGCCAAGTTGCTGGTGGCCATACAGTGACCCAGTGGCAGCAACATGAGGAGGCCATACAGTGACCAAGTGGCAGCAACATGAGGAGGCCATACAGTGACTAAGTGGCAGCGGAATGAGGAGGCCATATAGTGACCAAGTGGCAGCAACATGAAGAGGCCATACAGTGACCCAGTGGCAGCAACATGAGGAGGCCATACAGTGACCCAGTGGCAGTGGTATGAGGAGGCCATACAGTGACCAAGTGGCAGCAACATGAAGAGGCCATACAGTGACCAAGTGGCAGCAACATGAGGAGGCCATACAGAGACCAAGTGGCAGCAACATGAGGAGGGCATACAGTGACCCAGTGGCAGCGGCATGTGGAGGCCATACAGTGACCCAGTGGCAGCGGTATGAGGAGGCCATGCAGTGACCCAGTGGCAGCAACATGAGGAGGCCATACAGTGACCAAGTGGCAGCAACATGAGGAGGCCATACAGTGACTAAGTGGCAGCGGAATGAGGAGGCCATACAGTGACCAAGTGGCAGCAACATGAAGAGGCCATACAGTGACCCAGTGGCAGCAACATGAGGAGGGCATACAGTAACCCAGTGGCAGCAACATGAGGAGGGCATACAGTGACCCAGTGGCTGGGGCATGAAGAGGCCATACAGTCACCCAGTGGCAGAGTGCAGAGGTGGCAGCAGCGTGAGTAGGCCATAGAGTGGCAAGGTGATATAATGTGTAGGTAGCAACACCCTTAGGAGGTCATACAGTCACCCATTGGCAGAGGGTGGTGAGGCAGCATGGATCATTTAATCTGCCGCATCAGGCATTGGTGGGTGGAAATCCTGGCTGATCCAAGCCTGATTCAACTTCACAAAGGTCAGTCTCTCCAAATTTTGGGTGGACAGGTGAGATCTCCTTGGGTTAACTATGGCCCCCGCCGCACTAAACACCCACTCTGATGCCACAATACTGGCCGGGCAGGACAGCTTTTCCAGGGCAAACTCAGCCAGTTGCGGCCACAAATCCAGTTTGGCTGCCCAGTAGTCCAGCGGATCTTCAATGACGGGTGGCAGGGTGCACTCTAAGTATGCCACCACCTGCTGGTTCAACTTCTGCTCTGTGTCTAGCTGCTGATAAGCATCTTCTTCATTATGTGGCTGAAGAAAGCTGCTCATCAGCGACTCTAGGCTCAGGCTGCTGCTGATGGAGCCGATACTACTGCTGCCACCCCCACCCCCTCCCACATCTGCCATGCCAGTACAAGTTGAGCACTCAGGGCCCCCCTGGTTGGACATGTAAGAGGATGGACGATGGCGCAGATAGGCAGCGGCCAACTTGCTACATAGCATGTCTCTATAGTAGTTCAGTTTGTCCTCCCTCTCACCGGGTGTAAAAAAAAGCCCCCATATTTCCCTGGTAATGAGGGTCTAACATGGTGGAGAGCCAGTAGTCTTCCCTCTGCCGAATGGTGACAATTCGGCTGTCACTGCGCAAGGAAGTCAGCATGCATCGGGCCATTTGCGCAAGTGAGTCTGAGGGACTCCCTGCATCCATCTCCAATGCATACTACCATGGTGTGTCTGGGTCATCTGCCTCATCCTCCTCATTTCCCTCTGGCTATTCTTGTTGCTACTGCTCCTCCTCTCCACCCATTTGACTACACATTGTTTGTGTTCCAATGTCCTCCTCATCCTCCTCCAGTTCAGCCCCCACAGGGCTCATGTGGCCTTGAGATGTAGACACCACATCAACAGTCCCCTGACCAGTCAGATTGATAAGCATCTTTTCCAGGATGTGAATCAGTGGAAAGACGTTGTTCCTCCCGTAGTCCTGGCGACTGACTAACAAAGTGGCCTCCTCAAAGGGAACAAACAAACGGCAGGTATCACGCATGATCTGCCACTGGCTAACGTTAAAGTTACACAGGGGAGTACCTCTGTCCGCTTGGATCATCAAGAAATCGTTTATGGCTTTTCTCTGTTCATATAGTCGGTCCAACATATGGAGGGATGAATTCCAACGGGTGGAAACATCGCATATCAGCCTATGTTGTGGGAGGCCGTTCTGCCGCTGCAACTCAAGGAGGGTGTGCTCGGCAGTGTATGAGTGGCTGAAGTGCATGCAAAGTTTCCTTGACATTTTTAGGATGTCTTGCAGATGGGTGGAACACTTAAGGAAACGCTTGACAACCAGATTGAACACGTGCGTCATGCAGGGCACATGGCTCAGCCCTCCTTGACGCAGGGCCGACACCATGTTCTTCCCGTTGTCGGTCACCATTGTTCCGATTTTAAGTTCTCTTGGAGAAAGCCAGGATTTGAATTCTTGATTGAGGACACGGAGCAGTTCCTCCCCTGTGTGACTTTGTTCGCCCAGGCAAACAAGGTGTAGAACAGCGTGACACCGCTATGCCCTGCACATGTGGTATGCTGGAGGAGCATTGGGAATTGTTCCTGCAGTGGAGGCTGAGGAGACAGTGGAGGATGAGGCAGACATTGTTGCAGGACCAACGGCATGAGAACGTGGAGGCAGAAGCTGTGTCACCTGTCCAAGTTGCTGGTGTGTCTGGGCAGGCACCACATTAACCCAGTGAGCCATAAATGACATATATTGTCCTTGACCGTAGTTACAGCTCCACACGTCGGCGCTGCCGTGCACTTTGGCAGACACCGACAGGCTCAAGGACTGGCCCACCTTCTCTTCTACATATTTGTGCAGAGCTGGTACTGCCTTCTTGATGGCTTGGGACTCTCCACCTCGGCTCGGCGCAAGCCATCAGTTCTCTGAAAGGTGTAGAGTCCACCAAATGGAAAGGGAGTGACTGCATGACCAGCAACTTGGACAGGAGCACGTTCAGCTTCTGCACTGTTGGATGATTGCACGCATACTGTTGACTCTTAGATATAGATTCTGTGATCGATTGCTGACGCAATAACTGACTAGGAGGAGGAGAAGGAGCAGGAGCATCACGACCAGCAGATGATGGGAAGGACACACAGCTTCCTTCAGCTGAGGTGGTGGAGCCTTGACTACCTGAAATGGGTGTTGCATTGGTTGCTGCGGCAGGCTGGACCACCACATTGGAGCCACGGCTCTCCCAGGCCACTTTATGGTGACACTGCATATGTTGGTGCAGGGCTGTGGTGCCAACATTGGTACCCTGGCCACGCTTCACCTTCTGCCCACAGATTGAACATATGGCCATGTTCACCTCCCCCGGCAGCTTTACCAAAAACTGCCACACCGCCAAGTAGGTGATTTTACCCCCAACACTCCGCAATAACTGACTGCTACCACCACTGCCTCCGTGAACCCCTGCACTACTGCTTTCCAGGCAGGTAGGCTGCTGCGAAGCGAAGCGAGTGGTCTACCCCGGGCACGTTTAGCTCCCGACCTTACTCTGCTGCCACCTTGCTGACTCCCCCACTGCCTCATGCGCAAACTGCAACCCTCTTTTCCTGATGACGATGAGGCTCCTTCGTCACCCAGCTCCCAATTACGATAGACTACATCGTCATCCACTACTGTCTGCAGGTCACTGATGTCCTTCTCAACTCCAGCTCTCATGCCACTCTCCTCATCACTACTTGCCTGCCTACGACAGGAAGCGGCAGCTGTCTCCTCCACATCTTGGCTGAGCAGTCACTGCTGACTGTCCTCTAGTACCTCCTCCTCACTGTACAGAGGATCTGATCCCACAGCATAGTGTAGTTCTTTAGCTGAGGGAACAGAAAAGGACAGAGGCAGGTTGAGGACAGGTGAGGGCACAGGGCCTGCTGCCAGGCCATGCCAACTAAGGGATGTGTCTGACGAACCCACCGACTCTTGGCTGGGGGTGTCTCATGTGACTTGGGATGAATTGGATGACCGAGTCAACCAGTCTACAAACGTTGAGTTGCTGGTCAAGACACGACCACTACTTGACACTGGGAGCTCAGGCCTCTGTAACTGACCCCTGCTGCCACGCCCCCTTACTCTGCTGTGACCTGTGCTTGCGCCAGAAACATTTAGACCTGCGGCCCTCCCCTGTGCATGGCCTTTCGCTTCTCTGTCTGACATACTGTTTGATGAAAAAACTTAATTGTAAATGGCAAAAAGGCCTGTTATTTTCTACTTTGAAGAGAACGGCAAATATGCCCCTTATTTCTTCACCCACTAATAAACACCAATAAAAAAAGCGTGATAGGAGAGATTTGTAGCTCAGAATTATTTAATTATTGACAATACTATTTATAGATGGCCAGCAACTTTATACTGGTAACAAAATGCTGAATATGATCCTTTTTTGTGTTTTGACACTAATAAACACCTTTAAATAAGCGATAACCACTAAGAATTATTGAATTATTATTGACAATACTGTATTGAAAAATGGCCTACAACTTTATACTGGTAACAAAATGGCGAATATGGTCCTTTTTATGTGTTTTGACACTAATAAAGACCTTTAAATAAGTGATAACCGCTAAGAGTTATTCAATTATTGAATTCAATTTGACAATACTGTATTGAAAAATGGCCTGCAACTTTATACTGGAAACAAAATGGCGAATATGGTCCTTTTTATGTGTTTTGATACTAATAAACACCTTTAAATAAGTGATAACCGCTAAGAATTATTGAATTATTGAATTAATATTGACAATACTGTATTGAAAAATTGCCTGCAACTTTATATTGGTAATAAAATGGCGAATATGGTCCTTTTTATGTGTTTTGACACTAATAAACACCTTTAAATAAGTGATAACCACTAAGAATTATTGAATTATTGAATTTTTATTGACAATACTGTTTTTAAATATTGCCTGCAACTTTATACTGGTAACAAAATGTCGAATATGGTCGTTATGTCTTTCCCCAAGTTAAAGGCCTTTATTACAGATAAGTGCAGATATTATTGGATGATAATTCAGTTTTCTTTGGCACAATAGTACTGAATAATGTTATGCCTTGTAAGAACAGTGAATATGCCCCTTATAATAAAAGCCTTTAAAAAGGCTTTTTTACAGATACGTGCAGATATTAGTGTATGGTATTTCACTTTTTTTGCTGTACTGTACTGCAAAAGGCTTGTTGTGTTCCACCTTGACGACACAGATACATTGGGGAAAAAAAGTATTTAGTCAGCCACCAATTGTGCAAGTTCTTCCACTTAAAAAGATGAGAGAGGCCTGTAATTGACATCATAGGTAGACCTCAGCTATGAGAGACAAAGTGAGAAAACAAATCCAGAAAATCACATTGTCTGATTTTTAAAGAATGTATTTGCAAATGATGGTTGGAAAATAAGTATTTGATCAATAACAAAAGTTCATCTCAATACTTTGTTATATATCCTTTGTTGGCAAAGACAGAGGTCAAACGTTTTCTGTAAGTCTTCACAAGGTTGGCACACACTGTTGCTGGTATGTTGGCCCACCCCCATGCTTCACAGTACGTATGGTGTTCTTTGGATGCAACTCAGTATTCACTCTCCTCCAAACACAACGAGTTGTGTTTCTACAAAACAGTTCTACTTTGGTTTCATCTGACCATATGACATTCTCCCAATACTCTTCTGGAACATCCAAATGCTCTCTAGCAAACGTCAGATGGGCCCGGATATGTACTGGCTTAAGCAGGGGGACACGTCTGGCACTGTAGGATCTGAGTCCCTGGCGGCGTAGTGTGTTACTGACAGTAGCCTTTGTTACGTTAATCCCAGCTTTCTGCAGGTCATTCACTAGGCCCCCCTGTGTGGTTCTGGGATTTTTGCTCACGGTTCTTGTGATCATTTTGACCCCACGGGGTGAGATCTTGCGTGGAGCCCTTGATCGAGTGAGATTATCAGTGGTCTTGTATGTCTTCCATTTTCTAATTATTGCTCCCATAGTTGATTTATTCACACCAAGTTGCTTGCCTATTGCAGATTCAATCTTCCCAGCCTGGTGCAGGTCTACAATTTTGTTTCTGGTGTCCTTCCATAGTTCTTTGGTCTTCACCATAGTGGAGTTTGGAGTGTGACTGTTTGAGGTTGTGGACAGGTGTCTTTTATACTGATAACAATTTCAAACATGTGCCATTACTACAGGTAATGAGAGGAGGACAGAGGAGCCTCTTAAAGAAGTTACAGGTCTGTGAGAGCCAGAATTCTTGCTTGTTTGTAGGTGACCAATTACTTATTTTCCACCATAATTTGCAAATAAATTCTTAAAAAATCAGATAATGTGATTTTCTAGATATGTTTTCTCATTTTGTCTCTCATAGTTGAGGTCTACCTATGATGTCAATTACAGGCCTCTCTCATCTTTTTAAGTGGGAGAACTTGCACAATTGGTGGCTGACTAAATACTTTTTTTCCCCACTGTATATGTAATGAACAGCAGTATAATGACAGTGAGTGCTGCAATGTGAATTATGCTGCAAATTCTTGCTGTAAATGAGCCTGCAACCACCCCAAATTCGTATCTCAATTCCTCCCAATGCTTTCCCTACAGTTCTAAGGCTCAGCCTCTTTCCCTGAACTTCTGTTTTCTAAGTCTTTCCCTAGCTCCTGCCGACGTCTGTCCCTACAGTAAGAGTGATGTGTAATGACTGTACCTAAAATGGCCGAGGGTTTTTATATGGCTGTGAAACCACAGGTCCTGCTGGCTGCTGATTAGCTGTACGCTTGGCATTGTGGGTGATCCCGCGCTCCCAGAGTCCCTTCTCCCTTGTCCTAACATGTGCGGCGGCCATTTTATAAAAAAATGCGATTTGATGCATCGAAGCGTGAGGAAATCCGGAATCGTGGCGAATCGAAGATTTCCTGAAATTCGGATCGAATTCCACTTCTGCAGAATCTCTAGTCATGAACAACAGAGATTTATCTGGCTACTTATTTATTAGTGATCAGTTGGTCTCTACTTGCGGTAGGCTGTGAGGGAGTTTGTTCTGCCCAATGGATCAGAATCTGATGTTAAAAGTGTATAATCTCATTTTACATACTTGTGTTAATGTATAGTCTAATTAGGTTATAGCACCATGTAGTGGTCTTTCAGTTACATTACCTGTTGAATTCTCCTTATGAAGCTATTGCATTATGGGAGCTACAATGCACTCTGGGTAAAGCAAGACATTCTGGGAGCAAGAAACCTGCCCACAAGACATTGGGATGCCATCTCTTGCACTACTCCACACTTGAGCTCCATTATCCTTGTGCAAGCATATCTGTTTTATCAGAACAAAATCACATATCAACATATCATATCATTATCATCATCACATTACCATATTTACAACCTGTTGACCAATAAATTCTTAGACTACAGAAAAAACAGTCTGTTTATTTGGAAGACAGAGAAGGTTTATGCTGTATGTCAGACTGCACACTGAGAGAACGTGTAAGAAGACAGAACAGTAAAACAGATGCTAGTCACAAGCAATAGTGGATTAGACTATACGGAGCCGCTATCACCCACATGGTCGTACATACGGGTATTGCAGCAGCCGCCATACAGTCACAAGTAACGAGTGTGCAACCCTCCAACACAATTCAGACCACGCTGAAATCTGTTTCTATCTGATTGAGGTGCACACAGAGACATTCAGTGGTCAGCAAGCAGACACGCAATGTCTATCAGCAGGGCATCTTCACTCAGGACGAGGTCCTGAACAAGCTGTTCCAGCAAGTCTTCAATAAAAGAATCTGCTGCTCTCGCTCGTGCAGAAGCTGAGGCGGCAAAAGTAAGATTGTCCTTTGCTTCACAAGAAATGCAACTTAAGCTAAGACAAGCAGATCAAGAAGCAGAGAAATCATGCTTGCAAGCAGATCAAGAAGCAGAGAAAGCGCGTTTGCAAGCAGAAGGCGCACGTTTGCAAGCAGATCAAGAAGCAGAGAGAGCACGCTTGCAAGCAGATCGAGAGGCAGAGAGAGCACGCCTGCAGGCGACTCTGGAAAAACTGGCCGCAGAGAAAGAGGCAGCAGCCGCAATAGCCAAAGCAGAGTTCCTGGAAACCGTGGAGTTCCCCAAATCTGAGAAACACAGCAGTGTACTGGGGCCAGACCTAGATCAACAAGATCCAGCACGGCGCGTCTCAGAATACGTCCACCAGCATTCCGGAACAGGCAACAACCATGATTCACTTCATCAACCAGCCTATGCAGATTACAAGAGATCCAACCCTGATGAACTGCAGTACCGCAAACAGGAAAGTATGCAACAAGGCGATGTCGACCACAACTACCGATCTACAGAGCAGAAGACACAGCCTCAGCTACAATTAAAAGGGTCACCCTTCGCTTCAGAACAATATTATACAGACTATCCTAGGCCAGAAGCTCCCAAAAGGTATGGTGATACACCTCACTCACACCACATCAGCACACCAGCTCATATCGGCAATAACCAAGCCTCCATGGACTTTGCTAAGTTCTTTGCTAAACGAGAGCTGGTTACCAAAGGACTTGTAAAGTTCACTGACCGCGCTGAGAGCTACAGGTCATGGCGAGCCTCTTTCCAGAACGCCATCAAAGACATGGATCTTTCTTGTAGTGAGGAGTTAGATCTCATGATAAAGTGGCTTGGGAGTGAGTCTGCTGAACACGCCAAAAGAATAAGAGACATTAACGTAAATTATCCTGACACAGGCCTAAAGATGGTATGGGAAAGGCTTGATGAGTGTTATGGGTCAATAGAAGCTATAGAAAATGCTTTATTTAAGAGAATTGATAATTTTCCCAGAATAGTGAGTAAAGGAGGTTACCAGAAGCTCAGGGAGCTGAGTGACTTGTTAATGGAGGTATGGGTTGCTCAAGCAGAAGGAGATCTACCAGGCCTGGCATTTCTGAACACTGCCAGGGGTGTCAATCCAATTGTTCAGAAGCTCCCATATAACCTACAGGAAAAGTGGATCATGCATGGATCCCGTTATAAACAGGTTAACAATGTACCATTCCCTCCTTTCTCTGTGTTTGTAGACTTTGTCAGACAACAGGCGAGAATTAGGAATGATCCTAGCTTTGATTTTACTTTGTCATGTTCCACTGCCCCTGGTGTCAAATCTTATAAAACACCGGTGGCAGTTCACAAAACTAATGTTACCTCCACAGGTTCTTCTTACAGAACGTTCAAGTCTTCTCAAGAAGAGAATAGACCTAAGGATCTCAGCAAGCAGTGTCCCTTACATAAGAAACCACATCCTCTACTAAAATGCAGAGCCTTCAGGGAGAAGTCTCTGGAGGACCGGAAGAGTTTCCTCAAGGAAAACAACATCTGCTTCAGATGCTGCGCTACAACGTCACACTTCGCCAGGAACTGTGAGGTCAGTGTCAAATGCACAGAATGTGGTAGCACAGAACACAACACGGCTTTACACCCTGGACCACCCTCACAGATGTCATCGCAAGCTGAGGAGCCATTAGTACAGCAGATGGACACTGACGCAATAGACACCCCGATAGACAGCTCTCATTGTACAGAGATCTGTAAAGGATTTGTAGGAGGAAAGTCCTGCTCAAAAATCTGCCTTGTGAGAGTCTATCCGGCAGGTCACCGAGATAAGGCTATTAAGATATATGCAATCTTGGATGACCAAAGCAATAGGTCTTTAGCTAAGTCCACTTTCTTTGACACCTTTAACATAGTAGGCCCCGGTTCTCCCTACTCCTTAAGGACATGTGCAGGTACTGTCGAGACGGCGGGGAGAAAGGCGACTGGATACAAAGTAGAATCCATGGACGGTCAGACCTGTTTATCTCTGCCAACCATACTGGAGTGCAACCAGATTTCCGACAACAGGTCAGAGATACCTATATCGGAGGTAGCAGCACACCACCCTCATTTGAAGCGTATAGCTCACCTGATACCACAACTGGACCCAGAGGCTCCAATAGTCCTACTCCTCGGAAGAGACATACTACGAGTCCACAAGGTTAGGGGACTAATTAACGGTCCCCAGAACGCTCCATATGCCCAGAGACTGGACCTAGGGTGGGTCATTGTAGGAGATGTCTGTCTAGGAGGAGCACACAAGCCGACTTCAGTCAACAGTATGCTCACTTGCACACTTGAAAAGGGACATCCTTCTCTCTTCCAGCCTTGTCCGAGTAGTTTCCTGGTAAAAGAGTTGCCACACAGTGCTCCCCTGCCTTGTCCTTTCGCAGACCTTTCCTGTGAAGGCCATGCCTGTGATGGTGAGCCAGATCACATAGGGTGTACAGTTTTCCATAGGACAAGAGAAGACAACAGGGTCACAATGTCCATAGAAGACAGGCTGTTCTTGGACATAATGGATCAGGAAATGGTGAAAGACCAGTCAAAAAGTTGGGTCGCACCTTTACCATTTAAGCCCCAGAGACGACGCTTACCCAACAACAGGGAACTTGTCTACAATCGATTTGTCTCTCTCAAACAGAAACTTCAGAGGTCACCAGAGACAAGACAACATTTCTTTTCCTTCATGGAGAAGATATTTAAGAACAACCATGCAGAAATCGCACCTGCGCTTCAGGATTCTGAGGAGTGTTGGTACTTGCCCATATTCGGTGTGTATCATCCAAAGAAACCAGGTCAGATAAGAGTAGTATTTGACTCAAGTGCCAGGTGTGACAGTATCTCGCTAAATGATGTCCTACTATCAGGTCCAGACCTTAACAACAGACTTCTGGGAGTGCTTCTCCGCTTCCGCAGAGATTCGGTGGCATTTATGGCTGACATACAACAGATGTTTTACTGCTTTCTTGTCAAGGAGGAACACAGAAACTTCTTGAGGTTCTTTTGGTACCGTGACAATGACCCTTGTAAAGACATTGTGGAGTATCGAATGAGAGTGCACATCTTTGGAAACAGTCCTTCCCCTGCAGTTGCGATCTATGGTCTCAGACATTCAGCCCGAGAGGGTGAAACAAGGTATGGGTCGGACGTCAGATCCTTTGTGGAAAGAGATTTTTATGTGGACGACTGCCTGAAATCCACACCCACAAGTGAGTCTGCAATCAGTCTCCTCAAAAGGGCTCAGGAAATGCTTGCTCTGTCTAATTTGAGGTTGCACAAGATTGCTTCCAACAGCCACGAATTAATGGAGGCCTTTCCCTCTCAAGATCACTCAAGTGACCTAAAGGACTTAGATCTAAGCACTGATTCCCTTCCCATGCAGCGGAGCCTTGGATTACTCTGGGATTTAAAGGTAGATGCATTCACCTTCCAAATCAGCAAGGAAGAAAAGCCTTTCACACGCAGAGGTGTCTTGTCTATCATAAACAGCTTATATGACCCTCTGGGATTTGTAGCTCCTGTTACTATCCAAGGTAAATGGATGTTAAGAGACTTCACCCAAGAGAAATCTGATTGGGATGATCCTCTTCCTGTAGGAAAAAGAGACCTGTGGGCAGATTGGAGGAAGTCTCTGGAAGCTTTGTCCAGCCTTCATGTGACACGACCTTATGCTTCCGTACCATCAACAGAAGTCAAAATACAAAGACTCTGCATCTTCTGCGATGCTTCAGTCAAAGCGATTGCAGCAGTGGCATACCTAAAAACTATAGACGTTGAAGATCAATGCCATATAGGATTTGTCATGAGCCGGACAAAACTGGCGCCACTCCGTGAACACACAATACCCAGGCTAGAACTCTGTGCTGCTGTGCTTGCAGTGGAGTTGGCTGAACTCGTAACGACAGCAATGAACTTGGAAATCAAGGAAGTTGAGTTCTACACGGACAGCAAGGTAGTCCTAGGGTATATCTGCAACGAAACCCGACGCTTTTATGTCTATGTCAGCAATCGGGTTCTAAGGATCAGGAGATCCACTTGTCCTAAGCAGTGGCATTATGTGCCTACACATCATAATCCAGCGGACCACGCGACTAGATCTGTCACGCCAAGCCACCTTAAAGACACAACATGGTTTACGGGTCCTAGATTCTTATACCATCCAACATCCTGCGTTGCCGGATCAGATGCATTTGAACTAATAGAGCCAGACGCCGATGAGGAAATCCGCCCTCAGGTATCCGTTTTGCGCACAGTGACTTTGGACAAACACTTCAAATCCCATCGTTTCAGCAAGTTCTCAACTTGGAAGTCACTTGTTCGTGCGGTTGCTTGTTTAGTTCATATAGCTGAGTCTTACAAGTCGACCTTACCTACGGGACAGAAACCCTGCAAAGGTTGGCATCACTGTAGACATGCTTTTATTGCTCCCAACTTAGAGAGGTCCAAGAACTTGATAATTCGCACAGTACAACGTGAGTGTTATGCCAAAGAAATAGACCACCTCAATAAAAAGCAATCCATTCCTAAGGACAGTGCTTTGAAGAAGCTTGATCCAATCATCGACCAAGATGGGTTGCTCAGGATAGGAGGCCGTCTTCATGAAGCCAAAGTGGAATTTATGGAAAAACATCCACTAATAATTCATGGACATCATCATGTCACAACGTTGCTTGTGCAACACCACCACATTCAAGTGAAGCACCAGGGCCGATTGTTTACTGAAGGGAATCTACGAGCTGCTGGACTGTGGATAGTTGGAGCAAAGAGATGTGTGAGCAAACTTATCTTCAACTGTGTTACTTGTCGCAAACTTCGTGGCAAGTTTCAGAATCCGAAGATGGCCAATCTCCCACCTGACAGACTCAGTACAGATCCTCCTTTCACTAACGTAGGTCTGGATGTATTCGGTCCTTGGTCTGTAGCTACACGGCATACTAGAGGAATCCATGTCAGTGCGAAACGCTGGGCAGTTCTGTTTACTTGTATGTCCAGCAGAGCTGTCCATATAGAAGTGATTGAATCGATGGACACTTCAAGTTTCATAAACGCACTTCGACGGTTTATCGCCATCAGAGGGCCTGTAAAGCATATTCGTTCTGACAGAGGTACAAATTTTGTTGGTGCAGTGAAAGAACTTCAAATTCCCTCCAACTTAGACACTACTAATGTGGAGAGATACTTAAGTGAGCAAGGATGCACCTGGACTTTCAATCCACCACATTCTTCTCACATGGGAGGTGCCTGGGAGAGAATGATAGGGATAGCACGCAGAATCTTGGACTCAATCTTCTTGCAAGTGGGGAGTACAAGACTCACCCATGAGAGTTTAATGACATTCTTGGCAGAAGTTTCAGCCATCATGAATGCCAGACCATTAACTACGCTATCTAGCGGCTCTGGAGATTTGACTATTCTCACTCCTGCCATGTTGTTGACCCAGAAAACCAGTGTTCTGAGTGCACCATCTGGAGATTTTGGTGACAAAGACCTTTACAGACGACAATGGAGGCAAGTGCAAAGTCTCTCCAATGCTTTCTGGGACAGATGGAGGAAGCAGTACATCTCTACCTTACAACCAAGGAGGAAGTGGCAGACTAACAAGCGAAACATTAGACCTGGAGACGTCGTGCTCATGAAAGACAGCCAGTTGCACCGGAATGAGTGGCCACTGGGCCTCATCACTCAAACGTTCCCAAGCAAAGATGGGAATGTACGTAAAGCCGAGGTCAAAGTGTGGAAGCTTGGCGAGAGTAAGCTATTCCTCAGGCCAGCAGCTGAGCTTGTTGTATTGTTTTCACAAGAGGAGCCTAATAGTGGTATCTCTTGATACCAGACGGGGAGTGTTCTGCCCAATGGATCAGAATCTGATGTTAAAAGTGTATAATCTCATTTTACATACTTGTGTTAATGTATAGTCTAATTAGGTTATAGCACCATGTAGTGGTCTTTCAGTTACATTACCTGTTGAATTCTCCTTATGAAGCTATTGCATTATGGGAGCTACAATGCACTCTGGGTAAAGCAAGACATTCTGGGAGCAAGAAACCTGCCCACAAGACATTGGGATGCCATCTCTTGCACTACTCCACACTTGAGCTCCATTATCCTTGTGCAAGCATATCTGTTTTATAAGAACAAAATCACATATCAACATATCATATCATTATCATCATCACATTACCATATTTACAACCTGTTGACCAATAAATTCTTAGACTACAGAAAAAACAGTCTGTTTATTTGGAAGACAGAGAAGGTTTATGCTGTATGTCAGACTGCACACTGAGAGAACGTGTAAGAAGACAGAACAGAGTTGTTCCTGATTTTTCTATCTTCTCTTATCCACTCTCTCCTCTGCGCCATACTATTGCATTGTGCTTAGCGTGTAGTTAATTCTTAGTACCGTAAAAGTATGATGCTCTCATGCCACAGGCACATGATTTCCATGTCTCGACTGTATTACAGAGAAAATATTTCAGGACTAGAAAATACTCCAACTCTGGCCGCTTAACCAGATGGTGTGATCAATAGCAATCACAGTATCTGGGTGGTTCAGGGGCAAGATCTCCCTATTTCCGCCCCTTGTATCCCCCACAATGAGATTGTGGGGTGACGGGGTCCAAGGGGTTGCCATGGCAGCCAGGAGGCCAAGCAATGGTATCCTCATGCATGTATAAGTCTGCACTAAACCAAAAATAGGATTATTTTTCTCATATTGTGAATGCTGTACAAAAAAATACTGCAATGTGCAAATTAATGTGTTTTGGTCACCTCACCTCCACCAAAAATAGCAATAAAAAGTGATCAAAAAGTCATACATACAAAAATTGGCACCAATAAAAACTACAACTTGCATTGCAAATCAAAAACTTTGACATAGCTCCATCAACAGAACATTAAAAAAGTTATAATGTCAGAATACGGGTACTCATGGCAAATCGGTTATTTTTGAAAAATGTTGCTTTATTCAGTAATAGCAGTAAAACATAACAAAACCAATATAAATATGGTATCGCCATAAATTTAATGACCAGCTGGACAAAGTTGCCATGTCATTTTTAAAGCAGAGTGAATGCTGTAAAACAAAATACTAAAAATTTTGATAGAATTGTAGGTTTTGACACGGACTCCCCAAAAAACCTAATCAATAAAACCTCATAATACGTAATAGAAACATTATATGTACCCCAAAGTGGTAACAAATAAAAACAACTTGTTGTGCAAAGAATAAGCCCTCACATAGCTATGTTGACACAAAAATAAAAAAAAGTTATGAATTTTCGGAGATAGAAAATATGAAAACAGTCATGGACCATTAGAACCAAAATACCCTGTGTCATTAACCCCTTCCCGACATCCGCCGTAATAGTACGATGGATGCTGGGTGTTTAAAGATGGCGGCTGCTATAGCCACCAGGTCTCTGCTGTCCGAGGCTCCATTTTACCGGGGATCACCGGCACCCAGAGCAAGCTCCGGGGCAGGTGTCCCATTGCTATGACAACCAGGAGCCTTCTGAAGTCTCCCACGCCTGTCTTTCACTAGTTTCTATTGCAGGCTACTCTATGTAGCCTTCAATAGAAATGCTGTTTTTTTTGCAATGAATTAGAATTGTAATGCATTACATTAGGGATCAGAGCCCTGGGGTTCCAGACCCGTAGGGGGTCTAATAAATGCAAAAAAAAAAAAAAAAAAAAAAAAAAAAAAAATATATAAAAAAAAAAAAAAATCTTAAAAGTTCAAATCACCCCCCTTTCCCTAGAACACATATAAAAGTACTTAAATACTGTGAAACACATACACATTAGGTATCCCTGTGTCCAAAAACGCCCGGTCTACAAATCTATAAAAATATTTTTCCCGTACGGTAAACGCTGAAGCGGAAAAAAAAAATCCTCTGATAAAAATGTGAATAAAAAGTGATCAAAGCAAAGCCAAGTACACCTGGCCCCCGCAAAAAAAGATGCCCTATGCATCCCAGGACATGGAAGTATAAAAATGTTACAGGTGTCAGAATATGGCGACTTTTATAAAAAAAAAAAATTTTTTGCACAGTTTTGGATTTTTGTTAAGGGGTTAAAATGTAAATAAAACCATATAAATTTGGTATCCCTGGAATCGTCCAAAAAACATAGAATACAGGTGACATGTCATTTTGGCTGCAGACTGAACGCCGTAAAAACGAAGCCCACAAGAAAGTCGCACAAATGCACTTTTTCTTCAAATCCACCCCATTCTGAATTTTTTTGCAGCTTCCCAGTACCTTGTACAAAATAGTAAATGATAGCATCATGAAGAAAAATTAGTCCCTCAAACATTAAGACCTCATATGGCTCTGAGAACGGAAAAATAAAAAAAGTTATGGGGTTTGGAAGGGGGGAGTCAAAAACAAAAATCGAAAGATTCCTCCTGCGGGAAGGGGTTAAAGGGTTAACTATTTCCTGGCTTTGGCAGCTCCCTGCTTGATATAGCATTGCTTTGGTTTGTCTTCCTAGTTATCTTTGTATATTCTAACATCTTGTATCTTCCAGTCTTGCTGTTCTGATCTGTTCTTGAGGTTTACTCTAGACCAGTATGAACCTTGTAGCTATTTTTACTTTCTCCTAATCTGTAATTGTGTCCCCTTGCTTCTAGTACAGTCTTGCTTAGTTGGCTGTTTGTTCATTTACTATTCACTTACCACCATCCATCTTCATTATTAAATGACTGTCACCACCATCGTCCATTGGAGCCATTATCAATTATCTGCACATCTATTGGTAAGTTTCAATTCTCTAGCATTTCTTGTTAACTGTTGTGTTGATATGTACTTCATATTCTTACTGCTTTGACTGGCTGTTACACAGTTTAGTACTCCTGAAGGTACCCGAGTACCTGGTAAATTTAACTGCTGAAGGTAAAGTCCAGTTCTAAGTGCTATGTCGAAACTTTAAGTTTCAATTAGTAAAAATAATATCTTCGTGGCTCTTAGCTCTATTTCATAAAATGTTGCTTGGAATGCTGTTAGTCCTCCTAGTTGTTTGTGTATTGGTTTTGCTAGGCGTATCTTTAGAAAAGGCAAAGATTCAGCTTGGTGCCTTTATTGATAAATACATATAGTGTTAAAGATGTATTGCTATTTCTTGCCCATTGAGTCAGTATTGATTCTATGTAAAATCAATACAGTGTCATATTTTGGGTTTGATCCTTAGCAAGCGCATGTGCATGAGTCCTCACTGGAAGTCATTTATAGTAGATTTAGGTTATAAGCACTTTGTGCAGTTATGTTGCAGCTGATGCTGGGATTTGAGCATAACTTACAGTGGTATTAGGAAAGTACTGCAAAAATGTCATGGCACCAAGTGACTAAACCCTAAAGATTTATAGATCAAAGAATGTGTATAGAAATACACATGTGCATGTTTTTATTTTGCTTACTTGTATAGCACCATCATATTCCACAGTGCTTTACAGCCATTGTTAGTCACTGTCCCATATAGGGCTCACAATCTACATTACCTATCAGTATGCCTTTGGAGCACAGGAGGAACCTGATGCAAACATGGGGAGAACATACAAAGTCCTTGCAGATGTTGTCAGTGGCAGGATTTGAACTCAGGACTCCAGTGCTGCAAGGCTGCAGTACTAACCGCTGAGCCACCACGCTGCCCTATATTAACGTTTATTAATATCTATTTAGATAACCAAGATGGTAACAGGTTAAGAATGAGGTCCTTCAATATTCTACCCATTGCATCTTAACATAAAAAGTACTTTGAAAACAGCACAAACTATAGTGTAATGACCTGTAAGGAGATATACAGTAGAAGGTAGAGCTGCTATTTTGACTAATCATGCTGGCTGTGGTGTACCTGATGGGGGTGGCAGCTCCTCCAGGGCACTTCCAGTTGTGACGGGTCCTCTACTCTCAGTGAGCAAGGTGGTTGGAAGAGCTATTGATGGTGAGTGCAGGAATGACTCAGAAGACAGCAGTTGCAGCTGTGGAACTTCACTGAGATAGTGGCAACCAATGCAGCTTCCACATGGGTATAGTAGTGCAACAGGAGTTCTGCGGTAGAAGATGGTACTGAGCCTAGCAACGGTTTTCGGTTTTTACAACAAGGAGATGTCCAGAAATAGATGTTAAGCCCAGTGCTTAATAACTCCACTCCAATATAACTATACTCCTGCCTCTCCCACTATGTATGGAGACTGAAATGAGTAAGTCACAACAGATCCCTGTCTACATGAGGGGTATAGCAGGGTCCAGGCTGTAATAAGCAAACCTCAAGTTCTCCCCAAAACTGACACATTCTCTCCTCAATATGGTCTGACAATAGATCTCTTCCCTGTCTCAAGGCTGTAGTAATGATGTCACTGAGCTATGCCTCAACAAGCGCAACACATTTCCCTTATCCAGTGGCGTAACTAGGAATGGCTGGGCCCCGAGGCGAACATTTGACATGGGTCCCCCCCCCCAAACCGGTTTCGGGTCCCCAAACAGTAAAATATGCTCAACAGTGGCCCCAGATAGTATTATATGCTCAACAGTGGCCCCCACACAGCATTATATGCTCCACAGTGGCCCCTACACTGCATTATATGCTCTACATTGCTCCCCCCACACACAGTATAATATGCTACCCACAGTGGCCCCACACAGTATAATATGCTCCACACAGTGGTCGCCACCCAGTATTATATGCCCCCCATAGTGGGCCCACCCAGTATTATATGCTCCCTACAGTGGCCCCCACACAGTATTATATGCTCCCCACAGTGGTCCCCATCCAGGATTATATGCCCCCACCCAGTATTATATGCTCTACAGTAGCCCCCATCCAGTATTATATGCTCTACAGTGGCCCCCACCCAGTATTATATGCTCTACAGTGGCCCCCACCCAGTATTATATGCTCTACAGTGGCCCCCACCCAGTATTATATGCCCCCCACAGTGGCCCCCACCCAGTATTATATGCTCTACAGTAGCCCCCACACAGTATTATAAGCTCCCAATAGCCCCCCTCCGCTTCGGTGCTATTATTATACTTTGGGGTCTCCTCAGACCCCAGAGTATAATAATCGGAGGCCCAGGGAAGGTGATTAAAAATAACAAACACTCATACTCACCTTACCTTACCTTTCCTTGGCATCCTTGCTCCATCCTGTCGTCTTCAGTGTCTTCAGCGTCTTCAGGCCCTCTTCCGACGTCACTGCCGAGGCCTGTGATTGGGCCTCAGCGATCACATGGGGGCGCACTGACGTCATTACGCGGCCGCGCCCCATGTGACCGCTGGGGCCTAATCACAGGCCTCAGTCATGACGGAGGAGCGCCGGAGAGAACGCTGCGCCCAGGAGAGGTGATTTATTATTTTCAGTCACCTCCCCTGCCCTGACATCTATTGGAAAGGAGCCTGCAATATGCCAGGACTCTTTTCCAATAACAGTATGTATAGCGGTCGGGGAACCAGGCTTTCCCCGACCGCTATCATAATGGTCCGGGGCCTGGCCATCTCCAGCTGGCCGCGGGCTCCGTACCCTGCCGGGTCCGTTCGCGGTCGCACCCCCTGCGACCGCGATCGTTACTGGTTTGTGGGGTTCGCGGTAGCGGCTGCCACAGGGCTCCGGGGCCCCTAATGTCCCGGGCCCTGTGGCAGCCGCTACCGCTGCTACCCCGATAGTTACGCCCCTGCCCTTATCTGAGGTTGTAATGAACTCTCAGAATCAATAAAGAAACAGTAAAAGAGAGTGGTGGTGAGCCATTCTGCAAATAATCAAAAAGATCATGGGTATACAATATATTAGATATACCACATCACTCAGAGGAAACTAGTACAGATCAGAGAATGAGTCGTAAGGAAAAGCTCTGCCAGCTCACAATTGCACACTAAAGCCGCACAAACATCTATACACAGACATACATGCTCTTCATACCCACAATAGCACCCCCCACAAACACTTCATGTTCCTGCACCCATCATTGGGACAGATTTATTTTCACAGCAATTTTAGTATGGAGCAATCTATCTATCTACATATATGGTACTCTGGTGCTTTTATACCCAACTGCAAGGATAACAGAAAATTAAAGTCACTCATGCAGCACATTTTAATATATGCCCAATTACAGAAACAGATGCACTCTTCTCTTGTCTTCTCCTTCTTGGCTTCTTTATGCAATTGACTTTATCTTAGAAAAAAAAGAGTCCTTGAACTTGGAGAATAACTCTCTCTCTCTCTCCTAGAGATATGCTATCAATGTCTATTGTCAGAATGCCCCTTGGTTATCTCAGCCTCCTAAGCAGGTAGAGCCTGCTGTGGCCCTTCCTGTACAGGATCTCCATGTGATCTGCCCAGTCCAGCTTATTATTAAGGAGCAAACCCAGTTACTTATAGGTGTTCAAAATCTCGATGCCCGTCCCCAGGATGTCCACTGGTTTAGGAGGGCATCTGCATTTACGGAAGTCCACCACCATCTCCTTGGTCTTCCCCGCATTAATCTTCAGGTGGTTTCGCTGGCACCAGTCCACAAAATCCCAGTTTAGTTCTCTGTTCTCCCTGTCATCATTGTCTGTGATGAGACCTACTATTGCAGAGTCATCAGAATACTTCTGCAGGTAGCAGCTAGATGAGTTGCACCTAAAATCTGCAGTATACAGTGTGAAGAGGAAAGGGGCGAGAACTGTACCCTGAGGTGCCCTCGTATTACAGATCATGGTATCTGACACACAGTCTCAGGCTCTCACATATTGAGGTCGATTTGTGAGGTAGTCTAGGATCCAGCTGGAGAGGTGGTGGTCCACTCCAGCGAGGGCCAGCTTGTCTCTCAGTAACCCGGGCTGTATGGTGTTAAAAGCACTGGAGAAATCAAAGAACATTATTCTCACCGTGTTCCCTGGTTTCTCCAGGTGAGACAGAGTCCTGTGCAGAAGGTGGATGATGGCATCATCTACCCCAATGCCCAGCCGATAAGCAAACTGAAGAGGGTCCATAGCAGGGTCACTAGAGGGCGGAGATGTGTGAGAACCAATCTCTCTAAGATCTTCATCAAGTGGGATGTCAGTGCTACAGGTCTGTAGTCGTTGAGGCCCATAGGGTGAGGCTTCTTTGGAACTGGTACCACACAAGAAGATTTCCATAATTCAGGGACTATTTCCTGCCTCAGGCTCATATTAAACATATATGTAATTACACTACACAGCTGATCCCCACAAGTCTTAATTAGCCTTGCACTGATGTCATCTGGCCCTGCGGCTTTCCTCACCTTGATCTTTTTCATCTCCTTCCTCACCTGGGCCCGTGTGAAGGTCAAACTGTGGTCACATAAAGACGGATTTCTGGATTTACTGGTCTGCTGGAAAGTAGCCGCATGGGGTGAAGTCATTGTAGTGGGGGGAACTGAAGGACATGCTGGGGTAGGAGGAGCTGGTATGTGACCAAATCTATTGAATAGGTTTAGTTCGTTAAGCCAATTAACATCTGCCTCAATCTGGCAGACAGACTGTCTATGACCTGAAATTGACTGAAGCCCCTCCCAGACCCCCCTTATGTCTTTTCTTTCCATTTTTTCCTTATAATTGGCTTTTCCCTGCCTGATTTGACGCCTCAGCTCTTTTTGTACTTCCCTCAGCCCCTCCTTATCTCTTGTCCTGAATGCCATCTTTTTCTCCTTAAGTAGTGTTTTTATATCAGAATTAATCCATGGTTTGTTGTTAAAGAAGCACCTTACCACTTTTGTGGGTACTGTGTTGTCCACACAAAAATTAATGTAGTCTGTTATGCAGTGTGTGAGTCCTTCTATATCTTCTCCATAAGAATCCTGCAGAACTTCCCATGTCGTTGTGTCAAAACAATCCCTCAGAGCTTCATCACTCTCCTCGGACCATATCCTCACTGTGCGGGTGACAGCTGGTTCTCTATGTACAAGTGGCTTGTACACAGGTCGGAGATGCACTAGGTTGTGATCCGATCTTCCCAGGGGCGGTAGGGCTGATGAGTTATATGCTTCCCTCGCATTGGCAAAGAACAAGTCCAGTGTTTTATTATCTCTTGTATGACAGGTTACATACTGTGTGAAACTGGGCAGTGTGGATGATGGAGAGACATGGTTGAAGTCTCCAGACACAAGAAGGAGGGCCTGGGGGTGTCGCGACTGCAAGCTGGCTCACCGTGGCTTGTAGGACCTCGCAGGCAGCGGCAGCTTTCGCAGAGGGGGGGACATATGCAGCTATCACGATGATATGTGATAGTTCCCTTGGTAGATAGAAAGGTCTCATGCTCACAGCTAATAGTTCAATGTCCTTACAGCAAGTTTGCTCCTTAACACTAGAAGTCCCACAAATTTCGAGCTCCCCCTTCAAGTCCTGAAAGAGGGTCAAATGACCCTTAGTCCAAACTGACAACTCTGATGGCTCCAATTAGCATTTCCTTTCATTTGTAAATGTGGCCATTGTCTGAGGAATCTGCAGGGGGGAATTGTGTTGATCCACCTCAGGTCTTGTAAGAGAGTGTAAAGAAAAGAATGTAAGCTGCTCCTGAGTGTCTGCCCACCCCCCAGCTGCATTGTTGTGCTGGGAATATTTGCTAACACCTTAGCAAATTTGCATGCAGCCTTTTGTGCTGTGGGGGATGTGACTGCTTCTCAAAGTAGTCTGCGACTTGAAATCAAAGTACATCTGTAATGTCCTCCCATATCTTGGCAAGGACCCCAGTCGTCCCAGCGGGGAGAGACTGTCCGAAACTGTAGTGATGAGACTGATGGAATCATTCATGGACAAGGGCAGAACTGTAACCACGAACAATTTCTTTACATCATTGTCACTTGCACAATGACTGCTTAGCCGGAAAACCACTATCCTCGGCACAGTCAACAAGAGTCGCCGGGAAATTCCTCAATCCGCTAGACAGATGGACCGCACTGAATTCACCACTCAGGTGTTTTCAACCACTGATGCCACACTGACAGTGTATGCACCCAAACGAAAGAAGGCCGTCTACATTCTCAGCAGCATGCACAGCGTGGTTGAGACTGAGGATACCAACAAAAGGAAGCCAAACACGGTCACACAATACAACCACACAAAGTGCGGTGTGGATGTAATGGACCAAATGGTGCGGGAGTACAGCCTGCATGCAGGAACACGGAGATGGCCATTCGCCGTGTTCTACAACATGATTGACATGGCAGCACTGAATGCTCATGTTCTTTATCAGGCATGCACTGGGGTGCAGGAGAGACGGGTGGACTTCCTGGTTGAGCTTGCAAAAGAGTTAGGTGGCTCTCATGTGACTGAAAAGAAGGCACGCAAGGAGAAACTCCTTCGGCAACAACCTTCCACACCCAGCCCTGGCAAAAGGGCGAAGTGTCAGGTCAACCATCGATGCACGAACAATTGTGCAACTGAGAGATGTGTTTACTGCTACAAATACACGTGTGGCAAATGTACCAGGGACATACCCAGGCAGTGCCAGGTATGTTCCGACAGTGCAGACAGACTGCTGAGTGAGTGCTGAAATGCTAGTCACACAAGAAGGACATGCCACTCACACACACACACACACGCAGCCCCCCACAGCAGCCTATTGTAAATATGTGTGGAATTGTTTTATTCCTTGTATTTTTTTTATTATTTTCATAACAAAAATAAAAAGCATAGAAACAAATAACAGTTGTTCTTTTGTATATTTACATTTTTGTATATTTAGATTCAAGTCAATGGGTGCAGAAAAAAAAAAAAAAAAAAAAATCGCAAAAAAAATCACAGCTACTTGCGATATTTTTGTGATCTGTCCCATTGGTCATATAGATCACTCCTCTGGGATTTTTTCGCACGAAAAAAATCGCCCAAAAAAAAAAAAATCGCAGGAAAATCGCACCTATGAAAAAAAATCGCACGAAAAAAAATCGCAGGTGTGCTTGGTGCCATTGAAATACATTGGCAAATCGCAGAAAAAAATTGCATCGCATTGCGATGCGATTTTCGCGCAATTTTTTTTCGCTAGTGTGCTTGAGGCCTTAGACCAGGGGTCGGCAACCTATGGCACGCGTGCCACTCTTGGCACGCGAGGCTTATTCCCCTGGCACGGCAGCGGATTCCTCACCCAGCAGTTTCGATCGGACCAAACACGGTCGAAACGAAACTGCTATTATTATACTGTGGGGTCTCTTCAGACCCCCGAGTATAATAAGCGGAGCCCCCGGGGAGATGATCAAACATAAAAAACAATGTACTCACTATTCCACGCTCCGCAGCCGCTCTGTACTCTTCGGGCGCTTCTGTCTGCAGGGGCCACTATAGAGCATAATACCGTGTGCAGGGACCACTATGGGACATATACCGTGTGCAGGGGCCACTATGGGACATATACCGTGTGCAGGGGCCACTATGGGACATATACCGTGTGCAGGGGCCACTATGGGACATATACCGTGTGCAGGGGCCACTATGGGACATATACCATGTGCAGGGGCCACTATGGGACATATACCGTGTGCAGGGGCCACTATGGAGCATAATACCGTGTGCAGGGGCCACTATAGAGCATAATACCGTGTGCAGGGACCACTATGGGACAAATACCGTGTGCAGGGGCCACTATGGAGCATAATACCGTGTGCAGGGGCCACTATGGGACATAATACCGTGTGCAGGGACCGCTATGGGACATATACCATGTGCAGGGGCCACTATGGGACATATACCGTGTGCAGGGGCCACTATGGGACATATACTGTGTGCAGGGGCCACTATGGAGCATAATACCGTGTGCAGGGGCCACTATAGAGCATAATACCGTGTGCAGGGACCGCTATGGGACATATACCGTGTGCAGGGGCCACTATGGAGCATAATACCATGTGCAGGGGCCACTATGGAGCATAATACCATGTGCAGGGGCCGCTATGGGACAAATACTGTGTGCAGGGGCAGCTATGGGACAAATACCGTGTGTAGGGGCCGCTATGGGACATAATACCGTGTGCAGGGGCCGCTATGGGACAAATACCGTGTGCAGAGGACGCTATGGGACATAATACCGTGTGCAGGGGCCACTATGGAGCATAATACCGTGTGCAGGGGCCGCTATGGGACAAATACTGTGTGCAGGGGCAGCTATGGGACAAATACTGTGTGTAGGGGCCGCTATGGGACATAATACCGTGTGCAGGGGCCGCTATGGGACAAATACCGTGTGCAGAGGCTGCTATGGGACATAATACCGTGTGCAGGGGCCACTATAGAGCATAATACCGTGTGCAGGGGCCGCTATGGGACATATACCGTGTGCAGGGTCTGCTATGGGACATATACGGTGTGTAGGGGCCGTTATGGGACATATTGCTGTGTGCAGGGGCCGCTATGGGACAAATACTGTGTGCTGGGACTGCTATGGGACAAATACTGTGTGCAGAGGCAGCTATGGGACAAATGCCGTGTGCAGAGGCAGCTATGGGACATATACCATGTTGAAGGGGCCGCTATGGGACATAATACCATGTGCAGGGACCACTATGGGACATTATTCTGTATAACGGTGTGTTTTCTATATTAAGGATGTGTTTTTGCACAGAAAACTCCGGCTTTGTTTTTTTTGTGCAAAAATGCACCAGTTTTACATTGAATGAAAAAGTTCCAAATATAGCTGCATCCAGATACATAGTGTGTATTCACCATAAGGATGCCGCCATACGGGGCTCCTGGACACAATAAATTTACCACTAATTGGGGGCTGCACATGGACTTTCATTGCTTCTAATCAGAAAGTACAGGAGTGTCCCAGGAAATAGCAGTAAACGCATGTGTCCTAAAGCATCTGGTGGCAGCACTTCTGTGTTATGGTTTGTGGTATATGACTTTAGTTTAGGGGTCGTCAGACTTACAATTATTGACCGGCACTCCGAGTACCTCATCTTTGATTTTTTTATTAAAATCGGCACGCCGAACAAAAAAGGTTGCCTACCCCTGCCTTAGACAAATGCTTCTGGTCATTACTCACAGCTGTACCTTGCTCTAAAATTTCTAATTCTATTTAAAATATATAAAAAATGATTAATTGTTTCAGTGCTTTTTTGCTCAAATAAAACTAAACTTAATACAATATGTATAGTCTTTATATTATCAAATACAATAAACTGAATAGAACTAACTAGACACTAAATGGCTAAACTCAATGGAAAACAACAACCTCCTGTGGTGTGACAGTAATGGCCTTAATTACAGAACAAAAGACGGTGATTATAGGATGTTAGATAAAATCCTTCAGGTCATTCGACCCGTCTCTGGGTTCCAAAGGTAGAAATGTTAAATGACCCCTCTCTGGGACTTCTAGTGTTAATCACAATGTGCCTAGGATTACACCATCTATCATTCACAAATATTGCCAGCCCTCCTCCTTTCCTCTTACTGCTCTCCCTTGTCCTGTCCACCCGAAGGAGTTTGAAACCATCCAAGGAGACCAGAGGGTCCGAAGAAACTTCAGTGAGCCAAGTCTCTGTAAGCAGCATAATGCTGCACACCCGAAACTCCTGATGATGCCTGGTGAGCGCCGTTAGTTCTTCCATCTTGTTTGCAAGAGATCTCACATTGACCATAATGATGGAGGGAAGAGCTGGTCTGAAACGTCTCTTTTTAATCCTCTGCTGGACTCCAGCCCTACACCCCTCCCTCTCCTTTTCCCTCTCCAAAGCTCCTAGGGGATGTCTGGTCTATTGGTATGCAGCCCTGCTGTGTCTCTAAGCTGCAGGAGTTCATCCCTAGAGTACACTAAAGAATTATGCAGTGAATGTGCTTTATTTATACAAAATTGCAACTTTAATTTTTATGAAAAATACCTATATCTCTTAAAAAGATCAGTTCAGGGAGGAAGAAGGTAAATCTAAGGAGATTATTCAGGCAAAGTTTCATTTTTTTATACATGGTACAATACGTGACAGTTCTGTACTGCAGTATATTGCCATGAATATATATTACAGTAATCACAGCTGTACATGCAGGACATTTTCCATGACAATATTATTATACATAGAACGGGTATTCTTGTTAAATGAAGCTAGGTCTCAGTGAAGTGACCCCTCCTGAACTTTTAATTTAACATTTTGACATAAAGCAGAATTCCTTAAAGTTACACATCTGTGTAAGGCCAAACAGACACATACATGCCTCTGGTGAACTTTGTCATTCTGTAAAAAAGAGGTGTGTCACATTTTCTCTTAGTCACTCGTCTTCACTGAACAGTATAGATGTTTAAGACGAAACAACATTCTTATCCTATTGAAGAGAAGGGTGGAGAAAGCAGCCAAAGATATTTTTACTGTCGTCATTGACCTCTAAAGAAAAGAGCTGCTTTACCATATTCAGGTCACAGTGTATTTTTCTCAGTATTCTGTCATTCATTTAATAGTTGTAAATGCTGAAGGCAGAAAATAATTGATCCGATGAAGTAACTGGAGTTCAAGATATTTCTTCTAGGCTATGATCAAAGTGATCAGAAGAAAAATAATTGAGCAAGAAGTGTTTTTATGTTTTTTAACTACATTTTGTTATAATACAATATCTTGTCATCAGATCTCCATTGTTATTCATTGCTGATCACTGTAAATTACATTGAAGTTCTGAGAAGGACAGATAAAAACATCCATGATCCAGTGCATAGGTAGAATTTTGTCATGGGTTTCATGCACAGTAAGTTCAGAACTAAATCTGAAATACTTTGCAAATAAATTATATTGTTATATAGGCAGCATACAAAAACACATCCATATAAACATAAACAGCCAGTGTAACCGACCATTAATAGAGCCATCAAAGCTAAAGTAGTACCCTGAAAAACAGTGCACAAACAATATTGCCAGCTTGTAGCTGTGCATTGGTTTTGGGCAGGAAATCCCAACACGTAAAACCATGACAGTCTAATGTAGTAAAGTAGTGGTTAGTGAGGTGGACGACCATTTTATTTTATTATCTAAACAGATCCTAAAGTATCTTTGTAGATGTCAAATACTAAAACTCTGCTTTAAGGCTAGGGCCACATATCACAAAAAAGCTGTGTTTTTTTGTTTCAGTTTTTTTTTTTTTTGAGCCAAAGCCAATAGTGGCTTCAAAAGGAATGGGAAATATAAAGGAAGCTCTTAAACTTTCCCTTCTTCTCAATATACTCCTAGCTTTGGCTCAAGAAACAACAGCAAAATCTGCAACAAAAAAACAGCTTTTCTGCAACAAGGTGTTTTCTACCTCTCCCAGGCATCTGTCATAGGTCATCAGTTTCTGATCGGTGAGGGTCCAACTGGGACTGGAAGTTTTAGCAATGGTTAGAAGAAGCTCTGGACCCATTCAAGTAATAGGAGCATAGCTGCTGTACCCTTGTGCCACCACTATACAGTGGATGTATGCTGCAGCTTTGTTCCGTTTACTTTAGTAGGAGCAGACCTATAGCTTCTGGAGCCCAGAGGCAGCCAGATCAGCTGACCAGTGTGGGATCCAGGTGTAAGTTTGCCTATCCTGTGAATAGGTCATCGGTATGAAAAACTCCTAGGGAGCCCCAAAAACATATTTAATGTCATTGGTCGCAGTGTGACAAATTACCAACTAAAGTATAAAGCAGCATAAATAAATAAAGTTATTTAGCAATGTACAAGTCAACATTGCATGCTGGATTATTCTTTAAGTAACAGAAATCATCATAGGTGACAACCCATGCCTTTAGAGAAAGTATGAGACAAATTTCATTAATGCCTTGAAGACCAGGTCTGCTTTTGCCTTAAAGCATAGCTGTCATTTCAAATGATTTCTCAGGATAAACTACTGAGTATACATGAAGAGTAGCAGTATTTATTGCCATTATTTGACTTGCATTCTATATTTTTTAGTAGTCTTGTAGGCTCAGTCTGTAGTTTACAGTTATCCCTGAGCTAGTTACATAGTTACATAGTAGATGAGGTTGGATGAAGACATCAGCACATCAAGTCCAACCTATAACCCTACAGTCCCCTACAGTGTTGATCCAGATGAAGGCAAAAAAAAACCCATGAGGCTTATACCAATTGCCCCATTTCATGGGAAAAAATTCCTTCCCGACTCCAATTTGGCAATCAGTATAAAAACCTGGATCAATGTGCCCTTAAAATCTAAAACCCATAACCCATAATGTTGTTCTGTTCAAGAAAGGCATCCAGGCCCTCTTTGAACTTGTTCAATGAATCCACCATCACCACTTCCTGGGGCAGAGAGTTCCATAGCCTTGTTGTTCTTACTGTAAAGAATCCTCTTCTATGTTGCTGGTCAATCTTTCTCTCCTCCAGTCGTAGAGGATGTCCCCTTGTCACTGTCACTGGCCTAGGAGTAAAAAGATCGTTAGAAAGTTCTTTGTGCTGTCCCTTCATGTATTGTACATTGTTATTAGATCTCCCCGTAGACGTCTTTTCTCTAAACTGAATAACCCCAAGTTTGTTAATCTATCGTTGTACTCTAATCCACCCATTCCCCTAATAATTTTGGTTGCCCTTCTTTGCACTCTTTCTAGTTCGATTTTGTCTTTCTTGTATACTGGGGCCCAGAATTGTGCACAATAGTCTAAGTGTGGCCGTACCAGTGATTTGTATAGAGGCATAACTATGTTCTTGTCATGAGAATCTATACCTCTTTTGATGCATCCCATAATTTTATTTGCCTTGGCAGCCGCTGCCTGGCACTGGTCTCTAAAGGTAAGCTTATTGTCCACCACAATCCCCAAGTCTTTTTCATTGGCAGTTTTACCCAGTAGTTTAATATTAAGTACATAATCATACATTTTATTTCGTCGTCCAAAATGCATAACCTTACATTTGTCAATATTAAACTTCATTTGCCAAGTCTCGGCCCATGCTTCCAGCTTCCTTAGGTCCCCTTGTAATATTCTATTATCCTCCTCATTTTTGATTACCTTACAAAGTTTAGTGTCATCTGCAAATATGGACACCCTGCTTTGCAAACTGTCTACCAGGTCATTAATAAAGATATTAAACAGGAGAGGACCCGATACTGACCCCTGTGGCACCCCACTGGTGACTGTTACCCAGTCTGAATATTTACCATTAATAAGCACCCTCTGTTTCCTATCAGTGAGCCAGTTGCGAACCCAAATGCATATGTTTTCCCCCAGTCCCAACATTCTCATTTTGCATACCAACCTTTTATGTGGTACAGTATCGAAAGCCTTTGAAAAGTCTAGATACACCACGTCCACTGCATTACCCATGTCTAGTCTTGAACTTACCTCTTCATAGAAGCTGATCAGATTAGTCTGACAGGACCGATTCCTCATAAACCCATGCTGATTGGGTGTTATAAGATTATTTACATTGAGGTACTCAAGGATAGCATCTCTTAGAAAGCTCTCAAATATCTTACCCACCACAGAAGTCAAACTTACTGGCCTATAGTTTCCAGGCTCACTTTTAGACCCCTATTTGAAAATTGGCACCACATTTGCTATGCGCCAATCAAGTGGAACAGACCCAGTCATTACTGAATCCTTAAATATTAGATATAAGAGTCTGTCTATCACTGTGCATAATTCCCTCAGAACTCGGGGATGTATGCCATCTGGAGCCGGTGATTTATCTATTTTAGTGTTTTGAAGGCGGCACCGCACTTCCTCCTGGGTTAAACAGGTGACATTTAATGTAGAGTTAACATTACCCCTAATCATGTTGCTGGCCATTGAATTTTCTTGTGTAAACACCGTAAAGAAGAAGGCATTTAATAGTTGTGCTTTTTCCTCATCCTCCTCCACTTTTACACCCAGATTATTTTTGAGAGGGCCCACATTGTCAGTTTTTATTCTCTTGTAATTTATGTAATTGAAGAATAATTTTGGATTATTTTTACTTTCCTTGGCAATTTTTCTCTCAGCCTCAATCTTTGCCTCCTTTATTTGTCTTTTAAACAATTTATTTTTCTCTTTATAGTTTTTTAATGCTGTGTCACTACTTTCTTTTTTTAGCACTTTAAATGCTTCCTTTTTATCCCTCATTGTACTCCTTACCGTTTTAGTTAGCCATATTGGTTTTCTATGATTACTGGCCCGCTTATTCCCATAAGGGATATGTTTTTTAGTGGTCCTATTTAGAAGGCTTTTGAAAATGTCCCATTTTGTTTGTGTTCCAGTCACTTTGAGGACACTGTCCCAGTTTATGCTGCTAATCTCCTCTCTCAGCTGGTTAAAATTGGCCTTCCTGAAGTTTAGTGTTTTTGTACCCCCTCTACTGAACATTTTTTTAGTGTGTACAAGAAAACTTATTATGTTATGGTCACTATTACCAAGATGACCCCCAACCTCCACTTTTGACAATGTGTCAGGTTCATTTGTTAAAATTAGGTCTAAAAGTGCCTCACCTCTTGTAGGGTTGTGCACTAGTGGGTAGAAACTAACTGCCATACACTGCTCACAGTAAGTAGAAGACAATTTGTACCACAACTTTCTTTCTCTCACTCGGAAACAGCCCCAGGATCATGCTGGACATATATAGAGAAAATACTGGCCTGTATTGATTTGGGCCCATTGAAGAGGCTTCATAAGTGGACCCCCATTACACCATTTAATTATAATGCTCCTCAGTGGCCCCCACATAGAATAATATCCCTTAGTGGTCCTCACACAGTATAATGCCTTCTCAGTGGCCCCATAAAATATAATGCCCCTGCAGTGGCATTACACATTAACCTTTCCCCCGCCAGTGGCTCCTCAAACATTATATTTTGTTATATTTTCCTCCTGCAGATGCCCTCACAATATAATGTCCACCCCTTAAATTGCCCCCAGTTTCATCTCCCTCTCCTGATTGTCCCCACAGTTTCATATTCCCATCCTGATTGCCCCCAGAATTTCATGTCTTCCTCCAGGTTGTCCCCACAGTTTCATGCTCCCTCCAGTTGCCCCCACAGTTTAATTCCCCCTCCTGATTGCCTCTACAGTTTCATGTCACCCTCTTGGTTGCCCCCACAATTTCATGTCCCCCACTTGGTTGCCCCCACAGTTTCCTGTGCCCCTCCTGGTTGCCCCCGCAATTTCATGCCCCCTCCAGTTGCCCCTACAGTTTCATGTCGCCCTCCATTTTCCCCCATGGTTTCATATCTCCCTTCAGTTGCCCCCAAAGCATATCAAACAAAAAAAAAAGTAATACTCACCTTTCCCGGTTGCCCTGTTCTCTTTGGTCTCTGCTCCCAGAGGCTTCAGGGAGCAACAATCACAATGTAAGTGACATCACTAAATCAAGACTACTGCTTCCAAGAGACTGGGATCAGAGGGAGGGGCTAAATGGTGACGCAGGGAGCAGACAGCTCCCTGCTTCACCAATGTACTCAACTCGTGACTCCAACTCCAGATGAATTGGATTTGTGAAGTACTGCAGCAACCCAGACCCACAGCTTGGAACAGCGGGACAAGACCCTAAATGGTGGACTGTCCCGTTGACCCAAGGGGGCCCCTATTAACAAAGGGCCCAATGTACCATTTGCCCTGAAATAAAGTATATTGGCTGTGACTGAAAATTTTTTAGCATCAGTTAAAGCCTCTGTTTCTTTTTTGTTTCTCTGTTCCTGCCCATCCCCCCCCCCATCACCATCCTTAGACTTCTATAGATACATTTAGTCTGTTAATTGTAACCTGCAGTCTGTCTCAAGACAAATATTGCAGGGATTCTCAGAGTTAAAATCAGTTTATCCCATCCAAGTGAAGGATAAGTCCAGCAAGCAGTATGAAGAGAAAAGATCCTTCTCTTGTGTTCATTATTAATATGATGATGGGTTCCCACAGTGGGCATGAAGAACTTGGTTACCTTATTGATTTGCTTATAAATAGGAGTTGGAAGCCAAAAACAGGCTCTTGTTCAGTTTTATACTAAATGTTGTATGATATACAATTAAAATAACTTGCAGGTATTGCCGCATCAAAAAATATGTTTGATGACAATGTACCAAGGACACAATGCCTTGTTTTAAATTACGCATTGGATCTGTATCAGGTGTTACAGTGGCATGCAAAAGTTTGGACACTACTGGTCAAAATGACTGTTATTGTAAACAGTTAAGCAAGTTGAAGATGAAATAAATAAAATCTTTAAAAGGCATAAACTTAAAGATTAAACACTTGTCTATAATAAGTGATAATAAGTAATATCTGTATATAAGTGTAATAAGTAATATCAGTGTATTATTATGTTTGAGTACAATTTTAGAGTGAAAAAGGGAAAGGAGTACCTTGCAAAAGTTTGGGAACCCTTGTAGATTTGTGTGCTCAGATAATTTTGACCAAGGTCTCAGACCTCAATTAGTCAGTTAGGGTTATGGATTATTCACTATCATCGTTAGGAAGGGCTTTCTAAATACTCAGCCTCCTCTATCCTTGTGCCAAAAAACAGCAGACATGGGTTTTTCTAAGCAGCTGCCTAGCACTCTGAAAATGAAAATGGTGGAGGCCCACAAACAGGAGAAAGATATAAGAAGATAGCAAAGCGTTTTCAAGTTGCCCTTTCCTCAGTTCGAAATGTAATTAAGAAATGGTTGTTAACAGGAACAGTGGAGGTCATGATAAGGTCTGGAAGACCAAGAAAAATTTCAGAGACAACTGCTCATAGGATTGCCAGAGTGGTAAATCAGAACCCCCGCTTGACTGCCAAAGACCTTCAGGAAGATTTAGCAGACCCTGGAGTTGTGGAACATTGTTCTACTGTTCAGAGATATCTGCACAAATATGGCCTTCATGGAAGAGTCATTGGAAGAAAACCTCTCCTGTGACCTCACCATAAAATTCAGCATCAGAAGTGTGCAAAAGAACATCTAAACAAGCCTGATGCATTTTGGAAACAAGTCCTGAGGACCGATGAGATTAAAACAGAACTCTTTGGCCACTGAAATTTTCTGCCCTTTTTACCATTATCAAAGGTATGTTTGGAGAAAAAAGGGCAGAAAATTTCAGGAAAACATCTCTCCAACCATTAAGCATGGGCGTGGATCAATCATGCTTTGGGGTTGTGTTGCAGCCAATGGCATGGGAAATATTTCACGGGTAGAGGGAATAATGGATTCAATGAAATTTCAGCAAATTCTTGAAGCAAACATAATACTATCTGTAAAAAAGCTGAAATTGAAAAGAGGATGGCTTCTACAAATGGATAATGATCCTAAACACACATCAAAATCCACTATAGACTACCTAAAAAGGCGCAAGATGAAGGTTTTACCATGGTCCTCACAGTCCCCTGATCTGTACATCATTGAAAATTTGTGGCTAGACCTCAAAAGAGCAGTGCATGCAAGACAACCCAGGAATCTCACAGAACTGGAAGACTTTTCCAAGGAAGAATGGATGAAAATCTCTCAAACAAGAATTGAAAGACTCTTGACTGGCTACAAAAAGCATTTACAAGCTGCGATACTTGCCAAAGGGGGTGCAACTAGGTACTGCAGGGTGCCCAAACTTTTGTATTTGGCCATTTTCATGTTTTGTTATTTTGAAAATGTAAAATATGAAAATATTTTTTTTTCCAAAAAATACATTGGGAATGTGTCATCTTTACTATTATGTGTAGAAGGAAATGAAAAAAACAGCGCAGAGCGCTAAGAGTGTAAAACCAAAGGATGACAGATATCAGAACACTGATACAAATTGCTCACCTTGGTGGGCTGTGATCAGTTCACAACAACTTAGTAGACATGTAAAATCAAATCATCTTCATTGGCACTTTTTAAAGCAGCTGCTAGCCTCGGAACTGTGGTGTGATGCATGTGTGGAAGAATCCAGATGCAGGTAGAAAAGAGGAGGCAGATGAGCGCTGGTCCAGAATAAATGTAGTCTTTAATCCAATTGAATAAAACACACGACGCATTTGGGACAAGCCATTTTTCAAGTGTGCATAAAAACATAGTATGGGTAGCATGACAGATATATATTTTAAAAAAATGGGACAAAAATGGGCGGTAGCCACACCCCCTCACGTGTGGGGGGCGTGGTTAATGGGTCTAAACTTAAAAAAAAAAAATGACAATATATAAACTTTATTAAAAAAATGGGATAAAAACAGGCGGTAGCCATTCCCCCTCACGTGTGGGGGCGTGGTTAATGGGTCTAAACTAATCTTTAATATTATGTCTTTTGAAGATCGTTTTATCTTCAACTTGATTAACTGTTCACAATAACAGTCATTTTGACCAGGGGTGTCCAAATTTTTGCATGGCACTGTATTTAGTCCCTGATAATAGTTATGTCCAATATCCATTGGATGGAGTGGGAATCCTCACCCACCTCTTTTAATTACTATAAATACATAAATAGTAAATGAGCAAATGACATGATACAAATGGCAGATACATAAACATATACTTAAAATATTTTCTAATAAAATATGGCAATGAAAAGAAACAAGAAACGTATAATGATCAATTCCAGAATAAATAAATAATTAGATAAATGAACCGGTGGATGGAATCTCACAGTGGACTATATCCACGGGGACATACCATCATACTAGTTCAAGTTTGACCACTAGCATTTTAAACCTATTATACACTGACTGACTAATTTGATCTATTGGTCAGATTGTTATAATCCTTTGTTCAATAACAGTGTTTCAAGTAATAATGTTTTATATTGTGTTCAGTGATCAGTCTTAAAGGGGTTATAAGGAGAAAGAAAAGTGTTCACGATGCATGTACTCCTATAGATGAAAGTATACCAGCACCCTAATTATAAGATTCACAGAGCATCAGAATGTCGGAAGACCCTGTGTTCATCCTCTTGTGCTTGTGCTCTTGCACTCCATGACGTCACAGACTCAACCCTGAGTGTCAGAGTATCAGCAGGAAGAGAAGCAAGACTCCCAGCGCACTCTGCAAATCTATTAATGGGGAGATCAGGGGACCCTCATCTGTGCGAGTAAGGATGTTTCTTCAGTGTAGTGAATTTACTGTGAAAACTTTTCTCTTACCATATAACATCTTTAATATTTCTGTTCTGACAAACATGAATATTTCAATTAAACTTTAAAAGATGTGTAAGTGTTTGTACAGTCACATATTACAAGTGTTAGATTTTAGTTGACCTTTCTTTAAAAAAACAAACTGTTGTCTTATATCTATCTGCAAACAAACTTTGTAATCATAACACCATTCTAACTGAAAAATGCCACATTTCTGTCCATCAACATGTTGTGGGTTGTCATGGTGAGCTATTTTTGTCTTTGATCTTGAACCTTTTGAGATGTTTTGTTAAGTATCTTAAAATGAATGTACTGAAAATTTTTTAAAATGTATTTATTAAAAACAGGTTGTTGAATATATCACTTTTTTCTAATCTGTTTTTATTGTCAGATTATAGATTTCTTAATTCTACATTCTGTACATGATTATGCGGGCTGATATCTTGCCTGAGCTTCTTCTCTCCTCTGTTAACACTGACACCCCTTATAACAGCATATAAATGGTTTAAGTTGTCCTTTATCTTTAGACTAATGGCTGCCTCATTCTTATATTTTTTTATTGAATTATTATTAAAGATGAAACTTTGATACTCACAACCTATTAATATCAGCTCAATGAGGGTCCATCACCTGTATGCCTTATGATCAGCTGACCAATGTGGTCATGTAAAATAAAAATCTATATAAATTAGGTATCACCATAATTGTACTGACCCGTAGAACAAGGGTAACATGCGGTATGGTGAATGACAAAAAAAAAAAGAGGTAAAATTGAGAGTTAATAAAATTTAGTCATGATGTCATTGGGAAAGGCATATCATTCTGCAAAAACAAGCCCTCATATGGCCATATCTTTTTAAAACTGGCTACAGCAGTAAGTGGGAGGTTATAAGGAATGTAAAAGCTGTGTGAGTACATCAAGGTATATCCCAGGTTTAGAACCTTTGAAAACTCAGCTTTTCCACAGCAGGTTTTTTTTCCACAATGTGTGGATAGAATTAGCCAGAATCTCATTCACTTTGCTGGTACTGTAAATCGCAGCATTTTTTTCTGCTGCATTTCTTCAATTTATGGTCTTAGCCTAACCCTTTCTCTACATCTGCAGTAATATTATTAGCATTGTAATGCATTGTATTAGTGATCAGACCCCCTGGGGTTTAATAATTACTGTAATAAAAAAAATTTTAAATAATGAAAAATTGTAATCATCTCCCCTTTCTCTAGAACCTATACACAGTAAAAGTAAAAAATAAAGTGAAATACATACAAATTGGGTATCCTTGTGTCAGAAAATGTCCAATCTACAAACTTATAAAAATATTTTTCCCATATGGTGAACGCCAGTAGCAGGAAAAAAAAAATCAAAAGAGACAAACTGCAGTTTTTTTTTCACTGTTTCACCTCCCGTAAGAAATTGGATAAAAAGCAATCAAAGCAATATACATTCCCCGAATTAGTATAAATAAAAAGTACATCTGACCCTGCAAAAAAGACGCCTAATGCATCCCCATACACTGATATATTAAAAAGTTATGGGTGTCAGAATATGGCAGCTCCAAAAAAATTTTTTTTTTGCAAAGTTTTGGATTTTTTTGAGGGATTAAAACCTAAAAAAACTGTATAAAGTTGGTATTCCTAGAATCATACCGACCCATAGATTACAGGTGACAAGTCATTTTGGCTGCAAAGTGAACACATTTGTGAAAGTAGCACAAATGCAGTTTTTCGTCAATTCCACCACGTTAAGATTTTTTTTCCTGCTTCCCAGTACACTATACGGAATTTTAGATGGTGCCATTACAATGTAAAATCTGTCCTGCATTAAGCCTTCATATGGCTCTGTGAGTAGAAAAATTAAAACGTAATGGGGATTGGAGGGGGTGGAGTCAAAATCGAAAATAAAACGTGATAGGAAAGGGTTAAAAGAGACATATATGACATTGATGTACCCAGGACACAGCAGTGTACAAATAGGAAGGAGTGCTGTTTGGCTGTCAGATCATAGATGTAGATGGTTTGGATTTTGAATGCCACACGTTTGCACTGTCCCTGAGGTGCCGATAAAGTGGAATTGATTGAGAAGTGACACCATTTTGGAAACTCAAGGAATTTATCAAGGTGAGTAGTAATAGTTTTTCAGAAGTGAAAAGTGAATCTGTAAGCTGTTCAGAATACATCCCCTGAGATGTGACCCCCATTTGGGAAAATACATCACTCAAGAAATTTATAAAGGATAATAGGCAATGTTATTACCCCCTGAGTGTTGCATTAATATATTTTCCAGAAATGAGTGTGCAGCTGTTGTACACAGGATAACAGATTTTAGAATGTGTTTCTCTGTTAACACAAAGTAAGCAAAACATACTGGGCACTGAATTGACATTTTTATTGAAAGTTAAAATTTTCACTTTGCACCATCCAAATTATTGGGGCTAAAGCAATATTTTATTGGAAAAACTAATTTTTCCTTTACACACCCAAATTCTATAAAACTCCTGTTTCCAGAATGAGGTCATTTTTGGGAGGTTTCCACTGTTAGGGTAACCTGCAAATGCTATATAACACCTATGTTTATTTGCCATCTAGAGATGGGAGGGCATTTGAAGACTCATTTAATTTCGGTTTCGGACGATTCAAGCTGAAACTTTTTTGGATAAAACCAGAAGTGAAATTATTATACTCTAGGGTCTCTACAGACCACAGAGTATAATAGGTGTAAGCCCACATGAGATGTAAAACAATACAAAAAATTATACTCACCTTCTCTCACCTTTTCTGGGCCTGTTTGCAGCATCCGGCACTTTCTCTGAGTCCTCTTGTGGCCTCCTGGGTGACATTGTTTTTAATTGTGTGTACAGGACCTCATTCTCATTCCCATTTAGTTCAAGCTTTTGACATTTATGATGACATATTCTTTAACCAGATACCCACCACCACCCATTGACAATATACATCCAATTGGTCAGTATCTAACCTTGCAGTTAAGTTCTTGTAGAGAACAGCAGCTGTGCAACATCATGCAGCTGTAGAACTAGGAAGCCAGCTATTCCAACAGCTGGACCTCCCATAGAAAAAACAGGGATGTTTTTTTACCATCCCTGTCTTTCCAATTGCTGTATACACTGCGCTCTATAAGAGCCTTGATGCAGCTCCCCTTCTGGCCCATCAAGACCAGGATGCTACAGGAGCTACTGGGTCCAATAGGACCCAGATCAGCTCTATAGTATAGCAAATGAGTCTGTATTCCTCCTGTAACTAATATATCAGCCTCAAGTACAGGGAAAATAAGCAAAAAAAAAAATAAAAAAAATGTGTGCACTATGCATAGACTACATAAAAAACACCACAACAGAAAATAAACTATTTTTTTTTTATTGAGTTTCATTTTGTTCTATTTAAAAAAAATTGATGTGAGAAATGTGAAAACAGACACCTTTTCCCCCTTTTTTTCGTTTACATTCTCCAAAATCTAAAAAAATATACTGTATATTATAAAGCCCCATGTATAACCAAAAAAAGATGAAAAACTTTGTTAGTTTGTTGGCATTCCAGTGGTCAGATCCATATGATCCCTATGATCACTAAGTAATGGCATATGCTAGATACATGTTAGATCTAATTATAATGGAGATGTCCCTTTTGGGAAAGTATATGAAAACTGCAAGTATTAGGTTTGGAATATAGCTCAAACATCAATTACCTACCTATATTAACTTCTTCTTGCAAGTTTCTTATGTATAAATCATTGCCGTAATTATTTATTTATATAATTCTGATAAAAAATAAAATACAATAAACATGATGAAAATAAAGATGGAAGTCTGGAGTGTATACAATTTTCATTGTCTTAAAGATATAAAATGAGTTTTTCTTTTTCAAGTAACAGCTGATGATTTTATGGTTTATATTGGCTGGCGCCATATGGCAGTCATCAATTGAAATCACTACAAACTGCCACTTAAAAGTTATTGGCTTTACAATACTTTCCTACAGACAGTGCAAGATGAAACATACATACATTCCCACTATTTACAGTGAGAGCTGTGTAATTGGGAACAGCAACATTTCTTTTTCTATTTATTATTCTCCTATGTAAATTTTTAACATTACTTGCAGTTATTAAAGTGCTTTGATGATTTCATTGGTATTGGATGCCCAGTAACTCCAGTGTAACAGGAGCGAAAACGTTTCCGCTATTACCAGTGTTATGACTACGCTAATACAGAAAATACTGTCAGCTCTCCTGACATATACTTATGTTCCCCTTAAAATATCAATTCTTTAGAAGTCTTTGTTATGCTGTTCCTCTGTTATTCCTACAAGAAATTTTTGAATAGACAACTAGTTGATACAGCAGCAGCAGAAATATGTAAATATTACATTTTAAAACACGTTGTCATAGATGAAGATTCACTTTCAGAACCACCAAAAAAGAAAGAAATACATAACAAATCCAAGGGCACAACTCAAAAAATTGTTTACAACTTTTATATAAAAAGGAATAATTCATATAAACATATATATATATATATATATATATATATATATATATATATATTTATATATATATGAGAAAAAAAGTTAAAAACAATTAAAATAGGCCAAGGACTGCCAATATAACAGAAGTCTACCCTAGGCACTATCTCAGAATGTAAGGTAATAATCTAAATACTATCACAGGCAAGCAATGCTGTGGACAATACTATAGTGCTACAATTCATATCAGTATAAATAAATAAATGAATAAAAGAATAGATAAATATGACCAAATAAATTTCTTGAATAATCTAAAAAATAAAAATTAATAAACAATTGCTTCTTCATGCAGGCAATGTATATGTCCATTATAGCCCAATGCCTGGAAACAAAAGAGGCCCACACGTATTGCAGTGATGAAGCTTCATCAGGGGACCTATAAGTCTGGCCCAAATATGCCTCCTATATATACCATACCATATACAATATATATATATTATACACACTTATAACTTAAGAGGAAATGAGGGAGCAGCAGGCCACATCCATGCCATGGCATTCCAATACCCAAATTGCGAAGAATCACAGGGTATACCCACAGCGCATGTGCAGAAAATAAACGCAGACGCTCTGGGTCCAAGTAATAAAACATAAGTGCGCATACATAGAAACCTATGCACATACACTTCATATACAGTGGGGAAAAAAAAGTAGTCAGCCACCAATTGTGCAAGTTCTCCCACTTAAAAAGATGAGGCCGGCCTGTAATTGTCATCATAGGTAGACCTCAACTATGAGAGACAAAATGAGAAAACAAATCCAGAAAATCACATTGTCTGATTTTTTATGAATTTATTTGCAAATTATGGTGGAAAATAAGTATTTGGTCAATAACAAAGTGTTATTGACCAAATACTTATTTGGTGTAAGCGGTGGGGGAGGGCGGCACTTATGGCGGGGGGAGGAGAAGATAGGACTGGGGTGGCGCCGGAGACATTCAGGAGCTGAGAGGTATGAGGTAGGGGTGGAGCGGCAGCCATTTCTCTAAGGGGGTCACAATGGCAGGATGATCATTCACGCTGGGACCAGGGAAGGGAGGGGCGGCCATTTCAGCTAGGACGGGTTTGGGACTTACCTTATGGAGAGTTGGCTTCTCCTTCTTCCAAGACCCTGCTGTGTGGTTTCAGCGCAATAAAGAGGGGCAGAGTTGTGGCTAATGGAGGAGGGTTTCCTCTTCAGGGGATAAACTGAAGCCATAACAAAATGCTGTAAGTGGCTGCAAATCGCTTGCACACATTTACATAAGGAACTATAGTAAATTGAAAACGAACCGTCGTGGATCTGTTGTGGTTAAAGGACAGAAAAGCGTGGTGGTACACGCTTTTCTGTCTGTTTGAAATAACGGACAGGGGCAATCAGAGACCATAACGGATTTTTTTTTTTATTGGAGGCAATGGGGATCCGCTGACTGACACGTTTTTGTAAGGTAAACAGCTATAAAAACGTATCAGTCAGGCGGACCTCTATAACGTGATGTGAAAGGGGCCTAATTAATTTTTTTATAATAAAAGTTGTAAAATATTTTTAGGGTGTGCCCTTGGATTTGTTCTATGTTTCTTTTTTGGTGGTTCTATATGCATATTTGACACATGTGGAGCACCCGAGATATTATTTGGCAGTGCCGTCTTGTAACATTTGTTATGAAGATTCACTTTCAGGACCACAATATGAACCTGAAACCTTTTATGTACTAATTCCATTTCTGGGTGACGACCAAGATAGCAGTTTTCATACAAAAATCACTGAGCTTTCTAATAGCAGAATTTAGCAACGTAACAATGGAAGTTACTGTAGGTTCATTTTTACTTCAGGGTAAAAAAAGGATACTTCAGGTTTGGTGGATCTCACACTTAAAGTAATACATGCAAATCCATGTACATTCAGGTGCATGGTGGAACTAGAGGCCAATCATTAGATTGTCCTGCTTTTCAGAACCACATCAAGTGAGTCTGCCGACAATATAGCAAATTTCCTCATATATTTTATTAACTCTTAATTTTAGTTTCAATAATTCCCCTTTCCCACCAGTTCTTAGGGAATATGCTGCATGCCACATAGCAGGATAATTTATGGACTTTATGTTTAAAGAGGACCTTTCACGTCCTCATGTATATGTGGTTTTACATACAGCTAGAAAGCTGACAGAGCCTTGTACTGGGGGGGGGGCGTTCCTTACAGCTCAGCATCATCACTGGGCTGTAAGGAACGCTCCCTCTGACAGTACTCGGCTATGGACGAGGACAGAGAGAGGGGGAGTTCCTTACTGCCCAGTGATGACGCTGAGCTGTGATGAATGCCCCCCAGTACAGGGCTATGGACCAGCACAGTCAGGGAGGGCGTTCCTCACAGCACAGCTAGACTGTCAGGAACACCCTTCTGACAGTGAACGGTGAAATTTAGACCCCCGATATCTCCAGCCCCGGGGCATATAACGGGAAAGCCGACGGTGCCCTGAATTCAGCGCGCTGTCGGCTTTCTAGCGGTATGTAAAACCGCATATACATGAGGACGCAAAAGGTCCTCTTTAAAGCCTATATAGTTTCCTCTTTAAAAAAATATCCAACTGATTTTAAAGTGTAAATGAGAATTTGTAAAATGAATATTCAATTTGGCACTCATAATGCAATATTTGGTGTTCAGTAAAATATTTTTTCTTCACATTTCTGCACATGTTCTATTTAAGAAATGTGTTTGAGAGTAGTGAGAAAATGTTTCTGTTTGCACACATGTGCTTGTGTGTGGTATCCTCTAGGGCTAGTAAACATGTCCCTTCACCATATACAGTAACTTCAAAAACAAAGACCATGTGCCTAGTAACCCTACAGCGCAAATAAGGCTAAAATAATTAGGAAGTTTTTGTAGTTTATAACAAAATGCCGCATTGACCTAGGAGAGAACTGACTTATTATCTCTCCATTCCCTTAGCACTGGTCTCCCCATCTTTTGTTGTTTGAAAACTGCATGATGACATAGATCCAGTATAGATGTTTATGATACTCCTTTAATATGTTGTCTCAAGTATATGTTTAATCTAGGACAGGATGTGCAATATAGGGAATGTTCCAAATCTTATAGAGCAAGAAATTATATGAACAACATGGGTCGCATATAGAGAAAACCTGTTACAGACAACAAAAATATGCTCACTCAGTCTGATACAAGCAATACATTTTTCTCAACAACTTCTATATGTAAAGTAGCTCCAAGTGGGATGCCATTTAGATAGAACCATTTAACCAAAATCATCACTTTGCCATTGTATGTACTATATTTCTAGCTACTATATAATGTAATAATCTTGGAGTCATCTGGCATAGTCTGGGCATAGTATTCCCTATCTACCTGGGCATGTTGCTCTTGTATTGCATTAATTTCACACAATGCATAGATACCACAGTATATGATATATACATGATTTTCTGCAACTGAGAACACTATTACTAGTACACATATTTAAATCTCCTAATATTTTGTCTACAGTACCCACAAAAATAAGGTACACTTGAAAATGATCTTGCTTAGAATAGGTTATCAATGTAAAAAAATGGCACCTCCATCAATGAGTGTCTTAAATTTGACAAAGCTCAACCAATTGTGCCATTTTGGGGTAAACTTCTGTCCCAAAATAAGCCAACAAATGTTACACCAAACAGCTTTATGTATCATCCAGCATCAGCCAGCCACTGTAATAAATGTGTAAAACCATCGTAAGCCAGTTAAATGTGCCATTCAACCGCTCCATGTTAACTGTAATGGCAGCTATGGCATTAGCTTCTCTGGAAATAGATATACAATGTCTAAGATACAGGTGAATCACATTTTCTAAAGCAATACAGTAATATGTGATTTGTTCGTTTCATTTTAAAGAGACATGATCTACAAGTAAGTTACAAACAACAACTGAAAATTGTGATCGAATGATAGACATGTTTTTAAGAGCTTCCTGACATTTCTTAGGGAGTAAATTAGACACAAAAATCAAAAGAGGGCTGTTGACCAAATATTGCAGTTGGCATATGCTGACAGTTATGAAATGCAGTACAATCCTTTTAGTGAAAGCCTTAGTGTTTCATTTGGCATCTTAGGCTTCAAGGTGATGCTTGTCAAAAACAAAAGCTTTGGTTCTTAAAAGAGTTGATTGTTCTACACCTGGCTGCCACCTCTGTTTTGGGATACAAAGTAAAATGTGTTAGAAGACTACTCATTATATATGCAAATAACTAAATCTGTCAACCCACACTAGACACAAAAAGACATTTGGTTAGTCCAGTCTTGATGATTGAACATGACCATGTTGACCACAAGTGATGTGGGTATTATGTGGAAAGCTGAGCTAGAATATACGTCAATTTTCTTAATTTATGTAAATTGCATTGACTTTTGTTTGAAAAAACTGTATCCATTAGGTAGAATAAGTTACATATACATATCTAGCATATCGTAATGCATCAATTTAAACAAACCAAAACAGAAAGACAGTTAAAGGGAGTCTGTCAGCAGAAAAGTCATTATCAAACTAATGACAGTATCTTGTAGGGCTGCTTCTACACTTTTCAAAGATGCCTTTCTTATTCTGCATTGCAGCTGCTCACCTCCCTAGGGCCTCCGCTTATTATACGTTGGGGTCTATTGAGACACCGGAATACAATAATGGTAGTTCTGGTGTGGATGTGTTTTGTCCGAACAAAACTGTCGGGCGAACTTTGCGAACATTTGTGAGATGACTCTCGCCATGTTCGCTCAAAACATACTCACCTCCAGTAAATTTGTGTGCCCCACCACAGTAATCAACTATATTGGTGGATGCTGATACAGCTGATTACAATGTTGGATTATAATGAGGCTAATGTGCAGTTACTTGTCGCTAGGCCCCCTTACAATCTCGGGCAGCCCCAAGCAACCACCCATTTCACACCTATTATAATCTGCCTAATTATTACTGCAAGTAAAAAAAGCATGCAATTTGCAACATAAGCAACATAAATCATTGTATAAACCCAGCCTCATGAAACACTCCAGACAAAACTGAGTTACATGTTTCAGGTGCACTTCCTCTACCAATCTCTTACTTAATACTGTACTTTACTGAACGTATGTTAGTACATAGACATCAGTAATCTCAACAGACATGTTTACTGTCTTGAACGTATTGGACCTTGTCACACACTGTCTAGTTTACATTGCTCTAAAAATACAAAACAATGTTTCTGCAGACCATTCAAAAAAAACATGCTGTCTGAAACGGAAAATATCAAGTAAGATGAATTTATATAGGTTATTTGCATGTGTGGCAGGAAAACTTACATTCTTTGCTAAATGTCAGTCAATGAGGTGTTCCATAATATCTCTAAAGTAGACTGGATTACAGTTTCAGGAAATACTATTTATTATAATGACAATTATATGTATATTCAAATAATAGTAGTAGTAGTAGAATTAGCTGTAGTAGTAGTAGCAGTAATAGTTGTAGTAGAATTGGCTGTAATAGTAGTATTGTAATAGTAGTAGTAGTAGTTTTGTAAGAGTAGTAGTAGTAGTATTGTAGTAGTAGTAGTAGTATTGTATTAGTTGTAGTAGTAGTAGTAGGTTTGTAGTAATAGTAGAAGTATTGTAGAAGTATTAGTAGTAGTAGTAGCAGTAGTATTGTAGTAGTAGTAGTATTGTAATAGTAGTAGTAGTAGTAGTAGTAGTAGTAGTAGTAGTAGTAGTTTTGTAAGAGTAGTAGTAGTAGTATTGTAGTAGTAGTAGTAGTATTGTATTAGTTGTAGTAGTAGTAGTAGGTTTGTAGTAATAGTAGTATTGTAGAAGTATTAGTAATAGTAGTAGTAGTAGTAGCAGTAGTATTGTAGTAGTATTGTATTAGTTATAGTAGTAGTAGTAGGTTTGTAGTAATAGTAGTAGTATTGTAGAAGTAGTAGTAGTGGTAGTAGTAGTTATAGTAGAACTGGCTGTAGTAGTAGTACTGTAGTAGTAGTATTGTAATAGTAGTAGTAGTAGTAGTAGTATTACAGTAGTAGTAGTAGTAGTAGTAGTAGTAGTAGAATTGGCTGTAGTAGTAGTAGTAGTAGTAGTAGTAGTAGTAGTAGTAGTAGAATTGGCTGTAGTAGTAGTAGTATTGTATTAGTAGTATAATAGTAGTAGTAGTAGTATTGTAGTAGTATTCTAGTAGTAGTAGTAGTAGTAGTAGTAGTAGTAGTAGTAGTAGTATTGTATTAGTTGTAGTAGTATTGTAGTAGTAGTAGTAGTAGTAGTAGTAGTAGTATTGTATTAGTTATAGTAGTAGTAGTAGGTTTGTAGTAATAGTAGTAGTATTGTAGAAGTATTAGTAGTAGTAGTAGTAGTAGCAGTAGTATTGTAGTAGTAGTAGTATTGTAATAGTAGTAGTAGTAGTAGTAGTAGTAGTAGTAGTTTTGTAAGAGTAGTAGTAGTAGTATTGTAGTAGTAGTAGTAGTATTGTATTAGTTGTAGTAGTAGTAGTAGGTTTGTAGTAATAGTAGTATTGTAGAAGTATTAGTAATAGTAGTAGTAGTAGTAGCAGTAGTATTGTAGTAGTATTGTATTAGTTATAGTAGTAGTAGTAGGTTTGTAGTAATAGTAGTAGTATTGTAGAAGTAGTAGTAGTGGTAGTAGTAGTTATAGTAGAACTGGCTGTAGTAGTAGTACTGTAGTAGTAGTATTGTAATAGTAGTAGTAGTAGTAGTATTACAGTAGTAGTAGTAGTAGTAGTAGTAGTAGTAGAATTGGCTGTAGTAGTAGTAGTAGTAGTAGTAGTAGTAGTAGTAGTAGTAGTAGTAGAATTGGCTGTAGTAGTAGTAGTATTGTATTAGTAGTATAATAGTAGTAGTAGTAGTATTGTAGTAGTATTCTAGTAGTAGTAGTAGTATTGTATTAGTTGTAGTAGTATTGTAGTAGTAGTAGTAGTAGTAGTAGTAGTATTGTATTAGTTGTAGTAGTATTGCAGTAGTAGTAGTAGTAGTGGTAGTATTGTAGTAGTAGTAGTAGTATTCTAGTAGTAGTAGTAGTATTGCAGTAGTAGTAGTATTGTAGTAGTAGTAGTAGTAGTATTGTAGTAGTAGTAGTAGTAGTAGTAGTAGTAGTAGTATTGTATTAGTTGTAGTAGTAGTAGTGTTGTAGTAGTAGTAGTATTATTGTAGTATTTTTGTACATAAGAAGTAATTGTGGCATTTGTTTTTAATATTGTTTGGAGTTATTTTTCTGTTTCAAGGTTTTGTATTTATATTTAAAAAACACAAAGAGAAAAAAATGCACATAATAACTACAGCTATATCTTATTTGAGCCCCTAACACAACCGTAAAGAACTAGGGAACAAATATTGAAACAACCTCTCTTTTTATCTCCTAAAATATCCCTACTCGAGTCTCAGGCACACTGAAAATATAAATTCTCTAATGTCCTCCATATTCATAACTTATTAAAATATTTTAGGCACCTGAATAAAAGGTTTGGGTAATAAAATAATTTTTAGTTAAAGGGGTTGGCCACTTTCAGGCCAATATTGAGAGACAAATGTTATTGTTTTGCGGGGGTTTCGCTCAGTAGTAGAGTAGGTGTTTGTTGGACAGAAACAGTTACAGGCTTCTTAACAAAAACAGGCTTCTATTTATTTTGGTGCAAGGCAAAACAGTGGACAAACTTAAGCATCTTCTTTCAGCAGGTTGTCAAGAACAAACATGTGGCAAACAAAAAACAAAAAAGTCCTTACTTCAGGCAAAAAGTCCAAAATAAAATAGTTGGTCTCACCAGCTTGGTTGGGACACAGAAGCAGATTCTGTCCAGTGCTTAACTCCAAAATCCCGGACCCATACTCCAGCCACTTACTTCACTGAGACTAGCAGCCTCAGTGGCAGATACCTGTCCACAATTTTACCATTTGCCTGCTTACAATTTGTATAATAAAAAGTTGTACAATCTCATTATCTCTGCTTGCTGTCATTCATTCTGCTTACCTCTAGTGGATGAAATTCTGATCATGGCCATGTGATATACGGTCCAGGGGTCATGTGATGTACACACAGGTGCACAGCTCGTTATAGTCACAGCACAGTAATCAGACATCTGCCTGGTGACGAGCTGTGCACCTGTGTGTATATCTGCAAACTGAAAACTGTGAGGAATTGATACAGAAAGTATAGTGGAAAATTGGCATCTAACTGTGCCTTCTGTTATATCACTACTACTGTACTTTGACACCAAAAGCAGCCTAGTTTTATACACTGGGTGCCTGACTGCATATGATGTCAGTTACTTAATAACTGTCTCAACAAGGAGTCACTCTCTAAGGGCGTCTAAGACGAGGTTCATACAAAGTAATTCGGAGAAGTTTTTTAGGCCGTCTTCTTCCTCAAATTCACTTTCTGCTCTCACAACTTCCTGTTTTGCTGCCTTCTCCTAATGCCTCTTGACATAAAAATATCCTGGCTTCCAAAAAAGGTACACAAGTACTATGTAACAATACAGTTCAATAGGCATTATACAATTATAATAAAATTGCTATAATTTGTGATTTGTGCTAAAACTTTACCTTTGGAACCAATATACCGTTATCTTCAGGAAGGTCAGTGAGAGTCTGAGCTGTGGCGATCTTCACTGCGCACCAAACAGAGCACAGTGTTGCACAGTACACCACAGCACAGCACTGTGGCAAAGCAGCTGTATTTCGTATTGCAACTCAATCCCAATTACTTGAGACTGAGCTGCGTTATTGCCACGTGACCAGTGAAAATTTGGAGAAAAACAATTCCCCTTACGTCAAACAGCAGCAAAATATGGGGTATCTCTGCCCCTGTGTGTTGGTAGGACAGGCGGAATTTTTAATTTACATAATTAATTAAATGCTACTCCCCTATAAGAGGCCAAGGAGACCTCCCCTCACTGTGTTTTTTTCTGTCCTGTGTGTTGGACAGGTGGAGGGAGTCTCTTTTGTCCTCCCATTTTTTTCTAAGGATTTGGGGGTTAACTACATTTTTGTAAGTTTTTTTCTCCTCTTTCAGCTGTTCATCTCTTTCCTTGAGAGCTTTTTACTCCTAAGGCTTCCTTGTTTTCCCTGCTGCGCTCTCTGTCTGTGGCCATTCTGGGCTGTGTGTGCCTGCCCTTGTCTGATCTCAGGTGAGATGTTGTCTGCTGGGCAGGCTGTGCATTCAGTATGTGTCTGTGTCTGAACTTGGAGGCTGTATTGCAGGGTTAAAATAAACCTCTCTGCATCTCCTGCCTGGCTGAGCTCTTCAGCAGAGCTTATGCTTCAGGTGTTTGTGCTCAGTTTCAACAGATCACAGCGTCTCAGACACAAGTTCCCTACACTGCCTTTCTGTTGCAGTTATGGTTCTATTCCAGTGTGCCACAAAGACACACCTCACTTGCTATAGCAGTGGAATAAAAGCGAAGAGGAAGATAATGGTTTTTTAATCCGGTGGAAGTGATTTTGTCACTTCAGGTTCCGGAACCTTTTTTGCAGGTCCTGTTTTCCTGGATCCCTTTTTTCTGTTACACTTCTGTAGCCTGCCCCTAGTAGCGCTGGATTGTGCTGCCGGACTAGTTTAGGCCATTCTCTTTACCGCTGTAGTGGTATTAAAGACACCGTTGTTAAGGGTCTCTTAAAAAGTTGTGTATATAAGTTTATGGGTAAGTATGGTCTTCTCCCTACTTATTTAAACCTTCTTCCTAAGGTTGTCTCTCTGATAGGCTGTACATTTTTGTTTGATACTGTTCTGACTGCTTTAGGTGGCAGTGGCGACTTAATGAGGGAAAGGTCCTCTACAGTAAGCTGAAACATTTCGCTTATACAGAGTGTGACATCCCTCTGCCTGATGGTACGATTACACTCGCTTTCGCCAATGCCGTGGAACCCCATCTGAGGATTTGTCCATTCATAACGTAATTGTGTGGGTCAAGAAGCAGGATAGAAATCCAGAACTTGATTTTTCAAGAAGCTTCGTACAGAGAGACATCCTCAGTCAGTTCCATCATACTCAATGTGATGCACTCGTGTGATGTCACTTCACTAAATCCCAGCAGGCCTCTTGGTAAGGATGCTTAGGCTGCTGGTCAGCGACCGTGATGTTGAACTTGGAGAAGCCTCTAGTTCCACCTATAGGGGGCCTAGGGCCTTCCATGTGGACACTGGATAAAACTTTGACAGGCAATCTCCAGATCTCTATACATAGTCGCTTGGAGTGTACCCTTAGGAAGGCTTACTCCTCAGCCTCTGCTCAGGCTTCTGTGGACATCACCTCCAATGAGGTAGCGAATAAGAGAATATCTAGCAGAAGTTTCCATATACCAGGTCAAGATGCCTGCCAAATCTAGGGCCTTCTCTACAGCTGTTAGAAGGCCATTATGGTTGAAACCTCGGGGAGCAGACAATGCGTCCAATTATAACGTATGCTCCCTACCCTTGAGCTGGGTAAACATTTTAGCAGAGGCGTGGACGACATCATGGAAGGTCTTGTGATTAAAAGGATAAGTGCCTTCCGCAGTCTTTTAAAGGGAAAGCAGGACCTTCTGGCCGGGGCAGAAGTTATCAGCGCAGCCGCCTCAATCTACGTTCCAATATGAGAGGCTTGCTAGATATGAGCCCAGAGGGCCTGGATGTAAGTTCCCCAAGGAAGGGGACAGAAAGAAGCTTGGCTTTGATGCCAACTTTTTGCCTCCTGTGGCGGCAAGTACTCCTGTTGGGGGATGTCTCTCCCATTTTTTCTCTCCTTCTGGCAGGAGAAGATCCAAGAACTTTGGTCTTGCAGATAAGTACAGCGGGGTTAAGCGGACAAATTGTTCAGTTTCTCGCAACCCGTTCTTTTCCTGCACTGGAGCAGGTTATACTGGAAAATTCCATTCTGAAATACCTGGGCAGGGGGGCCTTGGGAAAGGTCCCCCCTCAGAAGAAGGTTTGGGGTCTTTTTTCCAGACTTCCCGCTACCAATATATGTTATAGTCCTATATATATAAGTCTCTTCTTAAGGAAGAGCGTTTCCAAAGGGCCCCCGGGAAGTTGGTCACATCCTTTCTGCAAAGCAAGGTTCTTGTCACTCTTGACCTAAAGGATGCGTACTTACAAGTTCCAGTTATCCTCCTCACAGAAGGTATCTGAGAATTGCTGTATCAATTGCCGCCCACAGGTGACATTTCCAGTTTGCCTGCTCTTCGGCATTTCCTCGGATCCCAACACCTTTACCTAGGTGGTGGCTCCAGTAACAACCGCACTCAGACTTCAAGGTCTGTTCATAGTGCCATATTTACACGACTGGCTAATAAAAGCCTAGTCATAAACAATCCTGCACCAGCACCTGCAGACAACTGTGTCTTTTTTCGAGCATCCAGGCTAATAACCAGGAGATGTCAGAGGTAATTCCTTCCACATGGAAGAAGGTTCAATCTGACTCTGTCCACCTAGAAATTTCATTAACTCCGATAAGGAGAGAAAACATAATCATTGCACTTCCGATACGGTGGCTCAGTGGTTAGCACTGCAGTCTTGGGTTTGTATCCTGCCAAGGACAGCATCTGCAAGGAGACTGTATTATCTCCCCATGTTTGCGTGGGTTTCCTCCAGATTCCTCCTGCGCTCCTAAGACATACTGATAGGGAATGTAGTTTGTAAGTCTTATATGGGACAGTGCCCTATATCTGTCAATGTCCATGAAGGCGCTGCGGAATATGATGGCGCTATACAGGTTACCATAATAAATAATAATATCTTTTCAAGATGTGTTGGATGTTCATCAGAACAATTATGAGAGTCCTGGCCTCATGTCAGCCTTAGCCAATTCAGTCCCTTGGATTTTATGGCATATGCGTCACCTCCAGTCAGAAGTACTAGGGGTCTGAAATCATAGCCCTCTGAGTCTTGACAAGAGGATCAGACTTTCTCCCAGAACCCGTCTTTCTCTCAATTGGTGATACACCTGAAAGTCAGATGTCCACGGTCCAACCTCTTTGGACCATGTTGACCGATGCATCCTTTTCAGGATGAGGAGCCCATCTGTACGAGAAAACCGTACAAGGAGTCTGGAGCAGGCTAGAAAGGATGACATCATCCATCTGGAGGGAACTCAGAGCAGTTTACCTGGCACTCCTCCATTCTTCTCCTCTTCTCAGAGGAAGAGCTGTCAATATCCGATCCGTCAACATGGTGACTGTAATAAACAGGAAGGCATCAGATAATTCTCCCTCCTCAGGGAGGCAGGTCTGATGTTCAACTGGGCAGAGAAAGATCTGACCCATCTCTCTGCAGTTCACATCAAGGGCTCCTTGAACATAGTAGCGGATCAGTTGAGTCGGGGTCTTACCGTATCAGCAGAATGGTCTCTCAATCAAGAGTGTTCCACCAGATCACCCTGAAGTGGGGTCTTCCAGAAGTAGATCTTATGGTGACCAGACTCAATGCCAAGGTAGAGACGTTCTGCTCACTGCATCAGGACTATCCCTTGGCAGTGGATGCCCTGTCCATCCCTTGGAGGTTCAGGCTGGCGTACATCTTCCCTCCACTTTCCATGATACCAAGGGTATTGATGAAAGTCGGACAGGGACCAAGCCTCTGTGATAACCAAAAAGAGCTTGGTGTTCCCAACTCATGCTCAAGAGTCGAGGGATCTATTAGAGGCTTCCCTCAATCCAGAACTTGGTTTACCAAGGAACTCAGAAGTGCCAGGATCTGAGGAGATTCAACCTGACAGCATGAAGGTTACTCAGTCCCTAGTGGACTGTCAGAAGTTGTCCTGAAGACCTTTTTTCTGCGCAAGAGCAGAATTCACCAATAAAAGATACCTAAGGATAGGTATTGTCTTTAAGGAGTGGTTCTCCAGACAGGAAGTGAATAGTTCGAATCCTTCTACGGGAATGATTCAGAATTTTCTTCAGGACCGCTTGGATAAGGGCCTTTCTCCTGCCACACCGAAGGTACAGGTTTTAGACCTATCCACCTGCTTAAGCAAAACATTGTCTCAGAACCCCATAATTCCCAGAATTTCTTAAGGGTTATATGAGACTTAGTTAAGTGGTTGCAGCTCCGTTCCACTCTGGGATCTATCCACAGTTCTTTCTGGCCTTTGCGGCCTGCCATTGGAACCATTTGAAAAGGTGCATCTTAAGTTTCTGGCTTGCAAACCACCTTTTTGCTAACTATCACCTCAGCTAAAAGAATACGAGAGTTGCAGGCTTTTTTTTCTGAAGAGCCATATATTTTTTTCATTAGGGTCCAGCTCAGATTTCTTTCTAGGTTTAACCCTAAGGTGCCCTCTCGGACTAATATTAACCAGGTGGTCTCCTTACCAGTTTTCTTTCCCAGCTCCTTCCTCCAAGGAAGGGGGAAAACTCCATACTCTGGATATAGTATGGTGTCTCCAAAATGTATCTTCTGCGTACATAGTCAGTCAGAAGATTGGAAAATCCTCTTAATTTAAATTTCTTTTGCTCGGGTTAACGCCAGAGTTTATCAAAGGGCTGTGTCGGCCTCCTGGGCTGAGAGTCGGTCTTGCTTTTTTGAGCAGTTTGTGCAGTCGTTTTTGGTCACCACCAACTAACCTTTGTTAAACACTATCAGTTAGATGTCCGTAGTTCAGAGGCTACTGCCTTTGGACAGTCATACGGTACTGTAGTGAGTGAGAACCCTCCCTAGGGGATCTACCTGCTACATCCCCATATTGTGCTGCTGTTCGGACTAAGGGAAAACAGATTATCTACATAATCAACGATTATTGCTGTGGAAAGATCAAGGAGGTGATAGACTCCCTTTAAATTAATAGTCTTGTTATGTTCTTGTATGACCTTAGACATTACTTTGTTAGGAAAAGGCTTATTGCTGTTGTTAAACCTTTTGTACATGAACATAAAATATGGTTATGAGAGACATACTGCTCCCAGATGTTCACTCTACCATAAATATATTGAGAAATATAGTTTACCTCTCTGAAGAAGAAGGAATTAGACTAATTTTTTTTTTTCAACTGTTTATTTTAAAAGTTTTTGTCATGGAATTGGACTAATTTTTATATGAACCTGAATTTTAACATAAAGATCTTTACACAGCACATATATTTCGTATGTCTGTGGCCACATGGAAACATATTACAGTGCTAAGATACTATATGGTTTTATCTGTCCAAATCTGCAGGAAGAAACAAATCACATTACATTCTCTATAGAAAGTGTCTTATCTTTACATTTACATATAGCACAAGATTCTGCAGTGCAACTGTGACAGCAATGCAATGGATAGTTTTATCACTGGCACACTCACTGTTGTTAAGAAAGTTCACTCAGCTACAGAACATTTACGTCATGGATGGTTATAAATAAGGACCTTTGTTCAAATTTGGCATTAGTGGTGAACATTTTTGGCCCATGGATTCTTACATTTACCCAGCTGTGAGGCAACAATGATAGATTAATGAGTTATAAATTGTCCAGTGGAAGTTTCCATCTTGAAAACTTGAAATAAGTTTTTAGTTTTGATATTTGTGATAATGTTTTTATTGTATAACATTTAAAAGAATTTGGGTAGTCTAAGATCAAGACAAATAGCAAAGTAGTCCACCTCTGGGAGGAAAGAAAACTGTCTCTTCAATGCAACCTATTGAAGGTAGCTACCCTATAAGTCAATGTCCACCCTTTACAGTGTGTTTGCAACCAAAGCAGGGGATATGATAGGGAACAACTTGCAGAAAGGTTGGATGTTCAACCACATAGATATCCACTAATAAGGATGGGAGACTTTCGTCAGGCAGCATGTGCACCACTACATTCATTTCAATAGAACACTGTACTTCAGCTATTTCCGACAAATATATGGCAATGCAAGTGCCGCCTAACCATTACTCCTAAAATTTCCACGTTCTCCTGAGCAATGGGGATCTAAGTAGTTGGATCCTCACTGATGTACAAGTTACTCCCTATCGATAACTTACTTTGATCAGAAAACTCCTTTAACAGATCTTGTAACATGACAAAAAATATAGGCTAAACAACAAAACTTCTCTTCCAACAAGACTAAGTCTATAAGCCAAACCTAAACACTTCTCCATAAGAAAAAGCAATCTATCCTTGAATCACTTCTCATTATGGAAATGTTTTCTTGTTTGGCTTTTTTCCTTAGCAATGTTAGAAGACCTGTAAAAGGGTTGGGTATTGACTTATAGGGTAGTTACCCCCAACAGGTGACACTAGAGATAGTTCTTCTTCTCTGTTGTATAAGACACATTACTTCTATCACTTTTAGGGACTAATGTTAGGCACATTGTTTCTGATGCTCCATAATCAGGTATGGAATGGCAAATTTTTCAATTTCTCTATTTTTTATTAAATGCAATGAGGGACATGCTCAGACATCTTCAACTCAAAGACCTAGTGGACCAAAACCTCCCGATCAGTCAACAGAGTCTCCAGCACCTTCTCCCCTGGACCCGTCTCAACTTTCTACTTTATGCACAATTTTCCAGTACAATAACAAACATTAACAAAACCTCCCCATTGACCAGACCGCTAACCCAATTTGAAAATAACCTTATTTCTAAAACTTCGTCACTCAGGAAGATCTCCTGTAAATCTACCTTATCTGCTACTCCAGCGATCTCAAAACCAGTTTTTATACTTGCATGGGAGAAAGAGTTAGACTCCACCTTATCTGAGGAAGATATCTCTTTTATTCTTAAACATTCTCATGGTTTCTCCACCTGCATCAGATTGCAGGAGTCCCACTACAAAATATTAACCAGGTGGTACAGAACGCCAGATTGGCTTTTCAGACTCAAATTTGTGTTGGCGCTGCCACAAATTCCCATGCACCATGCTCCACATCTGGTGGACTTCAGAACTCTTTCAGGATTTCTGGAAAGCCATCGAAGACCGCTTAACCCGGAAAACTGGCACACCACAGTATCTCACCCCTGATGGGGTACTTCTCGATAGACCACAACCTTGTCCCCGACCCTCAGGCTCTGCTTTAGTATTGCACCTAATAGAGGCATCCAAATCCCTAATCTCCCTCTTTTGGCTTCAGAAGAAGCCTCTGTCGCTGCAACTATGGATAGAAAAAGTGCACCAGATTGCAAGATTCGAAGAGCTGATTAGCTGGAAGGAGAGGAGGCATGACCAGTACTTGAGAGTGTGGTCCCCCTGGTGGGCTTTCACCAAGTAAACATTGTTCCCTACCCCACTTCACCCCCCAATATCCTGAATACTCCATATAGACTACCAATACACCACAGCATTAGGAGTTACTCTCCATTTCCCTCGAGGATGACATCCTGACCCATGCTACTCTATTGGTTAAGATTTTCTCTACTGGTTGAGTTTTTTCTATTTCTCATTCTGGCTTATACACTCCCCAAAGTCATTATTGTATCTATGTAATATGTAACCAATATGTCATTGTAATACACACACTGGCTTTAGTTGTTTAACTCATAATTTTTCTCTTGATGCAATCCCAGTGAACAGTCAGTTGTATGTATGTATGTTTTTAATATTGTGAAAATTCAATAAAAAGTGAATTATAAAAAAAATGTAATGAGGGAAAGTCCTAAGGATATTCAGTTGATCAAAAGAAATTGTAGAATAGCATTTGAGCAACTTTATATATACTACTTTGTCAGATTTAAACAAAAGTTTGCCATTCGTCAGACATTTAAGATATCTGAACTACATGTAGCCATCATTCTATTCAGTGTAGCACTTCTCTCCGCTGTTACTTTAAAGTTGCCATGCCTAAAAGTCAAATTCTGTTTATGCAACCTTTCAGAGCTTTGAAATGCAGAGCCAATCAGAGTACTGACTCATTGTCCAATCCTGAGCTGAGGCAGGGTATTTATACCTACCATTTAGACAAGCCAGATGCCTGTGATTACATTGTATTTTGGCTTTGTTCTCAGTATTTATTTCTATCTGTTTCTTTGCTTTTATTACTCTGATTACCGTTTTTTGTTTTCTCTTCTGGTTATCCAGTCTCTTCCTGATTTAGCTTTATAGATGAATTACTGGACTCGACCCTGGCTTGGACTTGCTATTTTTTACTGTCATTTTGGATACTCCTATGCTCTTCTGGTTTTGACCTGGCTTGTATATTACACTCTTGTCTGCTGTTGGTTAGCTGTTCTGATTACAAGTTGCACTGAAAAAGATTGGGGAATATATCCAAAAATATACATAAATGTGTTGCTGAACTGGTTAAAGGAAATGTCTCATCAGAAAATCTGAAAACTATGCAGAGAGGTGAACAAACACATTCTCATTATTGATTCATAAAAAAATAATTATAGGAGATGTGAATTCATTTAGAGGCCTGGTCTGGTTAGATATCAGAATACCAGAATAACTTTAGGGGTCTGTGCTTCTTAATTCATTTTGGGGTCAAGTAGTACAATTTTTGGTTCAAGCCAATTTACACCAAAATTTGCGCCCCTTTTTGATTTTTTCCATCACTCACTCCACTTCATAGAAAAGTGGGAGGAGCATGGGCATGAGCCGCTGCAGCCCAAATAATCTATATATATGAAACTCAAAATCTGTAGTAGCCTGCTATATACATATCCACAGTTCTCGCCTGATTTGGGTGAAATTTGGCATGCCCCCTCTCCACCCACAGGAGCAGAATACTGTGCACGTTACATCTCGCTAGCGTCCCCCTGTCATTAGATTGGGGCCCCCGAAGTTAGGCCCTATACATATAATGGGGAAATGTGAAATCTGTAGTAGCCCGCTCTATACAAATCCACAGTTCTTGCCCAATTTAGGTGAAATTTGGCATGCCCCCTCTCCACCCACAGGAGCAGAATACTGTGCACATTAAATCTTGCTAGCATCCCCCAGTCATCAGATTGGGGCCCCTGAAGTTAGGTCCTATACATATAATGGAGAAATGTGAAGGTGAAAGTGACAGTGCTGAGGGGAAAACAAAAGTTGTGACTGACCGGGACGGATTATAGCGATGGCGCCAAAGAGTCGCTGCTAAAGGAGCCGCACCACCAGACACAACACATAAACATTTCACTATTCATCCTATTACATCTCTTATCAGTGTCAGGTGAAGACTAAAGGGTCATAATACTAAGGACTGTTTTTTAAAATGCCGCCCAAAAAACGACCATCTATTGGGCAAGTTCATCCAAAAGCTAAAAACGCAAAATTGTGTCAAAGAGCTGAGACAAGTCAACAACGTGACTCGTGGCTTGAAAAGAAACGGATGAGACAGGTTAAATGTAAGGCAGCTGAGACATCAGAGCAACGGGAATGTCGTCTTCACAAGAATCGGATAAGGCAGACTGAAGCAAGGAATATGGAAACATCTGAACAAAAGGATGAACGTTCTGAAAATGACCGCATACGACATATGCAACGTGTGCAAAGATGTAGGCAGGCTGATTTGTGTTTGGAAGCATTTCACTACAACCCAATTCAAGACTATAGGTCACATCAGAAAGTCATAATTGGCAAAATGGACATAATATGCAAACTTTGTCAAGCAAAGAAGTTTAATTTGGAATCGCCTGGTATGTGCTGCTCAAATGGCAAAGTCAGTTTGCCACCTTTAGATCTACCTCCTGAACCACTTCTTTCATACATGTCAGGAACAACTCCCGAGTCAAAGCATTTTCTGCAAAATATTAGGAGATACAATTCATCTTTCCAGATTACATCCTTTGGTACAAGAGCTGGATTCCAGGAAGCAGGATTTATGCCAACTTTTAAAGTCCAGGGCCAAATATATCACAAAATCACTTCAATGCTTCCTGTAGCAAATGAAGATCCAAAGTTTTTACAAATTTATTTTTTGGGAGACGAACAAATGCAAGCTGATAGACGTTGTGAAGCTATACTTGAGACAAAAAAAAAGAGATTGTGTTGAATTTGCAAAGATTTTTCCATCAGTACAATCAGTTAGTAAACCTTTTCAAAACAGACTTAGAAAGAATGCCACGTGATGAATATCAAGTTGTAATAAGAGCAGACAAGACACCGTTTGGTGAGCATGAAAGGCGATTTAATTCTCCCACTGTTAACGAAGTAGCTATTGTACTGTTTGAACAGAACATTCAAAACCGAGATATAATTATTCAGCGACGAAGCGACAATCTTCAATGTATTGCAGAAACACATAGATCATATGATGCTCTGCAATATCCGATAATATTTTGGAATGGCCAAGATGGCTATCACTTTAATCTAACACATACTGACTCCAAGACTGCTAGGCCAACCAATAAAAAAATATCAGCTATGGACTTTTATGCCTACCAAATAATAATCAAACATGGGTCTTCTAACCACATTTTACAATGTATGCAACTTTTTCATCAATTTATAGTTGATATGTATGCCAAGGTGGAAAGTGAGCGTCTTTTGTACATACAATTGAACCAACAAAAACTTAGAGTGGATGAATACATTCATTTAAGGGATGCTGTTGCTAATGATGGCAACATGGCTGACATTGGGCGTATGTTTATTTTACCAGCTACATTTACTGGAAGTCCCAGATATGTATGCGTATGCTCAGGACCTCATGACATACAGTATGTTCGGATATATGGTCGTCCTGATTTGTTTATTACAGTTACATGTAATCCAACTTGGCCAGAGATAAAGGAAGAGCTTCTGAATGGTCAGGGCCCCTCTGATTGACATGATTTAATAGCAAGGGTTTTTAAACAAAAACTGATCAAGCTCATGGACGTAATTACAAAGTGTTACATTTTTGGTGAAAGTCAGTGTTGGATGTATTCAATTGAGTGGCAAAAAAGAGGTCTTCCACATGCTCATTTACTGATATGGCTAAAGGATAAGATACGCCCTGATCAAATTGACAGTGTTATTTCTGCTGAGCTTCCAAATCCAGAAGAGGATCCGGTACTTTTTGAAACTATTTCTAAAAATATGATCCTTGGGCCATATGGGCTACTTAACCCAAGATCGCCATGTATGAAGGAAGAAAAATGTACTAAAAAGTATTCTCGCAACTTGATTGTAGAAACACAAACAGGAGATGATGGTTATCCTCTTTACAGAAGACGGAAACCTGAACAGGGAGGATATACTGCAACAATCAGATTAAAACGGGTTAAATAAAACACAGATCTTTAAATAGATAATCGATGGGTTGTACCTTATTCTCCACTGCTTTCAAAAATGTTTGATGCGCACATTAACATAGAATATTGTAACTCTGTTAAGTCAATTAAATACATTTGCAAATATGTTAACAAGGGCAGTGATATGGCAGTTTTCCAGCTAGAGAATCCAAAATGAACATCTGATGAGATTATGCTGTATCAGATGGGAAGGTATATAAGTAGTAATGAAGCCGTGTGGCGATTACTAAATTTTCCCATCCATGAAACACATCCGACTTTAGTTCATCTCAGTGTCCATCTTGAAAATGGTGGAAGAGTGAAGAAATCAGGCGAAACCTTTTAGAGGCTAACTGAGTATATTTGATAAGTAAGCTTTCAAGAGTCTAGCTCTCTTCATCAGACATGGTGTTATACAAGAACTGAAAATTCTTGTATCATAACACTGGCATTCTACTAAATCCGCCCACTATTTCTCTTCTGCATTCTTACACCTAATGAAACAAAAATTAAATACAAGAGTCAGTCATACAAAAATATTACTGAGTATAATACAATAGATGTAAAATTACAACTGACACGTTCAACCTAAGATGATTATTTTGTTTCTGACTCAACATTCTCCAAGAATGAAAATAATGCTAGATGTTCTCTTGTGCGAAAAAGGATAGTCCCAAAATATTACAATAGAGTTGAAGACTGAATATAATATTTAATGTGCTCTTAGGTAAAAAAAAATAATAAAAAAAAGGATTTATTACAGTAATGCTGAATACAAATATTCGCCACATTCCTGAAATGCCACAGTATAAGTATAGCACAGGAAGACAGATAGATAAGAAGAGTTGCTGAACGTTTGCTGTCTAGAACGACTAGTTTCATTGTACACAATGTAATTTTATATATATATATATATATATATATATATATATATATATACATACACAGTTGTGCTAAAAAGTTTACATACCCTGGCAGATTTTTTTTGTTTTTTTGGCCTTTTTTCAGAGAATATGAATGATAACACAAACTTTTTCTCCACTCTTGGTTAGTGGTTGGTTGAAGCCATTTATTGTCAAACTTCTGTGTGTTCTCTTTTTAAATCATAATGACAACCAAAAACATCAAAATGACCCTGTTCAAAAGTTCCCATTCCCTGGTGATTTTGGCTTGATAACATGCCCAGAAACCAAACCACGGTTAGGTAGACCAACCAAAATTTCGGCCACAGTTGCCCAGATAATTGTTCGGGATGCAAAGAAAAACCCACACATAACAGCTGAAATACAGGACTCTCTGAAAACTATCGGTTTCAAGATGTACAATAAGGAGGCACTTGAAGAAAAATGGGCTGCAAGTATCTTATACTTTATACTTATATAGCGCCATCATATTCTACAGCACTTTACAGCCATTGTCAGTCACTGTCCCATATAGGGCTCACAATCTACATTCCCTATCAGTATGTCTTTGGAGTGTGGGAGGAAACCGGAGTACCCGGAGAAAACCCACGCAAACACAGGGAGAACATACAAACTCCTTGCAGATGTTGTCTTTGACAGGATTCAAACCCAGGATTTAAAAGGAAGAAACATTTTTAGTGGAAAATTACTATTTCTATATATTTTTAAATAAATGATACATGTACAAATTTAGACAAACTTTATCTGTCTTCCTGCTATGCTGCACATTTCACATGAAGAACATAGTAAAACATGAGTATAAAGGCTTAAAAGAACACTCTGATTAAACTAACGTTTTAAGTGACAGATCTGTGTAGAGATGACCAGTGTTTAATTTTATATTTGGTGCCTAGTCAACAAAACATCTAACTGTGTATTATTTTGAAGCAAAACTGTCAGTACTTTACTTAAGGTGAAGTGACAATTTTATTCACCCAAGTTTATAAAAGCAGTGCTTTAGCTCTTTCATTGAGTTATTGAAGCCATTGGAAAGATGTTTCTATAAACACTGGTGGATAATCTCCTCACTTCATCTGATCTATAGGAGTGCCCCTGCTTCCACCTTATTTCATTGTGTGTACAGCCAAATTTCAACCATTTCAGGGCGAGACCATTTTCTCTGTGTGTATTTTATGGGGGAAGGGGGTTTATAGCACAAACTACTAGTAAAAAGTTTTTTTTAATACCTTTTCCTCTCCATTATGGTAATTTTTATATAGGTGACATTTACTGTTATGTCGCCGGGGACGTGGCTAGAACCTATGAAGTTGATGTGGTAGTGGTGGTTTTCTTAACAATTTTTTTTTGTGTGACTGCAGGACCAGAAGTGGAATCATATCATGGCTTCTCCCATAGCAAATTCGGAGTGGAGACTACACAGAGATCAGGTATAATTGAAATATTTGTACCTGTTCTGTGTTTTTAACCCACTCCTAGTTTTGGCACACAATCACTGAACAAAATCACTGACCAAACACTGCCGTGTGAAAGTAGCCTTAGAGTTATAAAATACACCAGCATGGGTAGATTCATTGATGCAGTGATCAATAGCGAACATGCCATCTGGATAGTAGTTGCCATGGCAGCCAGGAGGTCAGTCAACAGCTTGCTGCCTACTGGTCCTTAGAACACATAGGGAATCTATGTGCAATATACTGCAATACAGAAGTGTAAATACAGAAATGCCCAAACTAACCTACCTCCTTAAAGGGTAAAGCTAGAAACAACATTTGGTGCTGTATGAATACCATTTTTTTTTTTAGAGTTTATTGGAAGCCTACTTCTTTAAAACGAAAAATAACTTGTTTTGCTACTAACTGAATTCTGCTGAAGAATTTTCTTCTTATTGACTGGGTATAATGCTGATTGGTTCTTAGCAATATGCTGTCAGATCCTGCTAGCAGAGGGGAGAATGAGCTACTTCATTGACTTCCTGAATGCAGAGCTAAATGTAAGACAGCTGCCCCAGCCACACAATGCCATATACTAGAGAATAAGAAAGAGCTCTTTTAATTTGCTACATAAGACTATCATTAATGTTAGTTATTCAGTAATCATTATATATTTGCAAACACAACAATTTCATGCAGTATATTAACAAAAAGTAGTAATATTCTTCTTTCACTATCTAGTTTAAGAATGATCCCAAAATTCAACCTACTCATAAATTTGTCATCTCCATCTCTTGTCTTCAGAACCACTTGGCTTTTTGAAGGAGTAAAAATCCAAGGCAGCAGTTGTTAATAAAAAACAGCTGCATATTGGATGATTATACAGTACAATGTCAAACTCAATAGACTGTTCTAATCTGCATTACTGAAGTCAGCACTTTAAGAATGATATATAGTGGTAAAGAATGATTATGGTAATTACATGGACGCCAACTGTGGTGGACCAGTTCCCAGCATGGGACAGATGTAAAGTGTAAGGACAAATGTAAAGTTTTCACAAGAGGGAAGCATGCAATACGTCTTGTTTAACTATATTGGTGAGTTTATTAGCAGATGCCATCCTAAGCAAAAACATCTGGGAAGGATGTTGTTCCACTTACTTGGTTGAAAAGTATTTTTCCATAAAGTCTTATACTGTTTTTTTACATAGTGTGTCTTTGTCACCTTTGAATTGTAAAATAAGACTATCCTGCCAAGGTTTTACAGATGACTTCTATAACATCATTGCTAAATCCATCAGTCATGTTATGTAATGTTTCTAACAATAAAAAGAATATTCATATATTGCAAGGCAGGATAAAGTACAGTGCAGACAAAATAAAACAAACAAAGAATCTGTCAAATAACCAGCAATAACATCTGATATGTAATGTATTATAAGATATATATATTGCTTCTGACTGAAATTAAATCTTTTACAAAGTGTAATATGATAGAATATATATATATATATATATATATATATATGTGTGTGTGTATATATATAAAATAGTAATATCAATATTTTCAAGCATGGTACTTCACAAAGTAAAGTGACCATTCAGTTTGGACAATCCTTTTTCTTCTAGAAGGGTTGCCTGTAAATCACTTCATTGCTCTGCTACCAAGACCCCTAGAGATGAGCTGACGAGTCTAATAATACATTTTATTTATATAGCGCCAACATATTCCGCAGCACTGTACAATTTGTAGGATTCAAGTACAGACAAAAGAGATACATTACAAAGAAATAGTCAATTCACACAATGGGACTGAGGGCCCTGCTTGCAAGAGCTTACAATTTATGAGGTAGAGGGAGTGACACAAGAGGTAGCAGGGGCGGCATCAGAGGTAGCATTGTTTATACAATGGTCAGACAATTTTGTAATAGACGTTACTGTCATTATACATATATAAAGCTGTATGAGCCCTCACCAGTCGTGTTCTTTAACCCCTTCACGCATTCTCACGTACATGTACGTGGGAGAATGTGGTTAGTTACCGCATCCCCACGTACAGGTACGTGATGGTGATCGAGCGGGCTCAGAAGCAGAGGTCAAACATGGCCGGCCGCCCGCTCACTATCTGAGCGGGCGATATCAGAACCGGGTGTTAGCTGTAACTGAAAGCTAACACCCTACTCCATAACCCCCGGTCGGAACTGAGTTCCGATCGGAGGTTTTAACCCCTTGGATGTCGTGCTCAAACATGACCGCGGCATTCAAGGGGTTCCGCCATCTTGCCGCCCCCCGCGGCGAGATCGGGGGGTGCCGATATCTATAATCTGCAGCCTGGGGTCTGCCAAGTGACACCAGGCTGCCTGGAGACCCCACTACCTGTTTGATCCTGCCGAGACCTCAGGAAGTCAGCGCTGTGTGTCCATAGCGCTGACTTCCTGTATAGACTGCAAGACACTTGCATGCTTGTGTCTTGCAGTCTATAGTACTGAGCCAGAGATCAAAGTATCTCTGGCTCAGGTGTCCTAATGGGACACATGAAAAAGTAAAAAAAGTGAAAAAATAAATAAATAAAGTATGTGAAAAAAATTAATAAAAGAATAAAGCCCCAAAAATTCCCTTTTCCTATATAAAATGAATTATATAAAAAATAAACCTAAAAATTAATAAAAACAATACATATTTGGTATCGCCGCATCTGTAACAACCTGTACAATAAAACTGAAACCATATTTAATGTACACGGTGAACGTCGGGGAAAAAAAATGCAAAAAAAACACCAAAAGTAATGAATTTTCGCCTTCTCAACTTACAAAATATGCCATAAAAAGTGATCAAAAAGTCATATGTACCCCAAAACAGTACCAATAAAAAGCACAGGTTGTCCCGCAAAAAATAAGCCCTAAACCAACTCTCTAAACTGAAAAATAAAAATGCTACGCATCTTAGAAGATGGCGATGCAAAAAAAATTGATTTATGTCTCCAAATGGGTTTTTGTTCTGCAAAATTGATATTGCATAAAAAAACAGTATAAATGAGGTATCGCCGTAATTGTACCGACCTGCAGAATACAGATAACATGTTACTTACGCTCTACACTGCATGGTGAAAAATTTCAAAGGTAAAATGCAGTGCCAGAATTGATGGGGTTGTTTTTTAATCCACCAAGAAAGAGTTAATAAAATTTATTTAATAAGTTGTAAGCACCTAAAAATGATGTCATAAAAAAATACACCTCATACTGCAAACAACAAGCCCTCATATGGCTACATCACCGGAGAAATAAAGAAAATATAGCTCGTACAATGTGAAGACAAAAACCCCCAAAAAAATCGCCAAATCATTAGAACATAACTGTAGCAGCAGGAAGGGAATGTATATAATATGCGAGCATATATGAGGGTACAAACCAGATTTAGAGCTTACGAGGGATAATAAACCAGAAGTGACCCCCAGAGTGACCTCCCCAATAATAGGAACTACTGGGGAAATAGTAGGGAATTTAGTGTACCCAATTTTCTACGCACAGCTTACATATTCACTTTTCCCCATCCGCTGTGCAGTCATGTCTGGGATACTAATGCTCGTTACACCCCTTGATAAATTCTTTGAGGGGTGCAGTTTTCAAAATGGGGTCATTCCCTAGGGGATTCCACTTTACTGGTACTTTAGAGGCTCTGCAAACATGACATGGCATCCAGATCCCAAACATCTGAATCTGCGCTCCAAAAGCCACATAGCGCTCCTTCCCTTCTGTGCCCTACTGTGTTCCCAAACTGAAGTTTATACCCACATGTATTACACTTGTCGTACCCAGAATAACGTACTTAATGTCATATGTGGGTATAAACTGCTGTTTGGGCACAGCCGAGCACAGAAGGGAAGGAGCGCTATTTGGTTTTTGGATGCCATTGCACTTTTGCAGAGCTGAAATGCCAGTACAGTGGAATCCCCTGACATGTCACCCCATTTTGGAAACTACACCCCTGAAGGAATTTATCCTGGGGTACAGTGAGCATTTTTAACCCCCAAATGTTGCTATAATTTATATCCATAAATGAATACGCAGCTGATGGTGAAAGGTGAAAATGACAATTTATCCAGGAATACGACATTTCAGTGTGTAATATGTTGTGCCCGGCTTGTATCAGAGATGAACTGCTCCAAAAGCTGTTGTGCCCGGGATCCCCGCTCACCAGTTTTTGGAGTGTGTGTCTGTGCAGACATAAACTGGGCACAACATATTGGGCACTGAAATGGCGTATCTATAAAAAAAAATTAAATTTTTAACTTTTCATTATCAGCTGCGCATTCATTTCTGGAAATTAAAAGAATGCAACACTTAAGGGTTAATAATGCTCGCTACCCCACTTGATAAATCCCTTGAAGGGTATTGTTTCCAAAATGGGGTGACATGTCTGCGGATTCCACTTTACTGGCAATTCATGGGCTCTGCAAAAGTGGCATGGTGTCCAAAAAGCAAACTGTGCTCCAAAAACCAAAATAGCGCTCCTTCCCTTCTGTGCCCGGCTGTGCCCAAACAGCAGTTTATACCCACATATGGCGTTGTTAAGTACGTTATCCTGGGTACACCAGTGTCATACATGTGGGCATAAACTGTCATTTGGGCACACAGCAGGGCGCAAATGTGAAGGAGCGCTATGTGCTTTTGGAGCGCATATTTAGATTGTTGTTTTTTTGGATGCCATGTCACATTTGCAGAGACCCTAAAATTGCCCCTACAAAATGGGGGTCACTTCTTGGGGAATTCCAATTTACTGGCACCTCCAGGGCTCTGCAAAAACAACATGGCGACGAGAAAGTACTCCAAAAGCTAAAAAAACACAGTGCTCCTTCCCTTCTGAGCCCTGCTGTGTGCCCAAGCAGCAGTTTATACCCACATATTTAATTTTTTTGTCCCCGGGAAAGCCCATTTAATAGTTTTAGGAGTTCATGTCTCTGATGCCACAAAGTGGCCGCAACGTATTAGGCACTGAAATTGGATATTTCTTTAAAAACTTTAATTTTCACTTTGTACATTAATTTTTGGGAAGCCTTTTTAGGCTCAAAATCATAATATCCCTTGATACATTCCTTGAGGGGTGTAGTTTCTAAAATGGGGTCACTTTTAGGGGGTTTCCATTGTACTGGTACTTTAGGGGCTCTGCAAATGCGACATGGCACCTGAAAACTATTCCAGCCACATCTGCCCTCCAAAAACCAAACAGCGCTCTTTCCATTCTGAGCCCCACCATGTACCCATACAGCAGATTACAACCACATATGGGGCATTTCTGTGTTCAGAAGAAATTGTGTAACAAACTGTGTGGTGTTTTTCTTCTTTAACCACTTGCAAAAATTAAAAATATATCGCTAAATGGACGGTTTATTGGAAAAAAGTAATTTTACATTTTTACGTCCCTAAGTCAATAAAATCTGTGAAACAGCTGTGAGGTCAAAATGCTCACTATACCCCTAGATAAATTCTATGAGGGGTGTAGTTTTCAAAATGGTGTCACTTTTTGGGGGTTTATATTGTATTGGTACTTTAGGGGCTCTGCAAATGCGACATGGCACCTGAAAACTATTCCAGCAAAATCTGCCCTCCAAAAGCTAAATAGCGCTCTTTCCATTTTGAGCCCTGCCATGTACCTATGCAGCAGATTACAACCACATATGGGGCATTTCTGTGTTCAGGAGAAATTGTGTAACGAACTTTGGGGAGCTTTTTCTCCTTTGTCCTCTTGTGAAAATGAAAAATTTGGGGCTAAATTGACGGTTTATTGGAAAAAAAAAGTAATTTTTCATTTTAATGTCCCAATGTAAATAAAATTTGTGAAACAGCTGTAGGGTCAAAATGCTCACTATACCCCTTGATATATTCTGTGAGGGGTGTAGTTTTCAAAATGGGGTCACTTTTAGGGGGCTTCCACTGTATTGGTACTTTGGGGGCTCTGCAAATGCGACATGGTACCTGAAAACTATTCCACCAAAATCTGCCTTCCAAAAGCCAAATAGCGCTCTTTCCATTCTGAGCCCTGCCATGTACCCATACAGCAGATTACGACCACATATGGGGTATTGCCGTGTTCAGGAGAAATTGTTTTGCAAACTGTGGGGTGCTTTTTCTCCTTTAACCCCTTGTGAAAATGAAAACTTTGGGGATAAAGTGACATTTTAGTAATGTTTCATTTATACATCCCAGTGTTAGCAAAATCTGTGAAACGGCTGTAAGGTCAAAATGCTCACTATACCCCTTGATGAATTCTGTGAGGGGTGTAGTTTCCAAAATGGGGTCACTTTTTGGGGGTTTCCTTTGTATTGGTACTCTAGGGGCTTTGCAAATGAGACATGGCACCTGAAAACTATTCCAGCAAAATCTGCTTTTCAGATGCCCAGTGTCACTCCTTCCCTTCCGTGCGCTGACATTCGCCCAAACATCAGTTTACACCCACTTGTGGGGTATTTCCGTGCTCGGGAGAAATTGCATAACAAACTGTGAGATGCATTCTCTCCTTTAACCCTTTGTGAATGTGTTAATTTTAGGGCTAAATTAAGGAATTAGTGGGAAAAAATTAAATGTCTAAATTTCACCTCCATATTGTTTTAATTCCAGTGAAATGCTTAAAGGGTTAACAAACTTCCCAAATGTTATTTTGAATTATTTGAGGGGTGCAGTTTTGAAAATGGGGTCATTTATGGGGTTTCTAATATATAGGCCATTATAATCCTCTTCAGAACTGAAGTGGTCCCTAAAAAATTAGTTTGGGAAATTTTCTTGTAAATCTGCAAAATCGCTGTTACACTTGTAAGCCTTCTAACGTCCAAAATAAATTACAGGACGATTAAAAGATGATGCCGATATAAAGCAGAGATATGGTAGATAATATGTATTAATGTATTTGGGTGCTATGACTATCTGTCTGAAAAGCAGAGCATTTCACATTTTGAAAATTGCGATTTTTTTCCAAATTTCCATCAAATTTCCTATTTTTTTATAAATAAATACAAAAATATTCATTAGTGTTTACCACTAACATGAAGTACAATGTGTCACAAAAAACAATCTCAAAATCACTTGTGTAAGTTAAGTCGTCTCAAAGTTATTGCCATATAAAGTGACACATGTCAGTTTTGAAAATCAAGGCCTGGTCCTTAACGCACTTTTGGGCTGGATCCTGAAGGGGTTAATGTACAGATGGTGCCTGGACATATAAAGTTAGTCTGAAACGGCATCATATCCTGTGGGGTAATGTGGGAGCAGGAACAGAGGAGGGTTCATTTTAGGGTTTACATTAGGAATTGTGATAGGCCTGTCTGAAAAGATATGTCTTTAGTTTGCGCTTGAAGCTGTAGAAATTGGGAGTTAATTTGATTGTCCGGGACAGAGCAGTGCAGAGAAGTGGTGCAACTTGGGAGAGGTCTTGGATACAGGAGTGGGAGGTTCTGATAATAGAGAATGTTAGTCTTAGATCATTGAGTGAACGGAGAGTACGGGTTGGGTGATAGAGATGAGGGAGGAAATTTAAGGAGGTGCAGCATTATGGAGAGCCTTGTGGATGAGGGTGATAAGTTTATATTGTATTCTGTATTGAGTAGGCAGCCAATGTAGTGATTGGCACAGACCGAAGGCATCGCTATAGCGTCTAGACTGATAGATGAGCCTGGCCGCCGTATTTAGAATAGATTGTAGAGGGGAGAGTTTAGTAAGGGGAAGACCAATTAGTAAGGAGTTACAGTAGTCAAGGCGAGAGTGAATCAGGGCAACAATAAGTTTCTTTAGTGTATCTCTGGTAAGGAAAGGGCGGATTCTGGAGATGTTTTTGAGGTGGAGATGACATGAGTGTGTGAGTGATTGGATATGGGGGGTGAAGGAAAGGTCTGAATCAAACATAACCCCGAGGCAGTGGGTATGCTGCCTAGGAGATATGGTAAGGCCAGAGACTGCAATGGAGATATCAGGGACAGATCTATTAGATGGTGGAAACAGCAGTAATTCAGTCTTTGAGAGATTCAGTTTCAGATAGAGTGAAGACATGATATTTGAGACAGCAGAGAGACAGTCACTGGTGTTCTGTATTAGTGCAGGGGTGATGTCACGGGATGACGTATATAATTGGGTGTCATCAGTATAAATATGGTACCAGAAGCCAAATCTGGTGATGGTTTGTCCATTGGGGCTGTGTAGAGAGAAGAGCAGGGAACCTAGGACCGAACCCTGAGGAACACTAACGGCAAGGGGAAGAGGGGAAGAAACAGAGCCCACAAATGATACACTGAAAGTACAGTCCGAGAGAAGAGGAGAACCAGGAGAGCGTGGTGTACGTGAGGCCAACAGAGCGGAGCATAGTGAGGAGGAGTTGATGGTCAACAGTGTCAAATGCTGCTGAGAGATCCAGAAGAATAAGAAGAGAGAAGTCACCATTGGATTTAGCATTCAGGAGATCGTTGGAGACTTTTGTGAGGGATGTTTCAGTAGAATGCAGAGTGCACAAGCCAGATTGTAAGGGGTCAATAAGAGAGTTAGCCGAAAGATAGAAAGAATCTGGCAGAATGTGTTCATCACTCCTTCAGGGTAGCCACAGGAGGAATTAGGTATTACATAATGGCCATTATGATCCATACTGTTCATGCAATACACATGCTGGGCCCAGCAGAGCAATAAATACTCTTTTACAGGTTTTACTTGGCTAATTAATGGAGGTTACTAATGAAGGGCACATTAAATTAGAATTCTCAAATAAAGTATTTGAATAGTTTTTGCAAACCAGATAATCCCTTTAAAATTTCAGTTCAATTGGCTTCACACAGTATTGCCAACATAAATACCCATTTGCTTACCTTAAACTTGCTTACCTGCATGAAGTGATTCTGGGGGTTTTGTCCATTTATTTTAACGTGTCCAAACCGCGGCTATTTTTTGTGATTCTGTATCAGTGTCAAGAAAGATAAACATACATACTGTATTGCTATTTGTACACATGCCTACACATGTATACACAGGAATGGCTTCAGATTTACAGTAATGTGCAGTTTCTGATATGTTATCTTAAATAACACCATAGTTGAATTGACACCATATTATGTTACATGTGCTTATGGTTACATTTGCAACTACTTCAATCAAACTAGATAGTGATGCATTAATTTGTCAAATATCCCACTAGTCTTATGTTGCCCACTTTTCTTTGACTTGGGACCTGCTTGGCGATTTTAAAGACTCTCTGAATGGACCACTGCATTCTCAGGATTATTATGTGGGGACATTTTTGCTTATCTGTGGTGGCAGCTATCATGAACATGGACCTTTTTTTGCTCATCACCTTTTGATACTGTCTATGTATTTAATATGTGGTCCAAGACAACTCTTCTTCTTTCAGTGTGACACAGAGATGCCAAAAGATTGGACACCCCTGTTCTAAAGCATAACATACGTTATCCAAGCACAATGTGATGTCATGAAGATGAAGAACTGATAAGTTGTATGAAGAAATGTTTCCATAAAATCTATTAAAGGAAAATATCTGTATTCTTCTGACCATGAGCATTATGATTAGACTAGAAGAAAACCCTTGTGGTTCTACATATCATATATATAAACCGGCATTCCAATTCATGACATTTGTGCATTTCCACAGGATATGCCATAAATTTTAGCTTGAGATTTAGGCTGCTAGAACCCACACTAAAATGTATCACACTGTTAACAAAAGGGAGTATCCAACGTCCTGTTTACTCTTTAGAAATGATCAAAAAAGAACAAGGGAACCCAGAATGGTCTTGCCTTTATTTTAGTCCATAAATGTTCATGAAAAAATATTCTCTGTAGTTGCTGTTTTTTTTGGCTTTGGTTAGTCTTTTGGTACACGGATTTCTTTAGTAAAGCACACAACTTACAATTATGCGATGATCTAGTGACCCTTTGTGAGTTTTTACATTGGACATGCTGTATTTTTAATTCTAAGTCAATCAAAAAGGAATATGAAAATGCATTTCTGAGGTAATGGAAACTTAAATGTCTCCATGGGTTCCTCTGGAGAGTCCACTGGAAAATATTCCTTTGTTAAATTGTCACCCCTTGGTCAAGTCAAGGAATGGGCAATGAGCCAATGATGTGTCCACCATAATTTATTAATTTGAAATCCTCTGGATGATACATTTTACGTCATATAGTTTTGAACAGTCAAATTGTAGGACAGTAATGTCATGTCCTTTTGTTTTTGAATATGCAATGCAATAAACCTCAAAACCTTTTTCTAAATCCACAATACACATACAATAAACTGTCACAAGCAGATCTGACTTTTTTTGTATTGAATTTTAAATTTCTATGTGTATTACAAATGTAGCAAGTGCCAATTGTACAAGATGGTGTTCTGTTCTATTTGAGCATTGTGTCATGGAACACTACATTATTTGTGCAGCACACACAAATGGAATAGAGCGCAATGGTGCATTACTTAGAGTAGTGTTCCTTTTGTGGTGCTTACTACATCTGTATAACCATTTTCACTTAATTTTGGTTTGTCATCTTAAAGAGGCTTCTCTGTATATATTGTACAAATATGATCAAACTTATTACATACGCCATTTAAGTCTTTACTAAAGACAGGAACCACACTTCTGGGCCGTAAAGGGAACCTATCACCATGAAAATGCTGTTACAAAGCAGGAGGAGCTGAGCAGATTGATATATAGTTTAGCTGGGAAAAATTCTGTATAACCTATCATTTATTCATTTATTTCACTGCTCTTTCTTTGCTTGGAAGGAGTAATTGAGTCCAGTGGGTCATCCTAACACTGCCTAACAGGGTTCATGTACATAACCCTAGCAACAGGCCACACACAAGATAGCATTCCCACTCACACTTTTTACATTTATGCAAGAGTTACCATACCTTTGGACCACCATGGTATCTCCATAACACAAATCCAGCTCACCAATCCTGCTTTGTCGCTTTCCACCCAGTGTATTTTGGTGTGAATCAATAGAAAACAGCATCAACTGTTATTCATAGCAGTTTAAAATCCACAGCAAGAAATAGATCACAGATCAGACCTGACTATGTGCATATTTCAAGTGCATACTGCACTCTCTCAGGCCTAATTCACATATCACATTTTTCATGGATGCCATACATACAGTGGAAGATGTAGCTCGGAAGCAGCAGTGGTGCAGACCCAACCAGTCAGAGAAAGGAATACAAAACTGTAGCAAAACAGGTTTATTTAAAAAATAACAAAATAAATAAACCTTCACTTCAGGCACAAAAGGAGAAAAACAAAATACAGCCTTAACTTCAGGCAAAAGGAAAACAAACAAAACTCCTGCTTGTCCGAGCTCTAAACTAAACAGTACAAAACTAACTATACATGTGGCTTACTTCCAGCCACACGAACAAATACATTAACACAGTTTGGTCTCACCAGACTCTCAGTGTTTTCAGGACAGACCCAGACGCCTCCTCTCACTCCCAGGGTCTGCCCTGAAGTGCAGGCTCTGCTGCCTTTTATGGCCCATTAATGAGACTGGGACCTATACCTGGGCTGAGGCCTATTCAAGACCTGTACTGGACCACACATATGTCAGAAATCTGGGGGAGATATACCAGGACTCCAGCACTCTGCCTGTCACCTTCTCACAATACCCATTCATGGCAATGTTTTTATTCAGACTTCAGTGTTTTTTTTGCGAACCATAGGTGCACAAAAAAACACCGGAAGTACTTTTTCTTTTTTTCATGGATTGCATTGCACCAAAGTCTATGGGTCTGTAAAAAAAAAATCAGTGTGTCATTCGTTTTTCAAAGACCAAGAGACATATAACATATAGAAACTGTAGCAAAAAATTAAAAAAGTTGATCTGCTTTTCACAGCCGTGAAAAGTAGATTGAGTATGGACAGCAAACCACCTGCAAATGAGTGGAGAATAGTACTGTCTGTGAATAGCATGGACCTCACATGTCTGTGAATGTGGACATGTGAATGAGGCCTCAGTTATGGCTTGTGTCTTGTCTTAATTCTCCTTGTTAAATGTATTTATCAAGGGGTATTCAGAGGACATACACCATGGTTAAGAGTGTTTTCTCTCAGTCTCAGTTGGAATCTTGGAGGGGGCTAATAGTGTCTAAACAGACATAAACAAAGGCAGAAACTGTTCAGAGTTGTTATAGTTGTTTTTGTTCTACATATGACTCCGCCATATACTTATCTCCAACCCTTGTTACCAACCCCCATTTTTTCTCCACTGATTTAGTTCCCTGGGTAACATAATTCTGAAACATGAACTAATAAATGATACACTACAGTATATAACAGTCTAAAGAAGCACCAGGTTTATTATCCAGCATCAGCCACTATTATGAATCCGACTGCCTAAGTTTACACTGTCTAACTATTAGTAAGTGTGAGCCATTATTATTACAAAATATATTTTATATCAAAAAGAAAATGTCACTATATTTGGATTTCAAAGGAAATAAGAATGTTATTCCTAAGTAACTGCATCCCATCAAAAGAAATTAGATCAAATAGTAAACTAAAACATAAGAAATAGGTCAAGTTTATTAAAGGTTCCAGAAACACAACCTAATGTCCTCATGGCATAGCTCCCCCGTGAGCCCCATTGATGCACAGTTTGAATATGGATCACTTGCAGTTTGAAGACTGATACAGCCAAAAACTGGAAACTCTCTGAGCTGATATAAAAGCACAAATAAACATCAAACCATTTTAACAAACTGCAAAAAATAACAATGAAAACTTGAACATCTATCAAGCAAATTTTATTAAAAAAACAAGATTGTTTCAGCTAAAGAGTCTTTTTTTCCCAATATATCAGGCATTTTATCAACCAAACATAATGGAGTACACTGACACGCTCTACAAAATACAGTCATGAGAATAATAAAGTAGACCTTCTTTAAATATTATGGTTTTATGTATAAGAACATAATAAGATTATGGTACTTTGGCCCTTAGAAGGTCTTAACATAGGTAAATGCAACCTCCGATGAACAGCAAACAACAGATTCCACCATTTCATTATTAGTAATTTAAGTAATATTAAGCCAAATGGAAAAGTCATGTGTGAAAAACAAAATACACCCCATGAATCACTAACTCTTAGAACCACCTATAGCAGAAATGGCTTATGGTTTTCTGTGTGACTTTGTCATTCATATGCAAATGTGGGAAATGTGTTTTGGGGTGTGCCTTAGCTTGCCTGGGCTTTTGTCTCAGCCCTAGATTTCCAAGCAAAGCACTTTGTATATGTATATGAGTAACACAGTGGTTTACATGAAAATGGGGCTCCAAATCTGCTGACTTACTCCCTTTAACATAAGTGGTAGCAAGGATTAGCAACAGCAGTTAGACACCCTGAATACTCAGCAACTTCTTAGTGTGAGAGTGGGTGTCCTGAAACAATACATAGCGATTAACTAGGTCTCCCAGCTCTTTGCAACATGTACTGCAGGCACACATTTGGCTCAAAACTTTTTCCTGTGGAAACACTCTGACTGGCAATCACACTGCACAGATGGATAGCTGCATCAGTCGCAACGGAACTCCACACAGAAGACCTAAAGGCAATGGAAAGCCTGCCTTTTATAGTGGAACTTTCCTACCTTATGTGACTACAATGCGTAAGGCCAGAGTATGCGTAAGCTGTATGGTATATGGGTGAGAATGGTACCGTCCATGGCACGCCCAATAAGCACAGTTGTCTCCTTTATTCTTTGGTTAGAATCATCACAATGTCCTCCTTGTAGAAAGTATTAATCTGAAGTAGGTGACAATGTTACATCATACATTGCAATAAGTCATCGGCATATACCCAGTAATAAAAAGCATATTACATGTCTCAAAGTGCAAACCAAAACACACAGCTATACAAGCCAATCTTGGGTAAGGACTTAGCAAACTCACTCATCTTACACTGGAAGATCTTAAACTACCTTACAAGTCCATGGAACACTTTAATAGCTTTCGAGACAACTAAAGCTCAGATTACCTAAACATAGTACAGACCCTGTTTCTTTTTTTGGCCAATGAAAAGTTATATCATTTTCAAATATCCTGACAATGAGAAATACCCAAGACAATGAGACTACAAGAAGTACAAGCAGGGATGCAACAAGGACAGCTGAGGATGAGAGTAAGGCTTCTGACAAGAGAGCGAGAGAGACAATCCCAAAAGACATATTGCCAGAATCAGAAGAACAACAGAATGTGTGCAGGGGAACCTCTTATGATGTTTGAGCTGGGAGAATGATCAAAAAGTCAGCCAAGGACTATATGTAACTGACTATGGAAGAAATAGTACATATCAACAAAATGTAGAATGTTATATATTTGTTATAGGGATTAGGAAACTCAAGATGCATAATTGAGGGGATTTATCAAGACCAGCATTTTCCATGCTAGTCTTGAAAACCCCTGCCCTGGTAGAGAATGTGTCTTATTTATGGCAAGCCACAGGCCTTTCTCCAGCGGTAAGAATGCCAATATTGATTGGGGGTCTCAGTGGGGAGTCCCACTGCAAGTACTTACAACCTATTGCAACAGGATATACAATGAAACCTCTTGGTGTATTGAAAGTGATCTCCTGGGGGTTTACTCTTCTAATAGAAAATAACCACCATGCATAATATATATATATGGTAGAAAAAAATCTATCAAAGGAACTTTAAGCAGGGGCATAGCTATAGGGGGTGCAGTGGTAGCAGCTGCTACAGGGCCCTGGACCCTGTAATGGGGGCCCAAAGGTCTATCTTTCACTTAAAATATACCATTGTTTTAAATGGCAGAAGATAGGTAGGGTCCATTTAGAGATGTGCATTGGGGCTTCAAGTTACGTCTTTGATTTTAAGTATGTCTGCACAGAAAAGTGAGCCAAAAATTGTAGACTTCCATTGTCTGATTTCTACTGCAACCTATTCTGCAATCAAATGTAAAGTGTCCTTAAAGTATAAACCTTCATACATACACATAATACACTTTAAATGAGAGGCTTAAGTGTTTTGCAAAGAGAAATTGAGACAAATCTGGACATGATATAAACTCATTTTCTAGTCTGGTGCTGTGCCACAAGAAATCTCTTTATTAGGGTCCCTACTTTGTGTTAGTACTAGGATCATTGGTAATTCTAATGTGCCCTCTGTATGTTTTATCAGCGTGTTGGGACTAGGTTTTTTCTTTGCTTTGGATTGCACTCAGTACTCATATCTCTTTTTTGTGTGCGAGCAGCTCTTGCACTCCTTGATGATGTAACTGTATTTAACTATAAAAGTGGCAACAAAACAAACACTTTATGTGCTGAAGAACATATTGGCATTTACATCAGCAGTCTAAATCTGGAATAAATGCTGCGCACCACAACAGGCCAGTGTAACTGGGTTAAGGACTCTTGCAGTCGGCCGTGGGCTGGCTGCTCGCCGTGATTGAACGGCATGGCCGCCATCACAGAAATAGTAAACTGCTTTCATAAATTAGATAATGTGCTGTAGACAGTACCATAGCTTTTATTTGGACTAAAGAAGTCTCTAAAGGCATTACGTTCTGTGAAATGTCTTAACAGATCTTGTTAAGATGTTATTGCAATCCTGAATGCATTGCAAAGTCAAATTGAGACACTTATACCATGAAAGTCAAAGACTTAACAAAATCCTCTTGGGCTGGGTTCATATACTGTACAGAACATCAATTATGTCCGGTGATGACATTAGTATGCACTTTGTGTTGCGTCCTGGTTTCCATAGCCTAACATTGTCAGACAAAAAAATGTAGCATGCAGTATTTTTCTATCTAGTTCAGGAAAGAGAGTCACTGTCACCACTGACAACTGATGCCAAACCTGTAAATGAAAGAATGGGGTCAGTTCTAGCATCAGTTTCTGGCAGAAATGTATCATGCTTGAGCGAAACTAAACCAGATCAGCGGATATTTGTTATCCCTATATTCACAAAACAGTAATGGCCATCACATGGCCGCATTCAATTCAATGCATGTGAATAGGGGTTATTCACATGCCCATTTTTTTTAACGGTTGGTCAAAAAATGGAACATGTCCTATTTTTTTCCATTTTCATGGATCCTTCAATATACTCAAATGTATAAGGGATCTTGTGAAAACGAGTGCCCTTTGGATGAAAAATGGCCAAGAAAATGGACATTTTTCACGGTTATCTGAATATAACCTTAGACAGGACCGTATGATTATTTCAGATCTGTATGGGCAGGCCCACATTCCTCCCTTCTGGGTGGCTCACCACTACTAGTTATATGAAAATGTCTGCGTCCTGGTAATGTAACAGTAGTTCTATTTATTATGGTTTCTGATGCTGTACAGACCTAAAATGGATAAATCGAATTCTCCTGTACATATTCTGCATAGTGATAAGCAGAACTTTGAGTTTTGCTCCACAATGCAAATTTTTGACATTTTGCATCCATGTTATCTGTATAATTATGCATGTGTATGATATTTTAATATGCCTATGTAGGTCACTGTAATATGATGTGTCTTTGTACTTCTGTAAGGGTCATGAGTTGAGAATGGGAGGTCTTTTCCCCTGCTGCACATTAAGCCTGACTGCAGCCAGGCTAAATGTGAGTGGAGGTGGTGGACGGCAGTCCCATTCAATTCAATGGGAGCGCCAGAAACAGCCGAGTGACCTTCTCTTATTTTGGACACCAGCTTATAAAACCTAAATCCAAAAAACAAACCTACAAAGGGAAAACTAAAAGTACTCAGCAACACTGTTTCATATGATTGAACAGTACAGTATAGTTTAGTAACAGTACAATGCAGTGCCCACATAACAGTGTACAGTGTATTATTATTGTAATTATTATTATTGTAATATAGTTCCAATATAGTGCCTCAATAATAATGTCACATACTATAATAATAAGGCCACCATAAACTACCTAAAATACGTTAACAGTTATTGCTTAGTTTCTCAAGGCAAGTTAGACACTGCTGAAAATTTTTCTCAGGGGATAGTATAAGTTATTATGTTGTTTTATTACACTATAACACTGCTCGGAAATATGATGAATTCTTGCCCTCTAAGTGTGTCTATTTGCCCTCATTGACCCTGAGCTTACTGATCTCTTTTCTACAAATTTATGTTTTTGCCTTGGGTTTAGAGGCTTGATCATTTTTATTGCTGACACAAGCAGCTTAAAAGACAGACAAGAAACTTACCTGATAAAAGAATGTGGTAGCTAGAAGAATACTAAAGGGATTTTTCCATGAAGATAATTGTAGATAATTAACGCTTTCCCGACATCTGTCATACTATTACTCCCACCTGTCACGATAACTGGATGGCTCCTGCAATCTCGCAATCTGCAACTTCCAGTGGCCCCATGTGATGTAAATGCCGTGGTCTAGGAATCCCATCCACACATTGCAGAAAAATACGCGCAGCAGACACACTGTGATAGTGAAAAGCGCTGCGTTCCTCTGTAGACTTTCTGCTTCCATTATACCTATAGGGAAACCACCAGCAGCATTTCCATAGGTATAATTGACAAACTGCGATTTCCAAAACCACAACGGTTTTGGAAATCACAGCATGTCTGCTGTGTGTATTTTTCTGCAAGGTGTGGATGGGATTCCTAGACCGTGGCGTTCACGCAACGTGGGGCCTCCCCGACCTTAAAGATGCATCTATAATTCCACTGCTGAATTTCCATGATGGAAATCAGCTGCAGAACCCACTACATGAGACAGTCTGCCATTCATTGGCAGCGGATCAATGACCGAAAGTCACAATGGAAAGCCAGAAAAGAAAGGGGAATCTGAGGCAGAAATCTGGAAACTTGAATATTGATCAGTATTAAAGTCTTGCGGGGAAAAAACTTAATTAAAGTAATACAGACTTAAAAAATATTTTATATCACTAATGGTAAAAATATTCAATTTTAGTTTTTTAATCACTCTTGTTCCACCCTCCTAAAAGTAAATCCCCTATGCAAAAATTAATTTATGTGTGGAGATGGAGAAATGCCCACAAATACTAGTTACCAATCTCCCTTCAATGTAGAGAGCAGTCATTCATGAAAAAGAGATTAGCTTCCACTTGATAAACACTACAGACATTCCTTACATTATGTTGTCACATTTGACATTTGTGATTGTTGGCTAGAAATTGTTTTGCTACACTTTTTCAGGTGTCACACAGCTACACTAAGTAATCTTAATCCAGTTAATAATGAGTGTCTTACTACATGTTTTAGCTTTGTCTTAGAAGGAGCCCACACCCAATTAATTATTTATGTACAATGCTAATTGAACATGTCTACAAATCCCTTGAAAGTGACACCTAGGGAGATTCAATAACTAATGTTTATTTCAGAATTTAACTTAACTCAGCCTCAGTAAGGTAACATGCAAGTTTATACTGGTCTAAGAAAGCATTTTACAAGGTACAGATAGAGAACAGTATCACTAAAGTCATATTATTTGTTTATAGAGGCACAAAGTGAGGCTAGTCGCATACATGGACAAGTCGAGGAATTAATTGAGAACCACAGGAGTGACAATTACAGAATTTCAAGAAAAATTTGTGGCACCCTGTCAGTTAATCCTTGTAAGCAGCTCATCCTATAGGTTCACATCTGCGTTTGGCTCTCCGCACAAAATCAGTTTTTGAAACCGTCTCAAAATCCTCAAAAGCTGATTTCAAACAGTTTGTTTTAAAACCCATTGATTTCAATGGGTGGTAAAAACCATCTGCAGGTCTGCGTTTGGAGCATTTCTGTCTGGTATCCGCTCTTTTGAATGAAGAAAAAAGTCGGACTTGCAGTACTTTTTCTCCGTTCAAAAAATAAGGATTCCATATGGACAGCAACCAATCCGTTTTTTTTTTTTTAACATTGAGGTCTATGGAAAACAGATTGCAAATGGATTACAAACGCATAGCAATCAGTTTGTGTCCGTTTTGCAATCCGTTTTTCCCTCTGCGCATGGTCAGAATGAAGAAGGGGGAAGAAAAAAAAACAACTAATTGGTGAAAAACGGACACAAACAGATTACAGACACAAATGGTCAGTTTTTTTGAACGGCTACCCATTGACTAATCCGTCTAAAAAAAAAAAAAACAGATTCGGGTATCCGCTGTGTAACCGTTTGGAATCCTTTTTGTACCAAACCGTTTTTCTCTTAAAATGGTTTGCAAGCGGACGGATACCAGACACAGGTATGAAACTAGCGTAATATGCCAATTTTGTCTCCATTTGGGATGTAGGCAAAACTTCTCAGATTTTGGCTTTATACTAAGGATCAGTGCAGTCCAATAATATACTTGTCTCTATGGAATCATTGTAACATTGTTCCGGAGCCTGCCGTGGTTGGTTTTCTTGGCCAGTGTGTTGGTGGTTGTCATCATCATCATCTTGAAACAGATGAGGGTCATCCTATTCTCCAACTGTGAAATATCAAGGGCCCTTCTCTGTATCCAAAGCCATGTCTTCCTCCTCCAGTCTAGGAGTCCCAGGGTCTCCAGCACAATGACCCAGGGCGATGATGGTGACCAAGAGGTTAAAGTTGTTTTTCTTCTTTGATCCCTTGTTGCATGACTATAAGTGTTTCCTGTAAGATAAATATAAATGTGCAGTTATCCCTGCTGACAAATTTAGTGGCCCCCACAAATGCTTCAGAAGAAACACACTTCACTCATGAAACTCCAATGATGGATTTCAAAATGATACATTGTCCCTATGGTTTGTTACATGCAGTAATCATTCCCTGCCTGAGGAACAGCTTGTAGATCCAGGGACCCAATGGAAAATTTGTAATGGGACCCCTACCTACCTTGTGTCTTTTAGAATAGTAGTATATTTTATAGAATACAGGTCTGCCCTAGCAAACTTGGGGATGGGAAGTGGCCCAGTGAGGAGAACTGATGAAGTATAGCTGTTCTGTCAGAAAGTCCTATACATAATCCAAGTTTTACTATCAATTTTAGAGCCAGTTCAAAAGTGACCCACAAAATAATTGCAGCTCTTGATGTCCATTCAAAACAAAAAATGACCATGCCAAGAAGTGGCCAAGAGGTGGCAAGAAAACTACCAATATCCAATCTTTAGTAAATATTATATGATCAATTTACCTTTTTGGTGCCAGTTCTCTTTGATTTAAAAATATTGGCAGATTTTTTACATGAACTACTCATTTCAGGTTCTTGTTTAAGAATATTGATAAATTTTCTATAATTTTCTATATATTGACATTTGTTTCTTCTTATAGTTTACAGCATCCTAAACTTTGACTTTGTTTTGCCTCAAAATATTCAGGTAAATAATTGGTCTCTTTTCTTGCTGTGTAGCACAATTAGATTTCACCCTCAAGTCGCAAAAGCTGTGTTCACACGGCGGAAAATTTTCTGCCGCCGGAGTTTTCGCCGCGGTCAGCCGCGACGGGATTCCGATACCGTGCATCAGCATTCCGTTGCGGCTAACCGCTCCTGATTAAGCCCGGATGAATGGGCCTAATCAGGAGTGCGGTGGAATCCGCAGCAAGATAGGTCATGTTGCTTTTTTTTTTCCGCTAGCGGAAAAAAGCCACTAGAGGAAGAAAAAAACCGCTACTGTCTCCCATTGAAATGAATGGAAGGAGTTATTTCAGGCGGATTTTGAAGCGGACTCCGCGTCAAAATCCGCTGCCAAAAACTCCGTGTGAACACAGCCAAATAGTTACCTAGATATTATTCTTAAAATGTTTTTTGGAAGAGTGAAGTAATCAGGCGATACCTTTTAGAGGCTGAGTATATACAGTTAGCCTCTAAAAGGTATCGCCTGATTACTTCACTCTTCCACTACTTTCAATGGCTTACACGGTACAACATTATACTACTATCAATGTTTTTTGGCACAGTCAACAATTCATGTTTTTTTTTCTTATAATGGGAAGTTGTACAGGTCCTGAACCAGCACACGGCTCTCCACAACATCAAACTACTACCATTCTGTATGACGTACTTACCATACAGTACTATTGTCTTAAGCTTTTACACAGATCTCAGATGTCAACATGATTGAAAGTGTTAGGGATCTCATGGTTCATGAGAAACACAAAATGTACTTAATGTCTACACCTAAGCTATGAAGGCAATCACAAAATGATGGAAGATATCCCTGAAGTCTTCTTTGAAAAACACAATGATGAAAGCAGTAATAAATTAATACAATCCGTATTAAAAAAAATAATTAGGTTTACTTCCTTAGGCTTCTGTGTAGTTTTTCTTCCTGCAAAAGTGTGAGCTTTGAAGCTGCATAAGTTATCACACTGAAAATTCAGTCCAATTTGTAGATATTATATCACAGAGGAGGAGTATCTTAGAGGATTAATTTAGAGATTTTTGATCTACCATTTAGTAGAACTGGTAATATTTTATTTAAACCTCTGCTCATTTTGGGCTTAAAATTCGATGAGGCAGCCCCACTCAGTAACTGGCAACATTTTCTGAATGATATCTATTAGCTACTTAGTTACTGCTTCATTTAAAGATCTATATTCATTTAGTGTACAAATATATAATGAAAGGGCAAAAATGAAAATACTATTTTCAGATCACTGTAAATATTTTATACAACATATATTTGGATGTACAATTATTTTTTATGTATTATTTATTTATATATACATGTTATGACCTTTAAAGGGTGTGGGTTTCTAAGCTAAATTTCAGGACCTACATGTTTAGGTTTAATTCAGAAAGAAATGTAAATTATAGCCCATCTGTCAAGCCTAGATGAATACTTTAGTACATATTCATCATATATATTCTGTAAATGAGCAAAAAGTGGAACAAAGTAGTATCACTTACTTCAGACACTAATTTACAAATATACTTAAAGGGGTGGTGCAATTTCATTTTTTAACTCCTGGAGGGGTTTGAAATAACAAACACTACATATACACCTCTCCATTCAGCAGGGGATGCTTGACATCACTGACTGGTCAGGGTTCCCCATCCATATTTTGGTAAACGAATGGTTATAGAACACTAATTATGATATACGTGCCTTTGATGTCATGTTTTCATTTTGTTCAATGTTTGGTCTGACATGCTACTATGTCCCCCACACAAAGCCATTTGGCCTCTTGGCATGTAAATCAATCTATACATTAGCTGGATTATCACAATTCAATTAACATCCTGGCTATTTAATGACCTGCATCCTGCCCTGTGGATTTTGGATTGAGCTAACATACACAGGAGCTGCCATAAACTCAATTCATAACCACCCACAATACAACATGCATGTCATTTATTTATGTTTACAAAACCATCATTCACTGGAACATCTTAACTGGAAAAAAAAACAATATTTTATCTTTAATATAGCAAACTATTCTATGAATCATATATTAAGCCTACAATATACTTAATTTAGCCATCAAAACTTTCACGTCCTCATGTATATGCTGTTTTACATACCGCTAGAAAGATGACAGCGCGCTGAATTTCCCCGGTATGTGCCCCGGGGCTGGAGATATCGGGGGTCTTAGTTTCATGGTTTACTGTTAGAAGGGCGTTCCTGACAGTCTAGCTGCGCTGTGAGGAACGCCCTCCCTGACAGTACTCGTTCATAGACTTGTACTGGGGGGCGTTCCTCACAGCTCAGCGTCATCGCCGGGCAGTAAGGAACGCCTCCGCTGTCAGTAGAGCGCTATGGGTGAGAACAGAGAGAGGGGGCATTCCTTACAGCCCAGTGATGACGCTGAGCTAGACTGTCCGGAACGCCTTTCTGACAGTAAACCATGAAACTTACACCGCCGATATCTCCAGCCCCGACCACATACCAGGAAAGCCGGCAGTGCCCTGAATTCAGCGCGCTGTCAGCTTTCTAGCAGTATGTAAAACAGCATATACATGAGGACATGAAAGGTCCTCTTTAAATCCAACAAAAGTTCTGTGTGTTATAAGCCTTTTTTCAAGATTTAAAGGAAGTTTGTCAACACCAAACTGTTTTTTATTCCTATGCAAATGAGGTGCAGTGGAGGAGAGTTCTTAGTCGGCTGAGCATTACAGCAAAATCTTCTTTTCAGTACCCCTATGAGCAGCACTGACATAATCAGAGCTTTCCCCCGCCTCCTCTTTGAGCAAGAGCAAGAGGAAGATCTTCCCACAATGCTCATCTGCCCCAGAACACTCCTCCAATGGATTCTTAGCTCATTTGCATAGGAATAAAAAGAAGTTTTTATTAAAATTGAGCAGCCATTCTACAAACAAATTTTAGCACTGTGCTCAAGGCTCTGAACTCTATAAGGTACTGGGGCTTGATTAATAAAAATTTTTTGGTGTTAACAGAGTCCTTTAACTCCTCCAGCAGGTTTTAATAGTTACATAGCGAATCTGTCATAGGGGAGCTAAAAAAACAAGAAAAAAGTTGATAAAAATATTTAAAAAATTAAAAAGTTTAAATTACTATCCTTTCGCTAGAACACATATAAATATAAACAAATAAAAGTAAACATAAACACATTAGGCATCCCTAAGCCAAAAAATGCCCAAACTATTAAGCTATAAAAACATTTGTCCCATATGGTAAACGCTGTAGCAAGAAAAGAAATCAAAATGGCTGAATTAGAGTTTTTTCGCTGATTTGCCTCCCTAAAAAAAGGAATAAAAAATGATCAAAACATCATACATTGCCCAACATAGTATCAATAAAAACTACATATTGTCCCGCAAAAAAACCCCACACCTTACACAGTTTCGTCTACTGAAAAGTTACAGGTGTCAGAATATGGTGTTTCAAAGAATTTTTTTTTTTTATTTCAAAATTTTGAATTTTTGTAAAGTCATTAAAACATGTTTTGTAAAACATGTTTTGTAAAACATTAAAACTATATAAATTTGGTATCACCGTGATCGCACCAACCCAGAGAATAAAGCTAACATAGCATTTTTACCACAGAGTGGAAGCCATAATAACAAAACCGGTAAAAAATGGTGGTACTGCATTTTTTTTTTCAATTCCACCTCATTCAGAATTTTTTCCCACTTCCCAGTACATCGTACAGAATAATAAATGGTACCATTTTGAAGTACAACTTGTCAGGACTTGGGGGATTAATTATGGTCAGGATTTTATCCACTGGGAGTAAGCAGAATGAATGAAAGAAAGTAAAGATCTAGAAAACAGTCAGGAATTGATACAGAAAGTATATTGGAAAATTGGACAACTTTTTATTAGACAAACAATAACATTGGTCTCTCAATATTGGTCTGAATGTGGCCAACCCCACATAGCGTAAATCCTGGGATTTTGCCACGGTGGAAACTCTGCAGCAAAAGCCTCTGCGTTTTACAATACCTGCAAAGTGGATGGCATTCTGGTTAATCCCATCCACACACTGCAGAAATATATTCCCAGTGGGCATGCTGCGATTTCAAAAACCAACTCATTTTTTCCCGCAGCGCTTTTTAGCTGAGGCTCTCTACATGGGGCCTTTAGAAACATATTTTGCTGGTATGTAATAAATATCAGGCAGATTGAAGGTTATTGCTAAGGAGCATCTGGCATAATAAAAAAAACAGGTCATATGTGCAAGTAACCTGTCACATAATATTAAATCTTATGCATCACATCATATTGGGACAACTTTTCATTACCAGTTTACTGTACATGTACTTACGCAAAGGATTTTCAACCTGTTAAATCATAGGCAGGTAGAAAAACTTTTCCATAAGATATCCTTAGGGTTTAGCACAAGAACCAGCTCATCTTGTGGATGTCAGAAAAACTGTGAATAAGTGATATAGAACAGAGCTGAGAGGTCAAACTGCTGGAATGGCTGACCTTATCAAATGGAGCATAAATATAGCTGCTGAAGAGGAGCATACAGTAAATAGTGCACAAATAATACAATGGCTAGGCTAGCCAAGAGAAACATAATTATGAAAGACATTTTAATCCATGAGTCTAAAAAATAAATTAATGTAAGTGATTCCATATGCGCTGGGTGACTATATTTTTATCTTAGATATCAACATATCTGAGACAAACCTTTCATTTAAAAAAAAAAAAAAATATATATATATATATATATATACACAGTTGCAAGTGCTGATATGCCTAAAGTAATTGAAAAATGCATTGTAAATGGGAAAACATAATTGTATGTATTATTATATTGTATTGTAGGTAGGGCCATTTACAATCTCCATGCAAGACACTGCAAACACTTACATACCTGGCATCATCAAATTTTACTTAAGCAATGAACTTTATCCTCAGGGTTCCAGCATGTGTTACATATGGCAAAGAAGTTTTACATGATATCATATGCTATTGAAAAAGTGGAAAAGTGTAGCTTTAAGACCAATGTGAAAGAACTTAGTTGCCACTCCAAAAATATGTCAGTAGGGTGTTCTATGCTTAGTAGTCAAATACTATGGAAGCAAACTCAATTTTTCTTGCAAAAATAATGTATGTAATGACAATGTAATAGATTTCACACAAAGAGACATAATTTGAAGAACAAGTGACAGTGTTTTAGCATATTTCAACCCAAGACAAAACAAGTTCATATAAACTTGAGAAATACAATAATCATTCCTGTATCTCTAGATAATGAAATCACATTTTTTGATACCATAATAAGTCATTATATGGATAAAAGAGTTAAGTCTTTAATTAATAACCCCCATTAATTAATATAATTAGAAAATTGCTACAAACAGCATTTTTGTTGTTTTGTTTTTTTAGGAGGAAACAGTACAGCTTCGGGTTACATTGACAACAATGATTTAAATGGTCACCATGTAATGCTTTATTATGCTAATGGTGCTAGGTGCAACTGCTGACTGGGGGGAGTGCCAGCAGTGGACACCCTATGAGCAGCTTATCAGGGGAACTGTTAAGACTATCAGTTGTTATCAGTATCAATTCTACCACTATTGCTTTAAGGTTTCTGTGCCGACCTGAGAAGCTACTGCAATATCAGAGTTCTCTGGTCTTGTTCAATTACCAGCTGAAAAGCCATATTAAAACTTGCTCCCCCCTCAGCCAACTGCCTGCAATTATTTTCCATGTTTGGCTCTGTGACCTGTGTCTTTGTATATCATTGCTTCAGACTGATCTCCTGGAAATCAAACTTTGGCTTGTGACCAGATAACCCTTGTCTGCTGATTCAAACCCTGATGTGATTCCTTGGAATACTGACCCACTGGCTTTTGTTACTGTAAACTACTTATCTACTGATCCTTGTCCTGATGTGATCTCTTCAAATACGACCTTTTACTTGTTATTGGAATATTACTTACTCTTGGCTCAGATGTCACTTCTTAACAGACTACTATTTCAATCAAAGGATAGGTTATCATAGATATCTCAGGAAAAATGTAAAATATAACTTTTATTAATCACAAAGATAAAATAATAAAGACAGAAAAGGGGACGAGACATACAACAGATAATGAACCATCAGAATGAGGGACATATATACTTATATAGTCGGTTGTATCAATTAGATGCATATATAACCATTTCTGCTTTGCTCCATTCAACGCAAAACAGAGGTACTGTATTCTCAGGTAAAAAGTGTCATATTATAGAATGGACTCTGGAATCCTATAGTACTGACCATCCCCTCTGTTCAGTAAGAGGAAATAAATCGAGGCAGAGGCAATAAGTGAGTACCCCGCTAAAACAGATGATATGCTGTTAGGGATTTTAGCCATCAGAGATGCCAAGGCACTAGGAAATTCTGACCAAGAATTAAATGGGAGTATATGTGTAACCAGTGCCACCACGTACTGCACTGGGGGTGAGGCTGTGTACTCCCTAAAGGTCTAATGTCCTAGGCTAAAAAATGATGACAGATGCTACCCTCCCACATCAGAGTTTATATCTCCCCAGGTTTTCAAAATAAATTAGGACATGTCTCTGCCCAGATAAAGTACTATATTATAGAGACAGCCTCTGGGCAAAATTTGCACACAAATAGATGATATTGCATGCTAGTCCACAAAGTGCTGCTCAAAATTATACTGACATACTGACAGGCTCCGGATCCTCAATTACACACACATAGTCAGCATTGTGTGCTATGCACCAGAGCACTGCCAATAAGACGTTCGGTATTCACCCCCACTGGAGTGCGCTCTTAAAAGAGCTTCAAGCCAATCCCTCACTAATGGCTCCAGAAAACATTTAATCTGAACATTTATATGATGACAGATCTGTCTCTCATGCTAAGTGAAGTTAAAATAACAAACTCCCTATACGTATTTCACTAGCACCCTAAATGGTGCTAGATCATAAGGGGAAACAAGCATAGTGACCTCTGAGTCTGAGAGGTAATGGCATCAAAACCCCATCACTGCCTTCTATATAAGGAGACATGTCACACCCACAGGGTGGAGCCATCCTCAATTGTAGCCAATGAGGAAACTTCAGGGGGAGGAGCTGAACATAATAATTCCTCTCCTGGGTCATGTGACAGCCTATGGGCGGAGAGCTGTCAAAATCACCTAGGAGACCGATATACGCGTCTCCAGATGACAGGAGTCTCTGATGACAGCAGAGCAAATGGTAAGTATGTAAACAATAGCTCGCAAACTCATCCAGAGTCTATAATACAAGATCACAGCATGTAATCTGATATAAGGGTCACAGTACGTGTCGACTAAAAAAAAAATCAACAAAAAACCCCCCTAAGATACACATTTATATCATGTATCTTAAGTCAAGTCAGATCAAAGAGCGCACATAAGAAAGAACAGTGATAACACGGTCCCATATTAGGTGAAATCTGAATCAGGGGAATACTCGAACCATAACATGAGAGTCCACAGCTAATCATATGTCACATTTGTCATTTCTTAGATGGGTTCCAAGAACGGGGCAAAAGATAGTTGTTCGTTAATGCCCTTAGGGGACATTGACCGGAATTTATGGCTCCATCTACTTTTGAACCTCTAAAGGTTCTTGTTCCAGTCACCTCCTCTCACCAAGGGTGGGATAAGTTGAAGTCCCAAGAACTGGAAAGCCTCTGGTCGCCCATCATGAAAATTGCAAGCATGCTTCGCCACTGGTGTATCCCTTGTGTTGGCAATATCATTATAAGGTTCTCTTATCCTCACCCACAGTTCTCGTTTAGTTTTGCCGATGTAGTCCATCGGACAGGAATATTGGGCCAAATATATCACCCCTCTGCTCCTGTTTAAGAGATTGCTACCATCTGATCTGACAGAAATGAGAAGTGTTGCAGTCTGGCGGGGACATTCCTGGTAAACCCTTTCTCTGTGTAGGTGAGCAATATCCTGCTGAAAAATGCCTCTCATACTACTACTAGGGGTGTCTCACTGTTGTAGTCAATGGCTCCCCAGATTATCATACCAGCAGTTGGGGCAGTGTGCCCCTCAGCAGCAAAGGCAGGATTGATTCCAGTCTGTAGCAGTCCAGGTTTCTTGTTCATGACACCACTTTAAACACAGGCAATAGTGGTTGACTGTCAAAGTAGGTCATGTAATTTGCTCCAGCTAGGAAGAATATTATTACATCTGCAGTCCCATCAGATTGTAACATTGCTCAATACCCAAAAGTTTATTTACTGAAATCAACAAATGATTTGTTTTGATTGTTTCATTTTTCCCAGTCATCATATACATCCCAATGTATAAACAAGATGTTACATTAACAATACGGCTTTAGTTTACATTGTTATATTTACTTGAATCCTGGCTTTATTTATTTAGCCGCTTTTATTTATATTTTTATGTTTACTTTTATACAAATGTGTCCTTTAGTGGTCTATAAAATTCATGTATTATATATTGCCTGACATTTTCATGGTAATTTTTGCATCATTAAACTGGATGATATTTATAAAACATGAATGTCATTGAAATTCTTGAGGTGCTTCAAAAGAAATTGAACAATGCAGATGGACACCTCACGTGAGCAGATTGCCTTTGGTAAATAAGTCTATGAAGCTCAAAACTAAAAAAAAGATGTATAAATATGACTGTGTGTGCTTCAGCAGGAAAAAAAAAAAAAAGAAAAACATCAATTTTCATCATAAATGCTTTCATCATCCAGTGTCTCCAGTCGTATTGTTAGTTGGTGGAGTCAGAAGAGTGAATTTCTTCTTTTCTGTTCATCTGGCTCATAGATACATTACATGGGTCTAATATTTGAAATATACCTTTGTACAGTGCACTGGTATAAGTAAGGTATGTGAGCAGAGATCCTGTCACATTCATGAAGAATTCAATTATTAAGAGACAACACGTTTTTAACCCTTTTCCACTGCAGGCATTTTTTGATTTTCGTTTTGGACTCCCTGCCTTCCAAAAGCCATATTTTTTTTTATTTTTCCGTTCACAGAGCCATACAAGCACTTAATTTTTTGGGGATGAATTTTACTTTGTAGTGGTACTATGTAATATTCCATACGATGTACTGAGAAGCTGGGAAAAATTCAGAATGGGGTGGAAATGAGAAAAACTGCGTTTGTCCTACTTTCTTACGTCTTCATTTTTATAGTATTTACTGTGCAGCCAAAATGACATGTCGCATGTATTCTATGGGTTAAGCATGATACCAGGGATGCCAAATTTCTATAGTTGTTTGTACGTTAAAAAATTTGTTCAGTTGCCATATTCTGATACCCTTAAGTTTTCTTTTATATTTAAATGTATAGAGATGCATAGGGCATCTTTCCTTGCGGGGTCAGATGTACTTTTTAGATATATAATTTTGGGAATGTCTGTTGCTTTGATCCCGTATGAGAGAAAACATTTTTATGTTTGCAGAGCAGGCTTATTTGGATGCGGGGATGCATCATTTGTTTCTGTTTACTTTTGTTTATTTATCTTTATTTAAGATCTAGGGGATGGGGGGGTGATTTGAATTTTTAGATTTTTTTTATTTTGTTTTTATATTTTTAAAAACTTTATGTACATTTTTTTAACCCCCCCCCCCCCCCCAGGGAAATTGAACCTGTGATCTTTAAATCTCATAGATTGCAGTACTAGCCTAAGAGTAAATCACTATACAGTACAGACCAAAAGTTTGGACACACCTTCTCATTCCAAGAGTTTTCTGTATTTTCATGACTATAAAAATTGTAGATTCACACTGAAGGCATCAAAACTATGAATTAACACATGTGGAATTATATACTTAACAAAAAAGTGTGAAACAACTGAAAATATGTCTTATATTCTAGGTTCTTCAAAGTAGCCACCTTTTGCTTTGATTACTGCTTTGCACACTCTTGGCATTCTCTTGATGAGCTTCAAGAGGTAGTCACTTGAAATGGTCTTCCAACAGTCTTGAAGGAGTTCCCAGAGATACAGCTCACCCCAAACCATCTCGATTGGGTTCAGGTCTGGTGACTGTGGAGGCCAGGTCATCTAGCGTAGCACCCATCACTCTCCTTCTTGGTCAAATAACCCTTACACAGTCTGGAGGTGTGTTTGGGGTCATTGTCCTGTTGAAAAATAAATTATGGTCCAACTAAACGCAAACCGGGTGGAATAGCATGCCGCTGCAAGACGCTGTGGTAACCATGCTGGTTCAGTATTCCTTCAATTTTGAATAAATCTCCAACAGTGTCACCAGCAAAGCACCCCACACTATCACACCTCCTCCTCCATGCTTCACGGTGGGAACCAGGCATGTAGAGTCCATTCGTTCACCTTTTCTGCGTTGCACAAAGACACGGTGGTTGGAACCAAAGATCTCAAATTTGGACTCATCAGACCAAAGCACAGATTTCCACAGGTCTCATGTCCATTCCTTGTGTTCTTTAGCCCAAACAAGTCTCTTCTGCTTGTTGCCTGTCCTTAGCAGTGGTTTCCTAGCAGCTATTTTACCATGAAGGCCTGCTGCACACAGTCTCCTCTTAACAGTTGTTGTAGAGATGTGTCTGCTGCTAGAACTCTGTGTGGCATTGACCTGGTCTCTAATCTGAGCTGCTGTTAACCTGCGATTTCTGAGGCTGGTGACTCGGATGAACTTATCCTCCGCAGCAGAGGTGACTCTTGGTCTTCCTTTCCTGGGGCAGTCCTCATGTGAGCCAGTTTCTTTGTAGCGCTTGATGGTTTTGGCCACTGCACTGGGGGACACTTTCAAAGTTTTCCCAATTTTTTGGACTGACTGACCTTCATTTCTTAAAGTAATGATGGCCACTCGTTTACTTTACTTAGCTGCTTTTTCTTGCCATAATACAAATTCTAACACTCCATTCAGTAGGACTATCAGCTGTGTATCCACCTGACTTCTGAAAAAAACAACTGGGGGGCCCAACCCCGCGTTTAAGGGAAGAAATCCCACTTATTAAACCGGGGGGGGGGCACCGGGGAAGGGAAAAACATTTTTGGGGGCTCCCCCTTTAAGGTCTTAAAGAAAAGGGCGAGGGTGTGGAAAAGAGGAAAAAAAAAAAAAGGGGGGAGTTTTTAAAAAAAAAAAAAAAAAAAAAATATTTTTTTTTTTTTTTTTTTTTTTTTTTTTTAAAAAAATTTTTTTTTTTTTTTTTTTTTTTTTTTTTTTTTTTTTTTTTTTTTTTTTTTTTTTTTTTTTGTTGTGAAATACAGAAAACTCTCGGAATGAGAAGGTGTGTCCAAACTTTTGGTCTGTACTGTATATGCTTATTGAGGCCTGCCACAGGCAAGCCTCAATAGGCATATAGTTAAGACAGGCCTGGGAGCCATCATAAGACTCCAGGTTGTCATGACGACTGGACGGGTCTTGCGATCTCACCGTGTGGGAGTCGTACCAGAAGAAGAATGGGAGGAATCAGCGTGGGCAACAAAGGTAGGCCCTTTTTTAAGTTTGGAAACCATAGTTATAGGGTTAATACCTGCGATCAGAGCAGGCTGCAATTGTTGGTATTACCATCATGTCTCTGCTGTATAACTCCTGAGCGGCTGCCATATTTAATCACCCAACGTCTGCTGTAATAATATGGTGGGTGTCAGGAAAGGGTTAAATACATTTAAATACAAAGATGTGAAGAAAATCAGACATTCTTTCCCATTCACACCAAAGATCCCTGTGACAGAATAATGTCCTATAGCGGCTCTCCATGCACCATAATGTCCCATAGTGGCCCTCCATTTATTATTATTATTTATTTATTATGCTTACTTGTATAGCACCATCATATTCTGCAGCGCTTTACAGACATTGACAGTCACTGTCCCATATAGGGCTTACAATCTACATTCCCTATCAGTATTTCTTTGGAGTGTGGGAGAAAACCATGAAGTATAATTTTCCAAAGTGACCCCAATACATGAAATTTGGGGTTCACCATTCACAAACTACTATTATACTCTGGGGTCTCTTCAGACCCCAGAACATAATAAGTGGAGACTCAGGGGGTGTGAGTAAACATAACAAACAGTGCTACTCACTTTCCCTTGGCTCTGGTGTGCAGTTACCCATCCACTTTGGGGATCTCATGGCTTCCTGAATAATGCAGGGACCACTGAGGCCTGTGTTTGGGCCTCAGTGGTGACGTGGGTCACGCTGGTGTAATGACGCATGCATCTGTTGTCATTGTGCCAGCGTGACCCATGTGACCACTGAGGCCCAATCTAAGGACTCAGCAGTCCCTGATGTCATTCAGGAGGCTGGAAGAGACCTGAAGAAGACACATAGGAGCCCAGGGGAGGTGAGGAAAACTGTTATCTTTACTGACCTCCCCTGAGCCTCTGCTTATTATATTTTGAGGTCTGAACCCTAGTATAATAATGGCAGTTTCAGTACGAATGTTTTTAGTCTAAACAAAACTGCTGGGCAAATCTGGTGAATATCTCAAGAGATTCGCTCGAAAATATATTCACCTCCAGTGGACTTCCATGCCCCACCACAGTAAACATCTGTATCTGTAGATGCTGATATAGTTGATTACAAAATCAGATTATAATGGGGGCAAATGTACAAAATACCTGCCACTTGACCCCCTTGCAGCCTTAGACCATGGGCAACCACACATTTCACATGTATTATAATCTGCCCCGTGTGGATGTAAGAATCATATTTTAAGCGCTCTTAGTCAGAGATATGTATACAAATGTTTAAAGAGGACCTTTCATGTCCTCATGCATAAGTGGTTTTATATACCACTAGAAAGCCGACAGTATGCTGAATTCAGCGCAATGAGGAAAAACGCCCTTCTGACAGTGGGGAGATATCAGTATAGCGGTATATATAACTGCACTTTCATGAGGGCATGAAAGGTCCTCTTTAAAGGGGTTATCTGGTTTTTAACATTGATGACCTAACCTTAGGATAGGTCTTCAATATTAAATCTGCAGGGGTCTGACACCCAGGACCCCCGCAGATCACCAGTAACCAGATCCCGCGGCTCTCAGTATTGTTTACATACCGCGAGCCATGCTGGTCACTTGCCATACAAACTGTAGCAGCGAGTGTTGGCATTGGTTAGAAACTGGATAACCCCTTTATGTAAACCAATGTTCACATGCTGGTGTCACTATTTACATAAACAGCAAAAGTAAAGAACACTTAAAAACTCTAAAGATGACAATGCAGTGTAATTGCATCAGGTAGTGGCAGTACACAAATTGATGTTTCAGCCCAGGCATGAGACTATCAAACACTGTGAATAGACAAGAATGTAGACTAAATATGTATAGGATAAATAATATGTACACCATATATAGTAAAATATAAACTATTTACATAAGTAAACAGAGCTAGAGAGAATTTAATACTAAGGAATAACAATCTTGACATGCATATACAGTACAAGAAGATGGGACTAGGGTATGAAAATACCACATCAATATGATTCATGCCGAATACATAATCCTGGTCAAAGAAAGAAAAATGACATTTATAACTGATCTCCATGGCTTTCATTGTATCTCTGCTAAAGGTGCATCTCAATAAATTAGAATATTTTTGAAATGTTCATTCATTTCAGTAATTCAGTAATACAATACATAATCAGTGTCTTCCATGATTGTGTGTCCTACTGAACCAGACTGAGGGACCATTTAAAGGCTTAGGAAACCTTGGCAGGTGACACACTGAATTTACAATACTAAATTTTTTACACTATTCAGATTTTCTTAGATTTGGGTTTTCATTACCTGTAATCCATAATCAACATTTACAGAAATAAAACACTTGAAATAGAACACTGAAAGAAATAAACGTTTCAAAGATATTCTAATTTATTGAGATACACTTGTATCTGGTGAAGCCTTGGACTGTATTAACAGCATGTGGAAATATGATGATCCATAAACCTGCAGACTTGCCTTGTTCTTTCCGTGCCATCTTTGGAGAACCTTCTTCTACAGCTTTTGCCCCACTCAGTATACATCGGCGGACACTATGCCATACAGTACTGCATACCAGCTTCTGAACTGGCCTGGAACAATGAGGCTCTAGTAGCAGCTTTCTGGGATGGTATGTCTGATCAAAGATGAGCTTTCAGGAAGAGATCTCCCTACTAATCTCGATGCCTTGGTCCCTTTATATACATGTATTGATTAGCATTTCAGGGAACGCCTCAAAGAGATCTCCAATGAAAAGAGACTGCCACAGATTTAATCCTAATTCCAAGACTCCTAGTTGGTTTCAGCTCCCAAAGTCCCTGAGGAACCCATTCAGGTTGAGCACCTGAAATTTGTTCCTAAAGAACACCAGTCCAGGTACAAAGATAACCTCAGTCTCTATTGTAGTGGTATGTCAGTGAATGTTCCTTTAAGCTATGATCCATTCCGCTAAGAGTGGTGGGAGTCTCTACTTTAGGGAGAGAAATTCCCTCTCCCAAGCTTTCTATGGAGAAACCCATGTACCAATTTCATTTATGAAGCTCTAGTTGAACATCATCAGATTCTTACACTGCGTTTGAAGAAACCTGTGCTGGTAGCCTGTCAATGGACGACCACTTCCTGAACCAGTCCAATTTGCCACAGTACTGCTCAAGCTCCAAATAGGGGCCTCACATTATGAGAACTCCCTGTACATCTTGCCTGTTTCCATTTATCCCTTTCTCTTTGGATTGCCCTGGCTTAGTTTGCATGCCCCCTTATTGATTGGGACTTGGGTCAGTTTCTCCGGCGGGGACCTCACTGCCATTCCAATTACTTCACTAAAATTCCCTCTGCATCTCTGCCTTCTGCACCCCAGCACTTGACCCATTTACCACCTCAGTCTGCTGAGTCCTTCTCCTCTCATGTTGACACCCCTGCCAGTGAAGAGCTTGTCTCCTGAAGAATCTGTTTCCAAGCAGCCCAGGAAAAAGCTACCTCAGGCATTTCTTAATATCATGCTAGTTTCTGTCCCCAATACATCAGGGATTCTTACTTTGCCACATTTTTTTCCACACTATGCCTAATACTTGTGCACAATACTTTAGCTTTATTGAAATTATTGATTGTTCATTTTTTATGCCATGTTTCCTTCTGATCTGCTTTAGTGTGCCTGCTGATGTAATTGTTTAGTTCTAATTGTATTTTTCTTTTCTTCACAGACCCATTTATATCGTTTACTCACTTTGTATTGCCACAGTTCATGGCTCCAGAGGGTACCCTTTTTGTAATCCTATTAGCAGATGCTTAGATGTGTTCTCTTTATTAGTTACCTTGTTTCTACTTACACTTGCCAGTTCACGTTTTCTCTTGTTCCCTCCTTGTGCTCTGTCTTAGTCTATGCAGAACCCCCCCCCAAAAAAAAACCATTCTGCCTCTGTTGGTCTGCATCAGTGTTTCCTAACCTTTTCAGACTTGGGGCACCCCTGGGAAAAAAAAAATTCCTTGGGGCACCCCCTACCAAATAATTTTTGCCAAAACACAAAACACTACAGTTTTGATGTGATTTTTTACCGCAGTTTTTGAAATTACAGCTGGAACCACATCAAAACCGCATGCATTTTTCTATTGCAGTTTTGATGCAATTGTAACTGCATCACAACTGCACCATGTGAATGCACCCTCAAAGTTAAACCATCCTATACTTTCCACCCAACACATACAAAATTTCACATTTTACCATCACCAAGCTCCCTTAGTGGCCCCACATAGTATCATGCTCCCCAGTGGCCCACCACCCTGTAAATGGCCCCCACTGGCCCACAGACACTGAATAATGCTCCCCATTGGCCCCCAGATAGCTAATAATGCTTCCCAGTGGTCTCCAGACACATAATAATTCTCCCTACTAGCTCCCAGACACGTATTAATGTTCTCCAGTGGCCCACAGGCAAGTAGTAATACACCCCAGTGGTCCCCAGGTAAGTAGTAATGTTCTTCAGTAGCCCCCAGGCAAGTAGTAATGTCCCCTGTGACCCTCAGACAAGTAATAATGTCATCAGTGGCCCCTAGGCAAGTATTAATGTCCTCCATTGGCCACCACAAAAGTAATAATGTCCCCCAGAGGCCCCTAGAACCTAATAATGCTCCCCACTGGCTCACAGACACCTCCTAATGCTTCCCACTTTCCCTCAGACACCTAATAATGCTTCCCAGTGCCCCCAGACAACTAATAATTCTCCCCATTGGCCCCCGGACACCTAATAATGCTCCCCAGTGGCCCCCAGACAAGTAGAAATGTTCTCCAGAAGCCCCCAGACAAGTAATAATGTCCCACCTGTCCCTGATGCTGTCCCCTGGTGTCCTCCCCGGAGCGTCCCGGTTCTTCTGCGGCGGCTTCTCCCAGGTCTCTTCCGGGGTTCATGTGACGGCTGAGGCCAATCAGTGGCTTCAGTGGAACTCCGGAAGAGACCCATTCAGCAGAAGGACCAGAACGCGCCTGGAGGACACTGGAGCATCGGGAACAGGTAAGTATGAATTATTTTTAGATTTTTCAATGCCCCCGACTGATTTAAAAGTTAAAAGGATTGTCCATTTTTGCCTGGACAACCCCTTTAAGTCTTTTTTGCAATAGAGCAATTTGATCTGTGCATGTCCACAGAGTGTCTTACATTGTTTTTACTGACAAAGTCAGTCTTTTGTTAAGGGTTTTTTGGGCAACAGTTTAATTTTTCATTAAATATATACAGTTTTCCATTACAGCAGCAAAACACTGATGCAGCAAAGTGCTACTGTGAAAATATTCTGTTTCTTAAGGGTTTTTTTTTTTCTGTTTACCAAATATACATACAAATTGCTGCTATTGTAATGGCAAAACACTGACACAGCCTGTGCTAATATCAAAAAACTTTGTCTCTTAAGGGTTTTTTTTTTTTTGGTTATCAATTATATGTATACACTGCCGTCATTGTGATAGCAAAACACTGACACAGCCTGTGCTAATCTGAAAAATCTCAGTTTGTTAAGGTTTTTTTGGGGGGGGTGAGGGGGGTTACCCAATATTAGAGACAGGCGAACCTGTCAAGATTCGTTTCTTGTTCGGGTTCATCGTCTCAGGTCCTTGGTTTGTTTCGGGACAAACAAGTTTGATATGAACCACACTTTAATTTGTCTTATAACAGAATGTAGAATACTAGCCCTCTAAAGCAAACACAGCCGAAGATATATCAAAGTGAATATGACATGTATGTCTATGGAAAAACAATGGCAAGTAGTAAGTTTAACCACACAATGCGCTGACACTCGCTTTTACGTATTTAACATTTAAAACGCTTCTAATGTGACCCATTTATTAAGGAAATGTGCATGGTCGTGGTTTTTTAGACACGTGGCGGTTATATTGCAGAATGCAATGGTTCTGTTGAAAAATTAGCCTGTTTTGATGGCTTGTAAGTGCTACAGGGGCATACTGTTATTTGGGAGACAAATTTGTGGCTGTGAGCCACTTGAAAAGTGATGAAGAATTGGCTTTTAAAAGCCACCAAAAATGATCCCGTGATGGGAGCAGATGTGAAATAATTTTTTTTTTTTTTTTTACTAACACTGTGGTAAGTGGCATCAACAGCATGCTATAGTGGAATGTGATGATGGACCAGGCTACAGGACATGTCTGCCTGAGTGATGGCAGTGGTGGTAGGTACTAGCTGTGGCAACATGTGTGACAATAATACAACAATACTATTTCTTGTTTGTTCTTTGCTTTTGTGTATATATACAGTATAGACCAAAAGTTTGGACACACCTTCTCATTCCAAGAGTTTTCTGTATTTTCATGACTATAAAAATTGTAGATTCACACTGAAAGCATCAAAACTATGAATTAACACATGTGGAATTATATACTTAACAAAAAAGTGTGAAACAACTGAAAATATGTCTTATAGTCTAGGTTCTTCAAAGTAGCCACCTTTTGCTTTGATTACTGCTTTGCACACTCTTGGCATTCTCTTGATGAGCTTCAAGAGGTAGTCACCTGAAATGGTTTTCACTTCACAGGTGTGCCCTGTCAGGTTTAATAAGTGGGATTTCTTGCCTTATAAATGGGGTTGGGACCATCAGTTGTGTTGTTCAGAAGTCAGGTGGATACACAGCTGATAGTCCTACTGAATGGAATGTTAGAATTTGTATTATGGCAAGAAAAAAGCAGCTAAGTAAAGAAAAACGAGTGGCCATCATTACTTTAAGAAATGAAGGTCAGTCAGTCTGAAAAATTGGGAAAACTTTGAAAGTGTCCCCAAGTGCAGTGGCCAAAACCATCAAGCGCTACAAAGAAACTGGCTCACATGAGGACCGCCCCAGGAAAGGAAGACCAAGAGTCACCTCTGCTGCGGAGGATAAGTTCATCCGAGTCACCAGCCTCAGAAATCGCAGGTTAGCAGCAGCTCAGATTAGAGACCAGGTCAATGCCACACAGAGTTCTAGCAGCAGACACATCTCTACAACAACTGTTAAGAGGAGACTGTGTGCAGCAGGCCTTCATGGTAAAATAGCTGCTAGGAAACCACTGCTAAGGACAGGCAACAAGCAGAAGAGACTTGTTTGGGCTAAAGAACACAAGGAATGGACATTAGACCTGTGGAAATCTGTGCTTTGGTCTGATGAGTCCAAATTTGAGATCTTTGATTCCAACCACCGTGTCTTTGTGCGATGCAGAAAAGGTGAACGAATGGACGCTACATGCCTGGTTCCCACCGTGAAGCATGGAGGAGGAGGTGTGATGGTGTGGGGGTGCTTTGCTGGTGACACTGTTGGGAATTTATTCAAAATTGAAGGAATACTGAAACAGCATGGTTACCACAGCATCTTGCAGCGGCATGCTATTCCATCCGGTTTGCATTTAGTTGGACCATCATTTATTTTTCAACAGGACAATGACCCCAAACACACCTCCAGACTGTGTAAGGGCTATTTGACCAAGAAGGAGAGTGATGGGGTGCTACGCCAGATGACCTGGCCTCCACAGTCACCAGACCTGAACCCAATCGAGATGGTTTGTGGTGAGCTGGACCACAGAGTGAAGGCAAAAGGGCCAACAAGTGCTAAGCATCTCTGGGAACTCCTTCAAGACTGTTGGAAGACCATTTCAGGTGACTACCTCTTGAAGCTCATCAAGAGAATGCCAAGAGTGTGCAAAGCAGTAATCAAAGCAAAAGGTGGCTACTTTGAAGAACCTAGAATATAAGACATATTTTCAGTTGTTTCACACTTTTTTGTTAAGTATATAATTCCACATGTCTTAATTCATAGTTTTGATGCTTTCAGTGTAAATCTACAATTTTTATAGTCATGAAAATACAGAAAACTCTTGGAATAAGAAGGTGTGTCCAAACTTTTGATCTGTACTATATATGTGTGTGTGTGTGAAATAACATTGTGTTATTTTGAGATCCTCCATTGGAGGCTCTTGAGCAAAGTGTATCACCTTTGCAAGTACTCTCAAGAGGCCACCAAATTTGTCAGCAGGGACAACTGCAGCAGCAGCAGCAGCAATGTCATCCCTTTATTATATATCTTACAGGAAACAAACTCATGCAACAAGGAATGGAAGAAGAAAAACAGCTTCCACCTCTTGGTCACCGTCATCACCCTGGGTTGATGTAAGGGGAACTAGAGGAGAATGAAGATCTGAGTCAGGGTCTTGATGACGGAGGAACTGGAACTCCTAGACTGGAAGAGGAGAAGGAGGAAGACTCTCATTGGATGCAGAGGGGGCCCTTGATATGCCACAGGCACTGCCAGAGAAGAAGGCTGACCCTTATTTCTTTCAATATGATGACAATGATGACCATGCTGGCCAAGAAGAGCAATCATGGCAAGTCCCCGGGTCTGTGCACACACTTGCAAGCACTGGTTGTATGTTCTGCTTCTTACACAGTCACAAGCATATTATTAGCATCAAGAAGAGTACTAGATTGCCGTGCTTTTAGACCCTCGCTATAAAGCAAAAATGGGGGATTTATTACCTGCCTACCAATGGGAAGAAAAATTGTCATATTATCAGGATAGGCTGTATACCCAGGTGACCTCCAGCTCAATCAGTCAGCACTCCACCTCCCCGTCAGTTTTCTGGTGTAGATCTCCATTTTGGGGCATAAAGCAGCAATGCCATGCACCTTTCGGGTGGACAAAGAGACAATAGGCCTCTATTTTCAATTGCAACATCTGAGCTCTCTTTAACCACTTCCCGCAAAATGATGTAATAGTACGTCATGGAAATGTGTATCTTGTACAATATTTCTTGAAAGTAGGCAACCTGAAGATTACATGTGTCCTCAATCAATTATCAAGGTTATCAATCGACATGTCCACCTTCATGTAACTTTGTGACAAACACAAATAATTTTTTGAAAAAATGCACTAAAACATATATTTGCACCCAAAACTCCTATTGAATCGTACATTCACACACAAAACACATATAAAATAATAGATCAAGGTGTACACAATTTATATATACCACAAACATCAACTACAACAAGAGCTCGTACTCTCAAAAACACTGATACACAAGTCAAGCAATAGTTTGCTGTCATTCACTAATATGTTAAAAATCTATACTGCACATAGCAAACTGTGACTGTGATACCAAATTCTAACTTTTTTGAGATTGCACAGCATATACATGAGGACGTGAAAGGTCCTCTTTAAGGAGTTTTCCAGCTCATTTTTATTGATGGTGTATTCTCAGAATAAAACATCAATAAGAGATAAGTGATTCCCCACTGATCAGCTGTATGAAGGGGCTATGGCGCCTGTTTATATCACACGCTGTCTGTTTATAGTGACTGTGTGATGTAATTCCAGACTTGTCACATAGATGTGTACAGGATGAGGTTGTAGTTACATTACATGGCTGCTATAAAAAGAAAGACACTATGTAAACAGAGAAGGGGTCACGGCGCTTACACAGGTATCACGGTTCATTCAAACAGCTGATCCTGGGGGTCCGGGGTATTGGAACCCCAATAATTTTTTTTTTCCCTTTTTTTTTCCTTTTTAATTAGGAAACACTTGGGGCATTATTAATAAGGGGCACTATTTAAAGGGGTGCACAGGGAAGTTATTAACTTAAAGATACACTTGGGGGTATTATTTATTATAGGGGTTTATATTATATATTTTATAATTGGGGTAGCAGCAGGATGGGTGTGCAGGTGAGGATAATGTGGGTCAGGTGCCTGGAAAAGTGAGGAGCCAAAGATGTCTGTGTTGTAAACTTTACAGAGACTGGAAGAAGTGGTCATGGCGGTCCAGATGAAAGAGATGGGAAATGTGAAGGATTAGTCAGAAACGTCACCGGTAAGTCACTAAATGCTACTGCCCTGTATTCACCTAAATCGTCTGGAGAGCCCTGTGTAGAGCTTTTATATACCACTATACGCTCACCGTATACTGATAGTATCGGTATACGAACAAGTCCAAGTTGGTGGCCCACTTGGACATGTTCGACCCCCCTGTGCTGAACCCCTAGCTACGCCTCTGGTGCACAGCATTTACGGCATATTTATGAACATTGTGCACCAGAAAGAAAATAAAAATATGACAGGCTTGACACTTTTGAAAAATGTGCACCAGAATGGGCGTGGTTTAAAATGAGTGTGGTTTAGAATGGGTGTGGATTAGAATAGGTGTGCTTTAGAATGGGTGTGGTTTAGAAATGTCTCACTTTACGACACATTTATGAAACAGAAAAGAACGAATATGGCGCAGATTTTCTGTGCAAAGTAGATCAAGTTTAAAATGGTGTAAAGAATTTAAGACAATTTACTTAGTGCGCCAAAAAATTCCTGTCATGCGCCATATATTTGTCTCAATAAGCGCAAGATGACTTTTGTCTGCCTATGTTATGCAAAGAATTGTAGGGTCTTTGATGTGTGCACTAAATATTTGTTCCTTACAGCCTGCAAGTTAAGATTTTTGTCTACAGATTTTCTCTACATGTTTTGCGCCAAGTATTTGTCTACATTTTTGCACCAAATATTTGCCTCCATTTTTGCGCCAAATATTTGTCTCATGGTGAGACAGAATTTTGGAGCTTCTAAAAACACTCCATATTTATGAAAGTCCGTACGACAGATTCATAAATATGTCTAAAAGTAGAACAGGATTCATAGTTTAAGACCGTGCAAAGTTTGACAGTATTGGTAAATGTGCCCCAATGTGTTTAACGTGATTCCATTTAGGTAGATTCTCTGTATAGCATAGAACTTCAGTCTCAAAGGGGGTCTGTCACCAGAACCCAGCATATCAACCCAACCTCACAAGTAGATAGGGGAAAACACTTGAATCTAACGGGGTTTTCCCCTTGTGAATCAGTGCCTCCTCTTTGGAGCAATGAGGGCATTGAAGCTTACCTTTTCAAAGCAATGGCAATACCCTCATTGCTCCAGAGATCTCAATTGCATATTGACAAAAACCGCAATAGCTCTGCAACAGAGGTATCATTTTACAAGGGGCAAACACAGTTTTATTTACATGACCCTAACCTATCTATCTGTGCAGTTGGGATGATATGCTGGGTTTCGGTGACAGACTCCCTTTAAAGAGAACCTTTCACGTCCTCATGTATATGTGGTTTTATATACCGCTAGAAAGCCGACAGCGCGCTGAATTCAGCACACTGTCAGCGTTCCTGTTATGTACCCCGGGGCTGGAGGTATCGGTGGTCGTAGTTTTACTGTTCACCGTCAGAAAGGCGTTCCTGACAGTCTAGCTGTGCTGTGAGGAACGCCCTTCCTGACAGTACTCGTTCATAGACTTGTACTGGGGGGGGTGTTCCTCACAGCTCAGCGTCATCGCCGGGCAGTAAGGAACACCCCCTTTGACAGTACAGGACTATGGGACGAGTACAGTCAGAGAGGACATTCCTTACCGCCCAGTAATGACGCTGAGCTGTGAGGAACGACCCCCCAGTACAGGGCTATGGACGAGTACTGTCATGGAGGGCGTTCCTCACAGCCCAGCTAGACTGTCAGAAACCCCCTTCTGACGGTGAACGGTGAAACTATGACCACCGATAGCTCCAGCCCTGGGGCATATAATGGGAAAGCCGACAGTGCGCTGAATTCAGTGTGCTGTCGGGTTTCTAGCGGTATGTAAAACCGCATATAAATGAGGACGTGAAAGGTCCTCTTTAAGCATTTGCAGACAATTGATTGCCTAAAATATGCAAAAAAAGAATGATCTACTGGGTAGCTAAATCCTCAAAATTGTGACCTCTAAAACTATAAAAGGAACTTTTTATTTTTGGTACATAGCCTTGTAACAGTCATTTAAGGAATGTGAGACAATATGATGCGTAAAATTGTAAATTTTTTTTAAATCAAAACACTCCCACACATGATCTATGAGAACTTCAGCTAGTGTGTCTGTTCCAGAAGCTTCATGGCCTTAAAAGACTTGCATACTTAAAGATTTTACATGTTTGTTAAGGTGTGGTGAAGTCCTTACATGACATTTGGGCTAAAGCACATATGTAGCAAAATTTAACTTGAATCTGATAACTTGCTGCAGCTTGATAACACACAAGTGTCAGTTTAAACTTTGCTACATTTGTACTTGTGTTGTAACAGTTATGACTAAATTGTATATTACAGTCATGTATAGAAAATTGTATCTTAGATATTTTTATCATTTATAAGCAATTGATATATTTTTGTAATAGTGTATCATGTATTTGTGTAATTAGGGCAAGTATATAGTCCTTTATCCTCTTCCCACTCTGTTGCGCTGAGCGTGTAGTTAACACTCAGTGCCATAATAGTATTGCACTGTAATGCCACGGTCAAAGATGCCGTGCCTTTGGCTTTACTTCTTACATACTACTGTGTACTCTGACTCTGGCAGATTAACAAGATCACGCCTCCCCGCCACCCCTCGGATTCCCTCGGTCCAAGGGTTTGCCCTGGCGGCCAGGAGGCCAAGCAATGGCCTCCTGAATGCCTATGCACATTCCACAGAGTGAGCCTATGATCGATGTGCTGCAATACTATGTATTGCAGTACATTGCACTGGGGATCAGAGATCCCATGTTCAAGACCCTTTGTGGGATAGGGGAAAAAGTTTAAAAAAAAAAAAGTTAAAGATAAAGAATAAAATATAAACAAATAATAAAAAGTAAAAAAAACAAACACATTTACATTTAAAAAACACTTAACATAAGCAAAAAAATCCAAAAATGTTAGGTATACTCATGTCCGTAGAAGCCCACACTACCCAAAAATAGCATTATTTATTCCATACGGTGAACGCCATAAAAAAAGGTATACCACAATGCACAAAATAACGTATTTTGGTCATCTCTCCCTTCCCCAAAAAATAGCAACAAAAAGTCATACATATGAAACATTGGTACCAATAAAAAGTACAAAGTTATAGGCGTCAGAATATGGTGACCTCTTGAAAATCGTTTATGTTCAAAAAGTGACGTTTTATTTGGAGAAGTTGTTAAACCTAATAAAACCAGTATAAATATGGCATAGCCGTAACTGTAGTGACCCGCCGGACAAAGTTGCCATGTGGTTTTTAATTCAGAGTGAATGCCTTAAAAACAAAATGCAAAAAGTATGATAGTATTGTGGGTTTTTTTCATATGGACTCCCAAAAAAACTAATCAAAACATTAAATGAACCGCATATGGTTCCAAATGTAAGTACAACCCGTCATGCAAAGCCCTCACTTACCAATGTCGACATAAAATTTTAAAAGTTATGAATTTTGGAAGGTGGGGAAAGAAAATATGAAAAAAGTCACCGAGCATAAATGTACACACGTGGACAAAATTGTTGGCACCCCTCATTTAATGAAAGAAAAACCCACAATGGTCACAGAAATAACTTGAATCTGACAAAAGCAATAATATATAAAAATTCTATAAAAATGAACAAATGAAAGTCAGACATTGCTTTTCAACCATGCTTCAACAGAATTTTTTTAAAAAGAAAACTCATGAAACAGGCCTGGACAGAAATGATGGTACCCTTAACTTAATATTTTGTTGCACAACCTTTTGAGGCAATCACTGCAATCAAATAAATCCTGTAACTGTCAATGAGACTTCTGCACATCTCAACAGGTATTTTGGCCCACTCCTCATGAGCAAACTGCTCCAGTTGTCTTTGGTTTGAAGGGTGCCTTTTCTAGATAGCATATTTCAGCTCCTTCCGAAGATGCTCAATAGGATTTAGGTAAGGGCTCATAGAAGGCCACTTCAGAATAGTCCAATGTTTTCCTCTTAGCCATTCTTGGATGTTTTTAGCTGGGTGTTTTGGGTCATTATCCTGTTGCAAGACCCATGATCTGCGACTGAGACCAAGCTTTCTGACACTGGGCAGCACATTTCTCTCTAGAATCCCTTGATAGTCTTGAGATTTCATTGTACCCTGCACAGATTCAAGACACCCTGTGCCAGATGCAGCAAAGCAGTGCCAGAACACAACAGAGCCTCCTCCATGTTTCACAGTAGGGACAGAGTTCTTTTCAAGATATGCTTCATTTTTCCGTCTGTGAACATAGAGCTGATGCGCCTTTGCAAAAATTTAGATTTTTCTCTCATCTGTCCATAGAACATTCTCCCAGAAGCTTTGTGGCTTGTCAACATGTAGTTTGGCAAATTCCAGTCTGTCAGATTCAAGTTATTTCTGTCACCATTGTGGGTTTTTCTTTCATTAAACGAGGGGTACCAACAATTTTGTCCACGTGTGTATAAATTACCCTGCTTCCTTAGGCTGTGTTCACATGGTGTTTTTTGGCAGCGGATTTTGACACGGAATCCGCCTCAAAATCCGACTGAAAAAACTCCTCCCATTCATTTCAATGGGAGTGAGTACAATTTTTTTTTCCTCTAGCGGCTTTTTTCTGCTAGCCGGAAAAAAAAGCAACATGACCTATCTTGCCACGGATTCCGCCTGCGGTGTCCGTGGCTCGAGATGTGCTCCTGATTAGGCCCATTCACCCGGTGACGGAATGCTGATGCACAGCATCGGAATCCTGTCGCGGCTGACCATGGCGAAAACTCTGGGGGCGGAAAATTTTACGCTGTGTGAACTCACCCTTAAAGGGTTAAGGAGTTCCCAGACCTGGTACAGCACTACAGCTTCACCATGAAACATCTATACATTACATTCACAAGAATTGAGTATAACATGTAATATCAAATGCAGGGGCGTAACTACCGGGGTAGCAGTGGTAGCGACTGCCACAGGGCCCGGAACATTACGGGGCCCGGAGCCCTGTGGCAGTCGCTACCGCGAACCCCACAAACACTGCTATCGTTATACTCCGGGGTCTTTTGAGACCCCGGAGTATAACGATCGGGGGCCCAGGGGAGGTGAGCGAACATAAAAAACACTGTAACTCACCTCTCCGCCGCTCCGCAGGCTTCGGGCCTGTTTGGTGACGTCCCAGACGTCAGCCGACGTCATTATGCATTGCAACGCCGGCCTGGATCGCGTGAGATCCGGTCCGACATTGAAGATGGCCGAAGTAGCGCACGGGAGTGCACCGGAGCAAGGAAGAGGTAAGTTGCAGTGTTTTTTATGTTTCTATCCTCCCCTGGGTCTCCGATCATTATACTCTGGGGTCTGAAAAGACCTCTTCCCTAGGTAAGCAACTTACACACATGCAGCCATCCTCATGATGTAGCAGAAAATGCAATTCATCAGATTGGGCCACCTTCTTCCAGCGTGGCCAGTGTGAACACTAACACTTGTCTGTGGCTATGCAGCCCCACATAGAACTAGCTGTGGTTACAATACACTGTGCTCTGACACCTTTCTATAACAACTTGCATTCATTTTTTACAATACACCTGTTGTTCTTCCTTGAATCATATTTAGTTTTAAAGGTTATTTGTTTTTATATTTGTATACATGTACTGTATGTGACAATACTGCTGTGACTGAACCCAATGCATGGGTTATATAAAAGAATAACCACAAATGGTCAATTTTATATTTTCCAAAAGCCACAATATCCAGCCTTGGGCTGTGTTTGGTTTTGTAGCTGATTCCTATTTAAAGGGTACCTGAGTTTTCATGAAAATATTGAAATATATGCAGGGTCTTACTGGCCAGTGTGTTCTATGACTGTATGAACCTTCATACATGATGTCTTATCAGTTTTTCTGCTGCTAATATCAATGGCTGCAGCGCATTTTACATTTGAGGTTGGGGGTGTGTACAATAAGGAGCAGTCTGCCCCCTCCCCTATCCATTATAACTACTAATAGTTTCTTTATATGTAATTCTTCCTGGGAGTAACTATACAAAAGCAAGCAAATAGCTGAGAAAAGCCCAAGTGATGATCATATAAGAGATCCAGGAACACTGAACTGCAAATATAGGGCAAATACATGCAGGCATGATGTAGCTAAAAAGATCCCTAACACAGGAAAAGAGCAATCTATGAGAATAGTCAGAAACACTGCTTGGTATCTGTGAATAATGTCCCATCTGTTATCACACAAGCATCCAGAAATAGATATAAGTACATAGAGGACTTTGTACATAGAGATCATTGTAAGCTCTGAGGCTAGGTTCACGTCTGTGTCAGAGTCTCTGCTGAAGAAACCGCCGAAAATTGTCAGAGAGAAAAGTCCTGCATGGAGGAATTTTCTCTCCACCAGTTTCTGTAAAAAAAACGGTGGAAACCCGACAGACACCTAGCATATCCCATTATAGTCTATGGGGTCTGAGGATAACCACTGTTTTGGCAGTCTGGCTCTCTGTCGTTCAGGTACCCCAGTGGACCTGAACAATGGAGAGCCCTGCGCAAGTGTGAACATAGCCTGAGATGTGCAGGATTTTCAGTCCAGTGCATAAAGAGATCAGTTTGCAGACGTGCTGTGAATAAAAATAACCTCTCATCTCTTTATTCACTGTGTGAAGACAGAAGGGAGACACCTAAAGGCAGGGTCTTTAGGGAGGTTTTTCAGGCAGAAGGCAGCAACATTTTCTAACTAAATTCACTATATTTAGGTCCAGAATAACATTCACTATTAAATAATACTAAGTTGTCTGAAAAGTTAGTGACCATTTAAGCTAATAGGGGTGAAGTGAAATACCATATATAGCTCTGGACAACCATAGACAGACCCTATGCTTTTATTGAAAAAAAGTAAAAATTCTAAATTCCTAAACAATGACTTCATATTTGTTATCTAGGGACTGCTTAATCATTTATTTTTGGGGTGGATCCAACCCTGGGGCACATGATCAAAACCAGCACCTGGCAAAGGAGTCAATTCACTCCTCTTCTGTGTTCACAGGCATTACCTGTACTAAGGGGACTGGCTTTAGCATTACTAAGATCTAGTCTATAGTAGTATGATGTTGTACCGTGTTAGCCATTGAAAGTAGTGGAAGAGTGAAGAAATCAGGCGATACCTTTTAGAGGCTAACTGAGTATATTTATAAGTAAGCTTTCAGGAGTACTCGCTCCCTTCATCAGACATGGTGTGATACAAGAACTGAAAATTAACAGATTTTTATACACATGGTTTTCAAAGCATTTTAGAGTCCTTAAAAAAAATTGCAATCTAAGTAGAGAAGTTATTTACAACAGGTCAAAAAAACAGTCTGGAAACTTGTGGTGCGTGACGGAGGGATCAGTAATTCTTGCTGTTATCTGTTTGATATCAGGAGGTGATTTGTGTCCCTCACAGTTCATGCATAGTTTGATTTGAAGCTGGCATGAATATTGAGTTCAGTTCATGGTTCAAACATAGTGTGACATGAAGCTGGCATGAATATTAAGTCCAAATTGCAGAGTTTGAAATTTTTGCATAAATTTGTACTCCATTTCTTTCCTTTTCTCCTGTGTCTTAAAATGTCCCATTAAAACCCTGCAGGTCTTCCAATGTGGTGTACCTCATAATGTGTGTGCAATGTCCCACCACAGGCCTCTATGTGGGGGAAACAGGGCAGAGACTCAGTCAACGAATGAACTTACACAGATCCACCATTAATAACAGCAGAACAGATCTCCCAGTGGCCGCACATTTCTCCGGAGAAAACCACTCTATTGAAGATTTGCGGGTTGTGGTTTTAATGGGACATTTTAAGACACAGGAGAAAAGGAAAGAAATGGAGTACAAATTTATGCAAAAATTTCAAACTCTGCAATTTGGACTTAATATTCATGCCAGCTTCATGTCACACTATGTTTGAACCATGAACTGAACTCAATATTCATGCCAGCTTCAAATCAAACTATGCATGAACTGTGAGGGACACAAATCACCTCCTGATAGCAAACAGATAACAGCAAGAATTACTGATCCCTCCGTCACGCACCACAAGTTTCCAGACTGTTTTTTTGACCTGTTGTAAATAACTTCTCTACTTAGATTGCAATTTTTTTTAAGGACTCTAAAATGCTTTGAAAACCATGTGTATAAAAATCTGTTAATTTTCAGTTCTTGTATCACACCATGTCTGATGAAGGGAGCGAGTACTCCTGAAAGCTTACTTATAAATATACTCAGTTAGCCTCTAAAAGGTATCGGCTGATTTCTTCACTCTTCCACTACTTTCAATGGCTAACACGGTACAACATCATACTACTATCAACTTGAAAGATACCACAATGTACCGCAAAAGAATGGAACTGAAAAACCGGCTTAAGAAACTTGCACAACTCAACAGCGACATCTTCTTCTTAACAAAATGCAAAAAGGAGAGACTCATCCCAAAAGGCTTCAATTTACGTAACCCAACCCGGAACACCTACAACAGCCGATATGCAGAACAACTATGTATTCGGACATCTGAAAGGCTGCGGAACAATATGATAAAAATTTCCTATAACAACAAAAAAAGAACACAGGAGGAGATACAGGCCCTGAAATCATCATTGGCTAATGACACAGAGGAAATGAAGGCCAAACTCCACACATACTACTGGAAACTTCAGGATATGCTTTTTAACAACAAAAAGAAAAAGCTCCACAGACTGAGACAAAAAGGCCTCATTACTACAACCGCAAATACTAGCCCAGCTCAGCAAAGCTGTGTTGTGAATCTTTCCTCTTATGAGCCAAACAAACACGAAATGTCAGTTCTCTCCAAAGGTCTCTCCTTCTGCCCCTCGGCACACACTGACCATATCCAACTCTGCAATGATATGGAGGAGTTTTTCAGAAAAATGAGATTAAGGGAATATTTTTATGACAAACACCTTCCATACAGCAGAGACTCTGAGATGGAACAGCCCATAAGGAATTCTACCAAAAAATCTACCTGGACCCCACGCCCTGGAGCTAATGCAGCACTGGATAAATATATTGACTGTTTCAGAAGCAAAGTAAAATCAGAAATCCTGGAGAAACAAAAGAAACAGGTGCATAACCTAACCCTGCAGGAACAGAAGGCTATTACATCACTGAAAGAAAATCAGGATATAATAATAAAACCAGCTGACAAAGGGGGCGCAATAGTCATAATGAACACCTCAGACTATATCCAGGAAGCAAACAGGCAACTGTCAAATCCCATCCATTACTCCAAACTTGGAAGTGATCCCACAGAGGCCTATATGAAAGAACTAAAGAGTATGATCAAGGAGTTTCCAGTCCAGATCCAGAATCAGGTAAAAGGACTTATCCCACAAGATCCCAGGCCGGGCTGCTTCTATATGCTCCCAAAGATACACAAAAATGGCAACCCTGGGAGGCCTATCATTTCTGGCATTGGGACACTGACAGAAAACATCTCAGGTTGGGTGGAAAATCTCCTAAAACCCCTTGTCAGGGATACTCCAAGCTATATCCAGGACACCACTGACCTTCTTAACAAACTGAATGCCCTGGGCCCTCTACCTGAGGGTACCATTTTGGCCACCATGGATGTGGAATCCCTGTATACCAACATTCCCCACAAGGATGGAGTTGCAGCATGTCGGGTACACCTGGCAAAACAAAACCTCCCAACAGAACCAGTAACGCAGCTCATACAATTCATCCTTAGCCACAACCATTTTACCTTTGGAGAGGATCTATATCTACAGCGAATGGGAACTTCAATGGGGACCAGATGTGCACCCCAATATGCAAATCTCTTTATGACAGAAATGGAAGGAACATATTTATCAACATGCGCCACCAAACCTATGATTTACCTTCGTTATATCGATGATATCCTTGTCATCTGGACTGCAGGTGAGGAGGCCCTACTTCAATTCCATAATGACTTCAATGACTTTCACCCGACCATCAACCTTAAACTTAGCTATTCAGGGAGTGAAATTCACTTTCTGGATACCACAATATACATTAAAGACCACCGGCTACTCACATCAATATACCACAAACCCACAGACAGAACGGCCTACCTGAGAAACGACAACTTCCACCCCAAGCACACAAGACAATCTATAATCTACAGCCAGGCTATACGATACAATCGTATTTGCTCCGACAAAACAGACCTGGACAACACCTCCTGGATCTGAGGATGAATTTTCTCAGATTGGGATACAAACCAAAAGTGACAGACGGCCAATTAAACAAAGCAGCAGCCATTAACAGAGACAGTCTGCTCACATATAGAGAGACCCAGAAAGATGCCCGAGTGCCCCTAGTTGTCACCTACAACCCACAGCTGGAGATCCTACGAAGGATTGCCAAGGAGCTCCAACCTGTGCTGCATAGGGACAACAGACTCAAGGACATATTTCCAGTCCCCCCTCTCCTCTCCTTTCGACAACCACCAAACCTGAGGCGCATTATCATCCGGAGTGCCCTGAAGGCCCCAACTGAAAATGGCACCTCACCTTGCCTACATAAAAGGTGCATGACCTGCAAGCACCTCCACACCGCTGACAGTGTACCTATCCCACAGTCACAACAGGTGCACAGAATTAGGGGGACATTTTCCTGCAGGTCTTCCAATGTGGTGTACCTCATAATGTGTGTGCAATGTCCCACCACAGGCCTCTATGTGGGGGAAACAGGGCAGAGACTCAGTCAACGAATGAACTCACACAGATCCACCATTAATAACAGCAGAACAGATCTCCCAGTGGCCGCACATTTCTCCGGAGAAAACCACTCTATTGAAGATTTGCGGGTTGTGGTTTTAATGGGACATTTTAAGACACAGGAGAAAAGGAAAGAAATGGAGTACAAATTTATGCAAAAATTTCAAACTCTGCAATTTGGACTTAATATTCATGCCAGCTTCATGTCACACTATGTTTGAACCATGAACTGAACTCAATATTCATGCCAGCTTCAAATCAAACTATGCATGAACTGTGAGGGACACAAATCACCTCCTGATAGCAAACAGATAACAGCAAGAATTACTGATCCCTCCGTCACGCACCACAAGTTTCCAGACTGTTTTTTTGACCTGTTGTAAATAACTTCTCTACTTAGATTGCAATTTTTTTTAAGGACTCTAAAATGCTTTGAAAACCATGTGTATAAAAATCTGTTAATTTTCAGTTCTTGTATCACACCATGTCTGATGAAGGGAGCGAGTACTCCTGAAAGCTTACTTATAAATATACTCAGTTAGCCTCTAAAAGGTATCGCCTGATTTCTTCACTCTTCCACTAAGATCTAGTCTGTCAGCACTCATAATACAGGTCACTACCTGTGAACACAGAGAAGAAGGAGGAGGCAAATTAACTTGGTGTGGAGTGCTAGTACAGATCATAAGACCCAACATTATCGGCATGGAAACTCAAGGTTTGACCCAAGTGAAAACTAGGAGAAGTGCTTAAACAGTCTCTGAACATCCCCTTTAATAGAGGGAATTTCCTCATTCAGGACCTCCTTCAATTACCTTGAGTGAAGAAAGTCTACAAAGAGCAGTGCTATGGTGCACTTCATGGTGACACATAAGGGCAATAAGTTTTCCTTCAGATGATAGCTGATGACTCAATTTCCAGCAGTATGATGATCTGTGTAAAATATTCAAGATTAGACAACCCCTTAACACACTAAAGTAGTTTTTAAAGTTGGGTGTCTCACTTATATGGTCACTAACTTTTCAAGAAACTTTGTATAAATCAATAGAACAAGCGAATATAACAAATTTATCAGAGAAAATGCCTCTCATATCACAGCTTTAGGAGAACCCAGTGAGTGGAGATAAACAAACACAGACAGAGGCTGCAGATAACAGTAAGCTCTGCGTCTCAGTCTAAGTGCTGTATTTATATGGATACGGGTTATGACTTCATTATAATACGATTCTGCTGCTGTTTCTGAGTGAAATAGAGAATTATGGAGCAGATTTTCCACTACTTTTTGTGTGCAGTGTATAGCAGACATTAAATCAGGTAGACTCTTCTCACCAGCTCTGAAACAAGCAAAAATTAGAGATAATGTCTACAGAGGGGCTGCTGAAAAATTCGGAATACAAGTCATATAATGGCCTGGGTTTCCTGATGCACAAATGCTGTATTATTATTTACTCAGGATATCGCCTTTTTATGAAAATCAACAAAAAAAGCCAATTTCATGATGGGGAATGTATTTCTCTACAACAGCACTGAATATGTTTGTGCCCACATAGCGGCAAGCTGTTACTTAGTATTTCATACTAGTCATATATAAACAGTATATAGAACAACTTGTCATTCTCTGAGGTTAACCACAGGATGCTGAACACTTTGTGTTGGAACATTTTAGATATATATGAACAACGTAAATCACACTTTTTAAAGCTCATATGTTTAATTTATTTCAATGTGGCTAACACATACCAGAATACTTCATGTCAGAAGCATAACTGGAATTAATAGTGCCCCATACCAAAGTCAATGGACCTTCCACCTTATGACAATATAGGAATTGGAAATTCGGTCTCCAAATTTCTTAATGGCAGTGGCAAATAAAGCAAAATACTGTATGTAAGCAGGGATGCGCTGCCAATGAGCTATATAACTGTATGGTAGAAGAGCAATTGCAGCAGTGACTGTTTCTCCCCCATGTACATAGAGATTGGTGGTGTAAGGCTGATACAAACTAGCACCAATAGACACGTTTACCATCCCTGCTCATTCTTTTATTTATTTTTTTTTATTATGTGATTTATTTATATATCAAAAAACACAAACGTTGATCAGATTTTGTGGTTTTTAAATAAAATTACTGTCCATTTATATTAACCACTTACCAATATGTGTCGTAATAGTGCTGCGCAGATGAGTGGGCATCATACATAACATGCAGTTGACACTTTGCTCAAGCACCCGCAGTCAGAGCTGAGTTCCAATCTCAGATGTTAACCCCTTAGTTGCCACGGTCAAACATGACGGTGGAATGTAATGCCCCCAATTGAAGTCCCTACCCCCTACACCATGTTTTGGGGGGGGGGGGTGCCGATGTGTGGTAACAGCTGATGCTAAAAACTGAAATTGCAATTTCTCCACAAATACATCATTTCAGCTCACAATATGTTGTGCATATCTTACATCAGAGAAGAACACTCCAAATGCTGTTGTACCTGGGATAAACCGCTTAACAGTTTTTTGGGGTGTATCTCTTCTGAAATGGTATATCTCTGGAAAAATTGTAATTTTAATATTCAGTTGCACAATCATTTCTGAAAATTAAAACCTTCTCCAGTCTCTGTCGCCTGCCATCATGACTTACCTTACTAAAATATTTAACCTCTATCTCTCTTCTGGAATTTTCCCATCCTCTTTCAAACATGCTGTCATAACCCCACTACTGAAGAAATCCTCCCTTGACCCGTCCTGTACTGCTAACTATCGACCTGTCTCTAACCTTCCTTTTATCTCCAAGATCTTGGAACGCTTGGTCTATTCTCGTTTAATCCGCTATCTTTCTGCTAACTCTCTTCTTGACCCCTTACAATCTGGCTTCTGCACTCTGCACTCTACTGAAACGGCCCTCACAAAAGTCTCCAATGATCTCCTGACGGCTAAATCCAAAGGTGACTTCTCTCTTCTTATTCTTCTAGATCTCTCAGCAGCATTTGACACTGTTGACCATCAACTCCTTCTCACTATGCTCCGCTCTGTCGGCATCACAGACACCGCTCTCTCCTGGTTCTCCTCTTATCTCTCTGACCGCACTTTCTGTGTATCATTTGCGGGCTCTGTTTCTTCCCCTTTTCCCCTTGCCGTTGGGGTTCCTCAGGGCTTGGTCCTAGGTCCCCTGCTCTTCTCCCTCTACACAGCACCCATTGGACAAACCATCACTAGATTTGGCTTCCGGTACCATCTTTATGCTGATGACACCCAATTATATACGTCATCCCGTGACATCACCCCTACACTAATACTGTCTCAAATATCATGTCTTCGCTCTATCTGAAACTGAATCTCTCAAAGACTGAACTACTGCTGTTTCCACCATCTAATAGATCTGTCCCTGAATCTCCAGAATCCGCCCTTTCCTTACCACAGATAAAGACACTTATTGTTGCCCTGATTCACTCTTGCCTTGACTACTGTAACTCCTTACTAATCGGTCTTCCCCTTACTAAACTCTCCCCTCTACAATCTATTCTGAATGCGGCGGCCAGGCTCATCTATCAGTCTAGACGCTACAGCGATGCCTCTAGTCTGTGTCAGTCACTACATTGGCTGCCTATTCAATACAGAATACAATATAAACTTATCACCCTCATTCACAAGGCTCTCCATAATGCTGCACCTCCCTACATTTCCTCCCTCATCTCTGTCTATCGCCCAACCCGTACTCTCCGTTCACTCAATGACCTAAGACTAACATCCTCTATTATCAGAACCTCCCACGCTCATATACAAGACTTCTCCCGAGTTGCACCACTTCTCTGGAATGCTCGATCCCAGACTATCAGATTAACCCCCAATTTCCACAGCTTCAAGCGTAAACTAAAGACACATCTTTTCAGACAGGCCTATCACAACTCCTAATGTAAACCCTTCCGTAGTTAGAATCCCTAAAACGTACCCTCCTCTGTTTATGCTTCAACATTACCTCACAGGATATGATGCCGTATCAGACTAACTTTATATGTCCAGGCACCATCTGCTCGTTAAAGGATACGACTGGTGATGGCTCATATAGCTTTATATATGTGTAATGACAGTAACCCCTATTACAAAATTGTCTGACCATTGTATAAGCAATGCTAGCTCAGATGCCACCCCTGCTACCTCTTGTGTCACCCCCTCTACCTCATAGATTGTAAGATCTTGCGAGCAGAGCCCTTAGTCCCAGTGTGTGAATTGACTATTTCTTTGTAATGTATCTTTTTTTGTCAGTACTTGAACCCTACAAGTTGTACAATGCTGCGGAATATGTTGGCGCTATCAGGGCCGGTTTTAGACAAAGTGGGGCCCCGGGCAAAATTAAAAGTGGGTCCCCAAATGTTGAAATATTGTACCTACTACAGTGTCACATTTTGTTAATTTGATGTGCTGCAGTGCTTACAGGGGTGTTCCTAAGGTCTTTAAGTCCGAGGCCCCCACGTTGTGAAAACGCAACGTTTTACAGTACCTGCAAAGTGGAGGGGATTCTGACTAAGTACAGAAAGTCCACAGAGGAAAACTCTGAGATCACAATGACAAAACGCTGCTGTATACCAGGACTGAATACTCTCACGTCACCCACTGACCGCTATATCAGGACTAAATACTCTCACGTCACCCGCTGACCGCTATACCAGGACTAAATACTCTCATGTCACCCGCTGACCGCTATACCAGGACTAAATACTCTCACGTCACCCGCTGACCGCTATACCAGGACTAAATACTGTCACATCAGTCACTGACCGCTATACCAGGACTAAATACTCTCACGTCACCCACTGACCGCTATACCAGGACTAAATACTGTCACGTCAGCCACTTACCACCAGATTCCCCTCTGCCCTCACAGTATAATCCACAAATAGTGGCTTTTACTGTATAATGTTCCCCTCGTAGCGCCAAACACTTCACTACTATCAGAGTTATTCCATTCCCCATCTTGAGAACACAACTACCCCTTTTTATTTGCAGATGCCCCCTCATATTGCCAGCCAGCAATTAACCTCTTCCTGCCTGCACTGTAATAGTACACTGCAGTAAGCAGGTTGTTCCTAGGACTACACTTTGCAGAGACTGTAAAATGACCGTTTATGCCATGTGGGGCCCCGGCCTTAAGGCTGAGGCCCCACTTTGTGGAAAAGCAGCTTTTTTTGTTGCAGATTTTGCTTTTTTGAGTCAAAGCCAAGCAGGGCTACAACATGATTGTGAAATATCTAGGAAGCTACTCCCTGCTCAATCCACTCCTGGCTTTGGCTCAAAAAACAGCAACAAAATCTGCAACAAAAAAATCCGCTTTTCTGTAACGTGAAACACAGCGATTATGGCGGCTGCAGAAATATGCGAGGAAAGTGAATAAAATGTCATCATTTAATCTCATCCACAGCAGGTTAATTTTAGCTGTGGAGATGCAAGAATTTCCACATATATTTACCGTAATAGGGGAAGAAAGTGCAGAGTAAAATGCATCAAAAGCTCAATGAAAAACGCTGTGGAAAAAAAAACAATGTGTTTTTGCTGCTTTTTATCTCCTGTGCTTTTTAGCTGCGTTTCACTGTGTTGGGCCTAATTCTTAAAGGGGTTGTCCAGGAATTACAGGTTTCTGCAAGGAGACCGGGGAAGATGAAAAATAAATCCCACACTCACCTGTCCCTGGTCCTCCCACCCCTGTCTGGTCCAGAGGCGCCCCGGGGCTTGTTCCAGCGGCAGTTCTCACCACACATAACCGCTGATTCCTATCATCCGCCTCAGCAGCCTAAGGAAAGGAACCTGGATGTCACTCACATAAGTCACCTGTGATATCCCGTGTCCTTTCCTTAGGCCGCTGATTGGCCTCAGCAGTTACGTGCGGCGAGGACTTCTGCCAGAACAAGCCCCCGGGCGCCACAGGACCAGACAGCGGTGGGAGACACCGTGGACAGGTGAGTATGCACTTTCTTATTTTTCACCTTCCCCGGCCTCCTTGCAGAAAACAGTAATTCCTGGACAACCTGTTTAACATCTCAATATACTGAGCATCACACTATACAATACAATTCTAGTATGTATAATAGTACACATGTACAGAAGAAAACATAGATAGATAGACAATAATATGCTGTATATACCTACATATATACCATATATTTACACTCATACATTCATACACACACACACACACATACCTACAATCATACAGTACTCACACAGTAGCTAACACACATACTGTAAACAAATATACACATATATACATATTAAATATACATATTTTACACAAAACTAACACTTACATTTGGCTGAATTGCTGGGTGCACTGGAAATGGAGGAAGCTCCTGTGCAGCTCTGTCTGGCAGTAGTGAAAGCATTGCAGCAGACTCCCCCCTGCACACTCCGATGTGCTGGATGACTCAATGCACGGGAGGGAGGAGAGAAGCTAGTAACTACTTCTAAGTGCCGGCAAACTGTAGAAGCAGCGATCAGCAGAATCTGCATCTGCCGATGCTTTCATCTACTGCCGATTAAAAGTCCTAATAGTAGGGAAAGTATGGGGCCCCTGAGGGTGTTGGGGCCCTGGGCAACGGCCCAGTTTGCCCCCCCCTAACGCCGGCCCTGGGCGCTATATAAATAAAATGTATTATTATTATTATTATTATTATTAAAATAATGCACTTGAGGGGTAAAATGCTCACTATGCCCCTTGGTAAATTCTTTGAGGGGTTTAGTTTACAAAATGGTATCACATCTTAGGGAATTCCACTTTACTGGTGCCTCTGGGACTCTACAAAAGCAACATGTTGCCAAGTGCTCCTTCTCTTCTGAGTCCTGCTGTGTGCCCAAACAGTAGTTTGCACCCACATACACAACTTTTTTGCATCTGACATAACTCCATGAAAGTTTAATGAGTGCTTTACTCTGTTGACGCAAAGTGGGCACAACATATTTCAGTTTTCACTTTGCACACTAATTTTTTAGATGTAATCTAGGCCTCAAAATGATCACTATACGCCTTGAGAAATTCATTCATTCAATCTTTATTTTGCATCATCTGCTGTATATTACTATTTGGAAAGCATCTCTGGGGTCAAAATGATCACTATACCCCTTGATTTATTTTTTGAGGGTTGTAGTCTCTACATTGAAGTCACTTCTGGTATTTTAGAGGTCTGCAAATAAGACTTGACAAATTCCCATTAAAGGTTGTGTTCATCACACAATAATAGCTTTTGATGTCAAAGTATTTACTAAGAAAAAAATACATAGATGACATTTTACAACTTTACTCGAAACACAAAACCTACAACTGGACAAAGTCCACAAGGTAAAAAAAGGTGCTGAGACAAATTTCTGTGTAGACATCAAGTCGCAATACGCCCAACTGACCAGCATTACTCTATTTAGCAGAGTCACACACATGTACTGGGAAGCTGAAAGAGTTTACTGAGACCATGACACCGATGACCTCATTCTTCTTCAACATGGTGCTATGTAATAGGTCCTATCTCATCAAACATTAGTAGGATTACCTGTCAAAAATCTATTTTTTTTTGTTTCATACACAAGTGTTGGAAATTTTTTGTTTTTCAAATGTCAAAGTGAGCCCAGAGCATGTGGTGTGAAACAACTTATCATTACACATTACCTTATCAAGTTGAAGGGTTTATCTTTGACAGACTGACAGAATCAGGATATTATTCCAATGACAAACTTACCCAGAATGTACTGAAAGTGTCTCCTGTCCAAGGACAATTCTGATATCCACTAGGGTTAAAGTGGATTTTTATTCTTAAGCAAGGGAAATGATTGTACTGTATTTGTCAGTAGATAGAAGAGATAAAATGAAGAGTCTTTAGTCATTGATATTTTTTAATGGGTAAGTAAAAAGATAACAAGCTTTATCGGTCTCTTCATCAGGCATAGTTATCTTGCTATTGTCAACATCTTCGGTATCCTTAACTGAAAGACTCTAATTTTTTATCTATTCTTACATTTTCTATGCCATTTTACAGGAGTATATACGGCAGCATATATTAGCTCTCATTATGTTATGTTATTATAACCTTATAGGTTTTATATATGAATATTTTCTGCCATCATAGTAGATTGAGAGAATAGATTGACTGGAGGAATATATGAAACTTTCTAAAAGGAAAACTGTCTTTTTGCCCATAGAAACCAATCATAGCACAGCTTTCATTTCTCATAGTACTCCTGAAAATGAAGCCTGCACCATGATTGTTTACATAGTTTTATAGTTATATAGTTAGTACGGTTGAAAAATTACATATTTGCATCAAGTTCATTCAGGGGATGAAAAAAAAAAAAATAATTAAATCACCTCCCTTGCCTAGATTTCAAATAAAAAATAAACAAATTAGGTATCCCCACATCCAAAAATGGCGAAAGTACAAATGTATAAAAGTATTTTTCCCACATGGTGAATGTTGTAGTGGGAAAAAAAATGTAAACCGCCACACTGCTGTATATTTGCAGTTTCTTCTTCCAAAATAAAATTTTAAGAAAAAGCAATTAAAACATCAGACATTCCCCAAAATGGTATACAAAAAAAGTACATTTGGCACCACAAAAAGAAACACTTTACATAGCCCCATATATGTATGAATATGGTGACTCCAAGAAGAATGTATTTTCATCGTTTTGGATGTTTTGTAAGGTATTAACACATAACAAGAACTATATAAGGCTGAGGCCCCACGTTGCAGAAACGCAGCTTTTTTTGTTGCAGAATTTCTTGCATTTTTTTTTTAGCCAAACTCAGGAGTGGATTGAGCAGAAGGGAGAAGTATAAGAACTCCCTAGACATTTCCATTCTTGGCTTTGGCTCAAAAAAACGCAATAAAATCTGCAACAAAAAAAGCTGTGTTGCACAACGTGGGGCCTCAGCCTAAATTGGGTTTTGCCGTAATTGTAACAACCCTTATAATACAGGTCATTTTGGCTACACAATGATTTGTATTTGACCTGTAAATTGTCGTTCTAACTAAATGACCTAGACTTATTCAATTGACTAAGGGGATGGCCAGAGGTGAAGCCAGGGGTTCAGCGGGGGGGAGAAGAACACATCTAAGTGAGCCCACGACTCAGGTATACTGATATTATCCCTATACGTTGACAGTATAAGGGGATATACCATCCCTACTCAGGTCTGTGAAGACCATTTAGATAAATACAGTACAGGAAAAATGTAGTTACTTATAGGTGATATCTCTGACTGCAGTCGTTCACATTTCTTTTCCATCTGGACTGCCGTGACCAGCATTGGACTGGCCCACCGGAGGACCGTGTAAGCCCAGGCGGGGCTGGGGCCCAGCCACAATGCTAACGAGAAGGTGAGGGAAAATACCACTGTGGGGCATTATACTATGAGGGAGCTGTGGAGAACATATTATACTGTGTGGGGCCACTGTGGAGTATTATATACCCTGTGGGGGGCTCAGGGGAACATTTTATACTGTGGAGGGCACTATGACGCATTATATACCATAGGGAGTATTATTTTGTGGGGAATGGACTCAAAATTCCTGATGGCAGCCCTGAGTGCTATGCCTGCATCACATCTCCCTCACTAAAATTTTGGGCATGCATGGGGTGCTCCATGGAGGTGTCATACAGTACTGTGCATGAACCGGCTATGAAGCTATTGGGGCTTGCACAGTACTATAGAGATACTGGGAAAATACTCAGTAATGCTAGATAGTCAGCATAATATGCAAGATTTCAGTGAAGGAGCCATCATTTAAATCTGTTAGCAGGAAGCTGTTGGCTGGGCACCCAGAACAAGTTTCTCTGGTGGGCCCTAGGCCCTTCAGTCCGACACTGGCTGTGACCATTTCTTCCAGCTGTGACTTGTAAAGTTTGTAACATAGACATCTTTGGCTCCTCACTTTTCCAGGCACCCGACCCACAATGTTCTCACCTATATAAAATCTCCATCCTGCTGCTACCCCCAATTATAAAATAGATGGTATAAAAATTCCCTGGAAATAATTAATACCCGTGTGCCTTTTTAATGTGCCCCCTTTAATTACTAGTGCCCATCAATGAATAATTCCCCCTAATTAATAATGCCCTGTGTACCCCCTTAAATCAATAATAACCCGAGTGCCTCCTAAATTTAATTCTGCCCAATTCCTCTATTATTAATTATACTCTTGTATGTATTCTTGCATAAATTTTGCCCCAGATGCCCTCTTAAATAAATATTGCACTCTAATGTCTCCCTTGTATAAATAAGGCCTATTAATTACCCCTTGGTATTAAAGGGTTTGTCCAGGAAAAGGAGAAATCAGAGAAGAGCTCTGGGTAGGTGAAACATAAAATAAAAAAAATCATGCTCATCTGCGTCCGGTTCTTCCTAGTCCATTCAGGTGCATGCTGTGCCTTCCTCTCTAACACCATCCAATCCCGCCCATACTCCTTTTGATCCCATCCAATCCCACTAATTTTTATGTTCAGTGTCACCGATTTAAGTTGTTTGGTGTTTCCACAGTATTTCCATATGATATGCTATTATAATGTAACTACGTTATTACATGTGCAGTCAAACTGTATTCATATTAGAAGAACAAAAGAAAGTGGACATGTACTCACTACAGTAAAACAACCGCAAACTGTATACATCAAGTAAAATGTAATTGGAAAAAGTGAAAAGTTAGGACACATTCACAGATCCAAGAAGGAAGTTTAATGAATTTCCAAGAATAAGAGTAACAAGTTCATAGCCAAGGAAAACATCAGAGCAGTACACAGTATCACAACTGTTCCCTAAAGATAAGAGAACATTCTGCTCTACATAAAGTCCTCCTTGGGAATCGCAGTGGTCAGAATTAGTGTATTTTCATAATAAATTTGTAGGGTTAAGTAACCTTTTTTTTTCCACTGTGCTGATTCACTTAGTTTTTGCTCGGGATACTATAATCTCCTGGTGAACAAATGATGCATTAAGGAGTTCTCAGCTTCACAGAAACATAAATAAAGCTCAAAAATCTCCTAAAATTCTAACTTATATGCAAACAAAAATGGTTGACTTCATTGAAATATGTTTAAACTTTAGACTTCATGCACATGACCATATGTTTTTTTTCTTGTATTATCTGTAATTACAGATCCATATTTATGGATAATATACAGATCCATTTATTTCTATCGCCCCATGTACACTACCGTATTTTTCAGATCAGTGTTTGGGCAGTAGGAAAGAGATGCAAAATGCTAAATATTAATCTTATTGGAAATATATTTTTAGACTTTTTTTTATACACTTTCATTTTTTCAATATTTTTTTTTACTATCCCACGAGGTAACTTGAACATGAGATTGCTTGATACTCTATGCAATATACTGCAATACTTTATACTGTACTTAATCTTGTATTACAGCATATATTACATTACTAGAGATACAGTGGACAAAAAAATGTATTTAGTCAGCCACCAATTGTGCAAGTTCTCCAATTTAAAAAGATGAGGCTGGCCTGTAATTGTCATCATAGGTAGACCTCAACTATGAGAGACAAAATGAGAAAACAAATCCAGAAAATCACATTGTCTGATTTTCAAAGAATTTATTTGCAAATTATGGTGGAAAATAAGTATTTGGTCAATAACAAACAGGGTCGGACTGGCCCACCTTGGAACCGGTGAATCCACTGGTGGGCCCCGAGCCCCGACTATTAGTCCTCATGTCATGGGGGCCCGATCGGGATCCTGACCATCCCGATTGGGCCCCTGACCAGTGGCGTAACGATCGCGGTCGCAAGGGGTGCGACCGCGACCTGACTCGGCAGGGTACGGGACCCGTGGCCAGCTGGAGATGACCGGGGCCCTGGACCACTATGATAGCGGTCGGGGGAAAGCCTGGTTCCCCTACCGCTATACATACTGTTATTGGAAAGGGGCCCTAGCATATTCTAGGCCCGTTTCCAATAGATGGCAGCCCAGGGGAGGTGACTGAAAACAATAAATACATATTCTCACCTCTCCGGGGCACAGCGTTCTCTCCGGCGCTCCTCTGTCATGTGACTGAGGCCTGTGATTAGGCCCCAGCGGTCACATGGGGGCGCGGCCGCGTAATGACGTCAGTGCGCCCCCACGTGACCACTGAGGCCCAATCACAGGCCTCAGCAGCGACGTCGGAAAAGGGCCTGAAGACACTGAAGACGACAGGATGGAGCAAGGATGCCAAGGAAAGGTAAGGCAAGGTGAGTATGAATGTTTGTTATTTTTAATCACTTCCCCGGGTCTCCGATTAGTATACTCTGAGGAGACCCCAGAGAATGATAATAGCACGGAAGCGGAGGGGGCTTTTGGGCGCATATAATACTGTGTGGGGGCCACTGTGGAGCTTATAATACTGTGTGGGGGCCACTGTGGAGCTTATAATACTGGGTGGGGGCCACTGTGGAGCTTATACTCCATACAGTGGCTCCTTCATTTTTTTTTTAATTACGCCGGGGCAGGTGAAAAAAACAAAACAAAAAACCCCCCCCAAACTTTCTCTCCTGTCCCCAGTGTCTCTCAGAGCAGTTCAGTCCTGCAGTTCTGTTGTTTTCTTCCAGCTGAAGTTCCCCCTGCACATGACTACCTGTGACATCACGTGACCCCTGAGGCCAATCAGCGGCCTAAGGGAAGGGACCTGGGATGTCACAGCCAGTGAGGAATTTGTGCTGGGAGGACACCGGAGCAAGGTTAGTATGTTTTTGTTTTTTTTTTGGGGGGGGGGGGGGGGTAGGGGGGAAAAAAAAGAAAAAAATTATACTTGACAACCTCTTTAAAGTGTGGGGCATTAGGGGGGCCCTGGGGGGTATATTAAAGGGGTTGTACAAGCATAATTTGTTATGGTTTATCCTCAGGATAGGCCACAGATATCTGATCTGTAGGGGGATGACCCCCGGACCAATCAGCTGTATGGAGCCAGTTCTGGCGCCCGTCCTGTACACAATACAGGGCCAGAAGCAGAAAGCTGTATCCTCTGTGTATTAGCCGGGCACCTTCGCTGTATCTCAGCACTTATTGAAGTCAGTAGGAGCTGAGCTGCAGTGAAGGCGCCGGGCTGCTATACAGCGGATGGAGCTTTCTGCTTCCGGTCTTGTGTTGTATACAGAACAGGTGCCGAGAGTGGCTCCATACAGCTTATGGGGCCATGTGTCAGCCCCCTAGCGATCAGGTATTTATGGCCTATCCTAAGCTTAGGCCATAAAAAAGATTAACCCTGGAAAACCCCTTTAATATGCCCCACACAGTTTAATGTCCCCCCCACAGGATGTTAGCCCCCATCATTGCTCCCACACAATATAATGGCTCCATCACTGTTCCCCATACAGTATGTGGGACCAGTGAAGAGGCCACTATGTGGGGCGACCAGTGAAGTGACCATAGAAAAACTTGGTTCAGACAACCCCTTAAAAGAGGTTGTCCATAAACTGGAACGACCACTGTGTTGGCCGCCAGGGAGGTGTAAATAAGAAAATTTAAAAAAAAAAAGCATACTCACCTGTCCCCAGCATCCCATTGTCCTCTGAATGGTGTCTGTTCAGTCTCATGGCGGCGCCTCATTTCTGGAAATCCTGTACCTAATTGGTCTTAGTGATCACATGAGTTGCAGGACTCCCAGCAAGGAGTCGCCGGCATGAGACTGAATGGACACTGGCAGCGGACAACGGAGCGCCGGGGACAGGTGAGTATGCTTTTTAATTTACTTATTTTTTACTTTACACCTTCTGCCAGCTACATGGGTTGCTCCAATTCCTGGACAACCTCTTCAAAGGATTTATCCATCTTTCTAATATTGATGGCCTGTCCTTAGGATAGGCCATCAATATTACATCTGCGATGATACAATAGCCAAGACCTCTGCAGATCAGCTTTTCCAGGATAGTGCGGCTACAGGTAAAGGTAACAATTCTTGGAGCCACGATGTTCACTCGCCATACAAGGTGTAGCAGTGGGTTTAGGTAGTGCAGTGGTGCACATGGTATAGTGGGTGAGCAGCATGGCTCCCGACATGTCATTACCTTTAGCCGCCCTGTCTCGGTACCGCTGATCTGTAGGGGTCCTGATGATGGGCCCCTAGAAACAATTCCACTGGTGGGCCCTAGACATCCCAGTCCAACACTGATAACAAACGTTCATCTCAATACTTTGTTAATTATCCTTTGTTGGCAATGACAGAGGTCAAATGTTTTCTGTAAGTCTTCACAAGGTTGGCACACACTGTTGCTGGTATATTAGCCCATTCCTCCATGCAGATCTCCTCTAGAGCAGTGATGTTTTGGGGCTGTCGCTGGGCAACACAGACTTTCAACTCCCTGCAAAGGTTTTCTATGGGGTTGAGATATGGAGACTGGCTAGGCCACTCCAGGACCTTGAAATTCTTCTTACGAAGCCACTCCTTCATTGCCCTGGCGGTGTGCTTGTGATCATTGTCATGCTGAAAGACCCAGCCACATTTCATCTTCAATGCCCTTGCGGATGGAAGGAGGTTTGCAGTCAAAATCTCACGATACATGGCCCCATTCATTCTTTCATGTACATGGATCCGTTGTCCTGGTCCCTTTGCAGAGAAACAGCCCCAAAGCATAATGTTGCCACCCCCATGATTCACAGTAGGTATGGTGTTCTTTGGATGCAGCTCAGCATTCGCTCTCCTACAAACAAGACGAGTTGTGTTTCTACCAAACAGTTCTACTTTTGTTTCATCTGACCATATGACATTCTCCCAATACTCTTCTGGAACATCCAAATGCTCTCTAGCAAACTTCAGATGGGCCCAGATATGTACTGGCTTAAGCAGGGGGACACCTCTGGCACTGCAGGATCTGAGTCCCTGGCGGCGTAGTGTGTTACTGACGGTAGCCTTTGTTACGTTAGTCCCAGCTTTCTGCAGGTCATTCACTAGGTCCCCTCTTGTGGTTCTGGGATTTTTGCTCACCGTTCTTGTGATCATTTTGACCCCACGGGGTGAGATCTTGTGTGGAGCACCTGATCGAAGGAGATCATCAGTGGTCTTGTATGTCTTCCATTTTCTAATTATTTCTCCCACAGTTGATTTCTTCACACCAAGCTGCTTGCCTATTGCAGATTCAGTCTTCCCAGCCTAATGCAGGTCTACAATTTTGTTTCTGGTGTCCTTCCACGGCTCTTTGGTCTTCACCATAGTGAAGTTTGGAGTGTGACTGTTTGAGGTTGTGGACAGGTGTCTTTTACACTGATAATGTCAAACAGGTGCCATTATTACAGGTAATTAGTGGAGAACAGAGGAGCCTCTTAAAGAAGAAGTTACAGGTCTGTGAGAGCCAGAAATCTTGCTTGTTTGTAGGTGACCAAATACTTATTTTGCACCATAATTTGCAAATAAATTTTTTCAAAATCAGACAATGTGAATTTCTAGATATGTTTTCTCATTTTGTCTCTCATAGTTGAGGTCTACCTATGATGTCAATTACAGACCTCTCTCATCTTTTTAAGTGGGAGAACTTACACAATTGGTGGCTGACTAAATACTTTTTATCCCCACTGTAGATGCTATGATCACTATTGATTGTGACATCTAAGGGGTTAATTTGCCAGAATCAGAGTTCCCTCTGACTGCAGTTGAGCTGGGTCCTGGCTGTATAATACATCGCAGTACCATACTATTCTGACACTGTTACAGTATTTTTTCCTTATTACTGCCCATTTTTTGTAATACAACCCTATAAAGGAGGTGTTCTATGTGAATACTGTAGAAAGGGGACTCCCACATGACATCACTTTCCTCAGTGAAGACAGCTGATTATTGTAACAGGGTTGTCAGAATGGGACTAACCCCTTTAAAAACTTTGTCTGTGTCTGAGCCTACCCAAATGTATAATGTATATAGCAAGAGGTCAGAATCTGAACAGAAAATTCAATGTGTTGTAGTGGTTCAAGTAAAATAAAAACTACTGTCACTGTGCAACTATGTCATGCTAAAAGCTACCTAATACTACAAATCATCTTATTCTCCCAAAATATCCCTATATATTTTACCAAATCTGTTTAGGGCCTTTTTACATGACTACATTCAGACCACGAAATACAGTCCATGTGTCAAAGGTAATTCCAAGGTCCAACCATGGCTCCTCCAAACTGAACACACTGCATAATATTCATTTATGATGTTGTGACCTCCAGAACTATTGCTATTTTTCTATCCCATAATCACATGATGCAGTGGATGTAAGTCAGTAGAGCCATGGAAGTTCACAGAATCACAACGGTATGATGCTGTAAATTCAGTTCAGAGGAGCAGCAGTCATGCCAGGATATACGGCCAACACAAGAGCCATATTCCTCAACCTGTGTATGATCTTGTGAAAGGGCCCTTAATCTATCTAATCCCATAACATGTTATAAATGTTATCAAATTTTGTATTTAATATGATTTCAATGTATTATTTCAATGAGTTAGTAGTATAATGTTGTACCGTGTTAGCCATTGAAAGTAGTGGAAGAGTGAAGAAATCAGGCGATACCTTTTAGAGGCTAACTGAGTATATTTATAAGTAAGCTTTCAGGAGTGCTCGCTCCCTTCATCAGACATGGTGTGATACAAGAACTGAAAATTAACAGATTTTTATACACATGGTTTTCAAAGCATTTTAGAGTCCTTAAAAAAATTGCAATCTAAGTAGAGAAGTTATTTACAACAGGTCAAAAAAACAGTCTGGAAACTTGTGGTGCGTGACGGAGGGATCAGTAATTCTTGCTGTTATCTGTTTGCTATCAGGAGGTGATTTGTGACCCTCACAGGTCACACATAGTGTGATTTGAAGCTGGCATGAATATTGAGTTCAGTTCATGGTTCAAACATAGTGTGACATGAAGCTGGCATGAATATTAAGTCCAAATTGCAGAGTTTGAAATTTTTGCATAAATTTGTACTCCATTTCTTTTCTTTTCTCCTGTGTCTTAAAATGTCCCATTAAAACCACAACCCGCAAATCTTCAATAGAGTGGTTTTCTCCGGATAAATGTGCGGCCACTGGGAGATCGGTTCTGCTGTTATTAATGGTGGATCTGTGTGAGTTCATTCGTTGACTGAGTCTCTGCCCTGTTTCCCCCACATAGAGGCCTGTGGTGGGACATTGCACACACATTATGAGGTACACCACATTGGAAGACCTGCAGGAAAATGTCCCCCTAATTCTGTGCACCTGTTGTGACTGTGGGATAGGTACACTGTCAGCGGTGTGGATGTGCTTGCAGGTCATGCACCTTTTATGTAGGCAAGGTGAGGTGCCATTTTCAGTTGGGGCCTTCAGGGCACTCTGGACGATAATGCGCCTCAGGTTTGGTGGTTGTCGAAAGGAGAAGAGAGGGGGGACTGGAAATATGTCCTTGAGTCTGTTGTCCCTATGTAGTACAGGTTGGAGCTCCTTGGCAATCCTTCGTAGGATCTCCAGCTGTGGGTTGTAGGTGACAACTAGGGGCACTCGGGCTTCTTTCTGGGTCTCTCTATATGTGAGCAGACTGTCTCTGTTAATGGCTGCTGCTTTGTTTAATTGGTTGTCTGTCACTTTTGGTTTGTATCCCAATCTGAGAAATTTCATCCTCAGATCCAGGAGGTGCTTGTCCAGGTCTGTTTTGTCGGAGCAAATACGATTGTATCGTATAGCCTGGCTGTAGATTATAGATTGTCTTGTGTGCTTGGGGTGGAAGTTGTCGTTTCTCAGGTAGGCCGTTCTGTCTGTGGGTTTGTGGTATATTGATGTGAGTAGCCGGTGGTCTTTAATGTATATTGTGGTATCCAGAAAGTGAATTTCACTCCCTGAATAGCTAAGTTTAAGGTTGATGGTCGGGTGAAAGTCATTGAAGTCATTATGGAATTGAAGTAGGGCCTCCTCACCTGCAGTCCAGATGACAAGGATATCATCGATATAACGAAGGTAAATCATAGGTTTGGTGGTGCATGTTGATAAATATGTTCCTTCCATTTCTGCCATAAAGAGATTTGCATATTGGGGTGCACATCTGGTCCCCATTGAAGTTCCCATTCGCTGTAGATATAGATCCTCTCCAAAGGTAAAATGGTTGTGGCTAAGGATGAATTGTATGAGCTGCGTTACTGGTTCTGTTGGGAGGTTTTGTTTTGCCAGGTGTACCCGACATGCTGCAACTCCATCCTTGTGGGGAATGTTAGTATACAGGGATTCCACATCCATGGTGGCCAAAATGGTACCCTCAGGTAGAGGGCCCATGGCATTCAGTTATTTCAATGAGATCACACAAGGTGTGTATTAATCTCTACTGAAAATTTTGGAGCAAATTAACTCCTTCTGTACAGAACTAGAATTAGACTTTAGTGTAGCTGTAATAATCATTATGTCAATAAACAGCACAGCTGAGAAGTCTGGAATGTCAGTCCAGAACTTTCACAGAAGTAGAAATATCTTGCCTCTCGTAACAATACACATATATACAGTTGTGATAAAAAGTTTTCATATGGCAGATTTTTTTGTTTTTTTGGCCTTTTTTCAGAGAATATGAATGATAACACAAACACTTTTTCTCCACTCTTGGTTAGTGGTTGTTTGAAGCCATTTATTGTCAAACTTCTGTGTTTTCTCTTTTTAAATCATAACGACAACCAAAAACTTCAAAATGACCCTGTTCAAAAGTTCACATACCCTGGTGATTTTGTGATTTTGGCCTGATAACATGCCCAGAATTTGACACAAAGGGGTTTGAATAGCTACTAAAGGTAGCATCCTCACCTGTGACCTGTTTGCTTGCAGTGTGCGCGCATAAAAGCTGAGTGAGTTTCTGGGATCCAGACAGACTGTTGCATCTTTCCTCCAGCCACTGACATTTCTGGATTGTGAGTCATGGGGAAAGCAAAAGAATTGTCCACGGATCTACGGGAAAAGGTAGTGGAACTGTATAAAACAGGAAAGGGATACAAAAAGATATCCAAGGAATTGATAATGCCAGTCAGCAGTGTTCAAACTGTGATTAACAAATGGAAACTCAGGGGCTCTGTAAAAACCAAACCACGATCAGGTAGACCAACCAAAATTTCGGCCACAACTGCCCGGAAAATTGTTCGAGATTCAATGAAAAACCCACACATAATATCAGCTGAAATACAGGACTCTCTGAAAACTATCGGTGTGGCTGTTTCAAGGTACACAATAAGGAGGCACTTGAAGAAAAATGGGCTGCATGGTCGAGTTGCCAGAAGAAACCCATTACTGTGCAAATGCCACAAATGCACAGAGACAAGCCTCAAAACTTCTGGAACAAGGTAATTTGGAGTGATGAGACAAAAATCGAACGTTTTGGCCACAACCATAAACGTTACATTTGGAGAGGTGTTAACAAGGCCTATGATGAAAGGAACACCATTCCTACTGTAAAGCATGGAGGTGGATCACTGATGATGTGGGGATGTGTGAGCTTCAAAGGCACAGAAAACTTGGTCAAAGTTGAAGGAAAGATGAATGCAGCACGTTATCAGCAAATACTGGAGGCAAATTTGCACTCTTCAGCCAGGAAGCTGCGCATGGGACGTACGTGGACGTTCCAACATGACAACGATCCAAAACACAAGGCCAAGTCGACCTGTCATTGGCTACAGCAGAAGAAAGTGAAGGTTCTGGAGTGGCCATCTCATTCTCCTGACCTCAATATCATTGAACCACTCTGGGGAGATCTCAAGCGCGCAGTACATGCAAGACAGACCAGGAATTTACAGGAATTGGAGACTTTTTGCCAAGAAGAATGGACAGTTTTACCATCTGAGAAAATAAAGAGCCTCATCCACAACTACCACAAAATTCTTCAAGCTGTCATTGATGTTAGAGGGGGCAATACACGGTATTAAGAACTGGGATTTGTGAACTTTTGAACAGGGTCATTTTGATGTTTTTGGTTGTCATTATGATTTAAAAAGAGAAAACACAGAAGTTTGACAATAAATGGCTTCAACCAACCACTAACCATGAGTGGAGAAAAAGCTTTTGTGTTATCATTCATATTCTCTGAAAACAGACCAAAAACCCAAAAAATCTGCCGGGGTATGTAAACTTTTCAAAGAAACATATATCAGAAACAACTAATCCATAAAATTTCACTTTTATTAATATTATTTTTAAAAAATGAAATATCAAAAGGACCCTATATACCCAATTGGGATTTAGATAAAAAAAGAGAAAAATACACTCACACCACTCTCTCAGAGCGACTGGATAAATATACTAACAATTGTATGGTGCAGCTCCATGCTTCAATAAACATGAGACCATTCATTCAATCATATAACAAATAGCCCTATGCTGATAGTATAATAATGAGAGTCTAACTAAACTGCCTCCATACACAGAACAGTATGCAGATTGAAACAATTGCCCAAAATACATTTACTATAATGACTTAAGGAATACTTTGTACTCCTATATCCAGAGGATACTGGCCTAATGCCACACCAACAGGACTGAGAAGACCACAGGTTCCCCAGAAAAGGCATGTAAACTTTTTAGCACAACTGTAAATGGACCTGGTCAAAAGGAACATGACAAAAATTTATTTAAGAATTATTCAATACCTGTAATTTCAGAGTCACAAATTTCTACACCCAGTGTATACAGATGTGGTATGTCTGTGCGAATTTTAAGCAGAATTTGGCTACTTTGTCTGTCTGTTAATTATCCGGAAAAGTGTGCAGTCACTTAATAATATACTATTGTAGTCTATGCATGTCTAAGATTAAATACTTACATTATATGTCTGTTCTACCAAATCCAACCAGCATTGTGAACATATAACTAAGAATGAATACGTCAGATACAAAGATACTGATAAAAAAAAGTCTTAATGTAGCTTGGACCCAAGTACTAAGGTTTTGTAATGCCAAGACATCTTTGATATCACTTGAGCAAAATAGTATCAGGAGAACCACATGCAGCAGGCCTAAAAGCCATTGGTTGGAAAACAGTATTCAAAAGCATGGCAACCATTAAATGACAATGTGTCTGAAAATGCTTCAGATTTATCAGAGTAGATGTTAAATTTGGTACATCTTTATCACTGTCTAGTTAGTTTATTACCTATTAGTTGGCTTACTTTGCAACAGAAATGTGCCCCAGAATTTTGGCATAATTCCGACGCATACCGTCAAGTACTACTTCTCTGTCAAGCAAGGTTAAAACCATCTCTAAAACAAATAACACATAGGCCTGTTTGTGGCAGAAATTCTGGTTTAGTAAATCTGCCCTTTTGTGATTTAAAACTATGTAACACATTGTAGAATTGGACAATAAACATAAGAGTATGCAATTGGGAATTTACATTATTAGGTTAAATTATTACACTATTAGACTTAGAAATTGTAGTTCACAGTAAACTTAATTTAAGCAACCAGTATCAGGCAGCTGCTGCCAAGGCAAATTAGATCACAAAATGCATCTAAAAGGGAATAAATACTTGTGACGAGAGCATGGTTCTACCACTTTACAAATCACTATTCAGACCACATGCAGTATGGAATATTGTGCGCAGATTTTCCATCCAGTGTACAAGAAAGAGGCAGTCGAGCTTGAGAGAGTTCAAAGGTGGGCGACCAAAGTAATAAATGGAACAAGAGGACTATTGTAGCCATAAATATTTTCCAAATTAGGGTTATTTAGTACAGAAAAGGAGAATAATTATTTTTAAATATATCAAAGATCAATACAGAAACCTCGTCCATAATCTGTTTATACTCAGGACTGTAATTTTTATAAGTGGGCATCCTCTATGTCTAGAGAAAAAAGTCTCTACACCACCATAGAAGAGTATTCTTTACTGTAAGTGCAGGGAGACTTGGAACTTTCTTCCAGAGGAATTTGGCATGGTGAATTCATTTCAAATGGTGAAAGGTTACCTTTCTTGAATGTAATGATAGTCCACATTATTGCACTAACAGATTTCAGGAGATGGGTTGTTGATACAGGGATTTATTCTGAGTGGCAAAGTAATTGTTTTCCCTTAAATGAGGAAAATTGGCTTTTGCCTTATGGGGGATTTTTCTTTCCTCTGGATAAACACTGCAGGATATTATATTGAATTGGACTCTTACAGTGTAACTAAACTTTTGAATAACTTGATTTTTTGCCAGAATTTGTGTAATTTTTTAAATATATTTTAGTAACAAATGTTGGCTTCTTTCTGTGAAAATCCTGCATTTCTATATTCTTTCCTGAGCATCTGACTGTGTATTGTGTACAGGCTTGTGTAATGAAGAGCAAGTAAGGGTGCAGGATAAATGTAGGATTTTATAAAATGAAGCCAAAATTTGTTAATAAAGTATATTAAAAATGTATACATTACACAAACACTGCCAGAAAATCTAAAGTTGTTTGCAAATATAGTTATTCTTTAAGTTTTTATTTTTATTTTCTATTTGTTAACTTAGATATTTTATACTGCGTATGGATGGAGTTTTGAATACCCCATATTCACATATTGTGTTGGAAATAGTTTTAAATTTTTGCTGCCGAATCCACGTAATAAATCTGGCATGTCTGAACATACCTTTACCCTTTCCTGCTCTGCGTCATGCTATTATGTTCACTGAGTGCATACTTAATGCTCAGTGGCATAACAGTACAGCGCTGTAATGCCGTGGGTACAAGAGCATATCCATTTCCATTTCAGCGACATGATATGGGAAGGCCGGGGCCCTTTGGAGGGCCCGTTACCTGCTGGGGTTATTCCAGCAGGTAATGGCCTATTTTAAAAAAAAGCCGAGTGGGTCCCCTCAGGAGCTTGGGGCCCCGGCACCTGCCTGGGTAGGCAGGGTTCTGACGCCGGCCCTGTTCACAACAGTAATGTGACACAAAAAACAACGGCAGTGTGAACATTCCCTAATAAACTTATTTATTTTTCAATTTAGATAACTAGTTAAGGGATTATTTTTACAAAAGAAATGCTTTTTATTGGTACTACTCTAAGGTAAACAAGACTTGATCACTTCTTACTTCATTTGTTTTTAAAAGAAAGAGTCATATCTTAATTCATATAGTTTTTTCGTGTTTGACTAATTCTAAACAGTAAAACAAATTTTTGAAAAAAAAAAAAAAGCATTTGTTTCTGCATTGTTATCTTCTAAAATCTGTAACTTTTGTATTTTTCCACCAATAGAACTGGAAACCAAGTGGGATAAATAGTATCTTAGTTTCATATTACAAAAAGGGCAGTAATACCATGGAAACCAAGCATTTCTAAATTGAAAAAAAGCTTACTTTTGATTTTTATTAACCTTTAAAAAAAAAAATTTAAACTATATTCCTCTGATCTCAGATATAACATACTGCATACACTCTGACGGGCAGTCTCTTAAGTCCTAACTCCAGCAGGACCTAATAGAGGGTTAATGATGACAATGCTAGGAAAATTGATTAGACATCTGGTATGCCACAGCTAACACCAAATACTAGTGAGACAGCGCCAAGTTAATACCATAAATGTATGGCATGGAGCATGAAAATGATACATGTACGACATGCTGTGGGGACAGGTTAAGTAAGTTTGTGAATTGTGTGTTTTACTCCCACATAGATGTCAAACTAATCACCTACATACACTACCGTTCAAAAGTTTGGGGTCACCCAGACAATTTTGTGTTTTCCATGAAAACTCACACTTTTATTTATCAAATGAGTTGCAAAATGAATAGAAAATATAGTCAAGACATTGACAATTTAGAAATAATGATTTTTATTTGAAATAATCATTTTCTCCTTCAAACTTTGTTTTCATCAAAGAATGCTCCATTTGCAGCAATGACAGTATTGCAGACCTTTGACATTCTAGCTGTTAATTTGCTGAGGTAATCTGGAGAAATGTCACCCCATGCTTCCAGAAGCCCCTCCCACAAGTTGGATTGGCTTGATGGGCACTTTTTGCGTACCATACGGTGAAGCTGCTCCCACAACAGCTCAATGGGGTTGAGATCTGGTGACTGCGCTGGCCACTCCATTACAGATAGAATACCAGCTGCCTGCTTCTTCCCTAAATAGTTTTTACATAATTTGGAGGTGTGCTTTAGGTCATTGTCCTGTTGTAGGATGAAACTGGCTCCAATCAAGCGCTGTCCACAGGGTATGGCATGGCATTGCAAAATGGAGTGATAGCCTACCTTATTCAAAATCTCTTTTACCTTGTACAAATCTCCCACTTTACCAGCAGCAAAGCAACCCCAGACCATCACATTACCTCCACCATGCTTGACAGATGGCGTCAGGCACTTTTCCAGCATCTTTTCAGTTGTTCTGTGTCTCACAAATGTTCTTCTGTGTGATCCAAACACCTCAAACTTCGATTCGTCTGTCCATAACACTTTTTTTCCAATTTTCCTCTGTCCAATGTCTGTGTTCTTTTGCCCATATTAATCTTTTCCTTTTATTAGCCAGTCTCAGATATGGCTCTTTCTTGGCCACTCTGCCATGAAGGCCAGAATCCCTGAGTCGCCTCTTCACTGTAGATGTTGACACTGGCGTTTTGCGGGTACTATTTAATGAAGCTGCCAGTTGAGGACCTGTGAGGTGTCGATTTCTTAAACTAGAGACTCTAATGTACTTGTCTTGTTGCTCATTTGTGCAGCGGGGCCTCCCACTTCTCTTTCTACTCTGGTTAGAGCCTGTTTGTGCTGTCCTCTGAAGGGAGTAGTACACACCGTTGTAGGAAATCTTCAGTTTCTTCGCAATTTCTCGCATGGAATAGCCTTCATTTCTAAGAACAAGAATAGACTGTCGAGTTTCACATGAAAGTTCTCTTTTTCTGGCCATTTTGAGAGTTTAATCGAACCAACAAATGTAATGCTCCAGATTCTCAACAAGCTCAAAGGAAGGTCGGTTTTATAGCTTCTCTAACCAGCAAAACTGTTTTTAGCTGTGCTAACATACTTGCACAAGGGTTTTCTAAACATCCATTAGCCTTCTTACACAATGTACCATTAGAACACTGGAGTGATGGTTGCTGGAAATGGGCCTCTATGCACCTATGTAGATATTGCATTAAAAACCAGACGTTTGCAGATAGAATAGTCATTTTACCACATTAACAATGTATAGAGTGTATTTCTGATTCATATAATGTTATCTTAATTGAAAAAAACTGTGCTTTTCTTTCAAAAATAAGGAAATTTCTAAAGTGACCCTAAACTTTTGAACGGTAGTGTACATAATACGCAATTGTAACATACTTGAACATACGATCACAATGAATAATATGTATAAAAATAAAAGCTTATTAAAGGAGTGGTTATACATAAATTAGGGATTAACATTTTTAATGCAGTGTACACAATGTAACCCTTTAAACATCAAAGAAACATTTGCCATTGCTCATGTAAATAGGATTTCTGAATATAACATATCAGTGCTACAACGCAGTTGATATATAGAGATATCAAATGGTTGTGGCGTAGCATATGTATATATATATATATATATATATATATATATATATATATATTGCAATAAAACTCACAGCTATAATTATAACTACATGAACTCACCAATATGTGCAACAACTCAACTCATATACTACTGTACTATAGGTAAAAACCAGAGAAAGGGAAAAGATATCAACAAGCGCAACATTTGTCTTCTACTTTATCTATACCATGGTTTCTGGTCTCCAATCAAATTCCAATAGCTGAGTTCATGATTTCTCCCGGTCCAAAGTTTCCATAGAAGAGTTCAGGATTTCTAGATTCTTTGGTGATCCTGTCCCAAAATTCATTATCATCAGCTGGTGGCAATGCTAGCGACTGAAGGGTAGGTGGAGACTGTTAGAAATGGGCCCAGATACCTGAGCAACCTATGAGCTAGCATATCTACTGTTTAAGGTTAAACTAATTTTGGTTTGCAGACAATGTCGCATCCAAACCTAGTATGATGATGCTGTTAGAGGAGGTGAATCTTATCTTCAAAAATAGGTTTGTAAATGAAAGATTATTGCTTGGAAAATTCCAGACTTACAGATATGCCCCTGGACAGATATTGGGATACACTTTACCAGTTATCTGAACATTCTTGTTCCTTTGTACACTTACAGGAGAAATATAGTCTTAATTAATGTTTTTCCAATTTTTGCAGTTGAGGAATATGATCCAGGAAGATAAGATGATGGTAGTCTGATGGCATCTAAACCAATGGTATTCCTCACAACTATAATGAATCGTAAATGGAGCAGAGGAAGCCTCTCATGTACATATAAAGAGATGTCTAAAGGAACAGTTAACACTAAAACATCATTCCTGCTGTGATGAGAAAAAGATCTGAACGATGTTTGCTATGGAGACTTTGTAGGGAGCCACCACTAAATATACGTAGTGTAACCATTTGGAAATTATATGTGAAATCCAAATACATTGGCATTATGTGCCTAAAACAATGACAATGTTCTTCCCAGGCAAAAAATTGGAAAAATGTTTTAGAGGATGTCAACAAGAGGGCAATCTGCTATATATGTGGTGGGAATGCTTCTGATCAAAGTCTTTATGGAAAGAGGCATCTAATTTAATCAATGAAATGGTAGGAAAGGAAGAAGTAAGGCCCAATTCACATCTGCGTTCGGGTTTCTGTTTAGGGAGTCCTCTTGGGGACCCCCCAAACGGAAACCTATACGCATAAAAAAACGGTTTACCTTACCTGATAGCAGCACTTTCCTCTCCGCTTGCTTTGTGCGGAAACCACACGGACCCCACATAGTCTATGGGGTCTGCGGGTTCCCCAGGTAAACCGCTTTTTTATGCATATAGGTTTCCGTTCGAGGGGTCCCCAAGCTGACTCCGGTCCATGCAGGACTTTTTGTTCGACGAAAAAAAACTGCCTTCGCGGCGCAGAGGGTGCAATCGGACACCCGCGCATTGCTTTAAAAACCCATAGAAGTGAATGGGTTTTTAAGCAATGCGTCTCTAAACCTTTCCCAATCCTTTTTTCCGACATTTAGGTCAGATTCACGCTGGACGGACTCCGGGCACAAGTGTGAACCCACCCTTACATGAAAACAATATAGGGCATATTTATGAAAACAGTCTAAAAGAAAATTGTTTTATTGCCCATAACAACCAAGCACAGCTTTTATCCTTCACCCATTCCAGACACTTGAAGTAATAGTACGGCGGATGCTGGATCTTTAAAGATGACGGCTGCTCTGATGCAGAGTGGCCGCTATAGTCACCGGGTCTCTGCTGTATTGCACAGCAGAGACCTGGAGCAGATGCCTGCTATAAGAGTGAACAGCTGTTTGTGATACCCCCCCCCAAAGTCTGTTCTTTCCCCTTGGGGTACGTCTATCTTTGCAGGACGGCTCCTGCCTAATGAAGGCTCCCAGGCCTGTCATATAAATATAGCTATTCAGGCTGGTCTATGAACAGCCTCAATACCTGAGTAGTATTTACAGTAGTAGTAGTAGTAGTAGTAGTAGTTGTTGTATTGAAGTCTATGGGACATGCAATCAAAAGATTCCAGGTTCAAAACATCAGACATTCCTCAAAATGGGTAATTAAAAAGTACATCTGCCCCCGCAAAAAAATATGCCTTATGCATCCCTTTACATGGAAATATAAAAAAAATTACAGGTGTCAGAATATGGTGACTCCAAGATTTTTTTTTTTTTCAAAGTTTTGGATATTTTTATTTTTTTTTTTAAGAGGTTAAATTTGGTAAACCAAGAATTGTACCGATCCATAGAATACAGGTGACATATTTTAGCTGCATGGTGAACGCTGTAAAACAAAGCCCGTAAGAAAGTCACACAAATACAGTTTTTCTCCATTTCTACCCCATTCTGAATTTTTTCACAGCTTCCCAGTACATTGTACAGAATATTAATCAGTACCATTACAATGTACAATTTCTCCCGCAAACATTAAGCCCTCATATGGCTCTGTGAACAGGAAAATAAAAACGTATGGGGTTTGGAAGGCGGAGAGTCAAAAAATGAAAATTTAAAAATTAATGTGGCAGGAAGGGGTTAAAGAACACTGTAAGAAATTAAAAAGGTGATGTTATAGACAACAAAGGGTTTGTTTTACTTTTGGACACTTACAGTAAATCTGCCTCTTGTCTTTTTATAAAACTATGTTATGTTTGCTCAACCCTGACTGCCATCTAGATACTTGGATTTCATTAGTTTTTTGTGTTTTAGGTCTTTAGATAGGCAGATTGATAACTAATAAGAATGAAGATATTGACATATATACATATTATTAACAAGTTAACGAATTACATACCATTCAATGGCATACAATGTTTCCTCAGTCACATTAAAAATGTCACCATCGTTGAATTCCTTGGGTTCACATATAACGACAGAAAAAAAAAATTCCAAAATACAGTAGTGATGTGGAAAAATTAAGCACACGTTTACTGCTTCCATAGGGGTAGTAATGCAAGCTACTTACATGCAGCTACTCAGCCATAGAAACCCATGCCGTAAAGCTACTAGCGCACAGTTTTTGGTAACCCTAACGAAGGTTTGGCACTCTGTAGTTACCAAGTCAGCAGAGCATTGGAAACATTTATGCACTCGCTGAGCCTGCTCTTTACGTGATCTGCTACATTGTGGCTGAGTTGCTGTGGTTCCTAACATCTGCCACACACTAGCATCGAGGAGAAAAGAAATTTCACAAACTGAAGGCTTATTCATACATTCATGCATGAATCCATCCATACATTCAATGTTCGTGATCATCATAGACTGCATGTGCACCCTGTGATTTTAATGGGTGCATGCAGACGGAGAACAGAGATGGTCTATATGGTCCATTCTGAGCTCCATTAAGGTCTATGGGTTCACAAAAATGACAGACAGCATATAGAAGCCATCTGTGTGCTGTCCATATATATTTGGACACTGACACAAATTTAGTTTTTTTTTTTACCTGTTTACTGAAACATATTCAAGTTATAGTTATATAATGGACATGGACATAAAATCCAGACTTTCATCTTTCATTTGAGGGTATCCACATTAAATTTGGATGAAGGGTTTAGGAGTTTCAGCTCCTTAACATGTGCCACCATGTTTTTAAAGGGACCAAAAGTAATTAGACAATTGACTCAAAGGCTGTTTTTCATGGGCAGGTGTGGGCAATTCCTTCATTATGTCATTCTCAATTAAGCAGATAAAAGGCCTGGAGTTGATATGAGGTGTGGTGCTTGCATTTGGAAGATTTTGCTGTGAAGAAAACATGCAGTCAAAGGAGCTCTCCAAACAGGTGAAACAAGCCATCCTTAAGCTGCGAAAACTTAAAAAACCCATCCAAGAAATTGCAACAATATTAGGAGTGGCAAAATCTACAGTTTGGTACATCCTGAGAAAGAAGGAAAGCACTGGTGAACTTATCTGTGCAAAAAGACCTGGACACCCACGGAAGAAAACAGTGGTGGATGATCGCAGAGTAATTTCCATGGTGAAGAGAAACCCCTTCACAACAGCCAACCAAGCAAACAACACTCTCCAGGATGTAGGCGTATCAATATCCAAATCTACCATAAAGAGAAGACTGCATGAAAGTAAATACAGAGGATTCACTGCACGGTGCAAGCTACTCATAAGCCTCAAGAATGAGAAGCCTAGATTGGACTTTGCTTAAAAAAAAATATCTAAAAAAGCCAGCACAGTTCTGGAAGAACATTCTTTGGACAGATGAAACCAAGATCAACCTCTACCAGAATGATGGAAAGAAAAAAGTATGGCGAAGATGTGGTACAGCTCATGATCCAAAGCTTACCACATCATCTGTAAAACACGGCGGAGGCAGTGTGATGGCTTGGGCATGCATGGCTGCCAGTGGCACTGGGTCACTAGTGGTTATTGATGATGTGACACAGGACAGAAGTAGCCAGATAAATTCTGAGGTATTCAGAGACATACTGTGTGCTCAAATCCAGCCAAACGGATTGGTCAGCATTTCATAATACAGATGGACAATGACCCAAAACATAAAGCCAAAGCAACCCAGGAGTTTATTAAAGCAAAGAAGTGGAATAGTCTTGAATGGCCAAGTCAGTCACCTGATCTCCCCCAGTTGAGCATGCATTTCACTTGTTAAAGAATAAACTTCAGCCAGAAAGGCCACAAACAAACAGCAACTAAAAACCGCTGCAGTAAAGGCCTGGCAGAGCATTAAAAGGGAGGAAACACAGCGGCGTCTGGTGATGTCCATGAGTTCAAGACTTCAGGCAGTCATTGCCAACAAAGGGTAAACAACCAAGTATTAGAAATTAACATTTTATTTACAATTATTTAATTTGTCCAATTACTTTTGAGACCCTGAAATGAAGGGGTTGTGTGTAATAAATACTTTATAGTTCCTCACATTTTTATGCAATCATTTTGTTCAACCCACTGAATTAAAGCTGAAAGTCTGAACTTCAACTGCATCTGAATTGTTTTGTTCAAAATTCATTGTGGTAATGTACAGAACCAAAATTAGAAAAATGTCTGTCCAAATATTTATGGACCTAACTGTATAGGAAGGATTTTTTTTTTTTTTTTTAAAAGGTTGAAAAAGGGATCAACCACAGACAGCACACAATCCAAAGTGTGCAGATATGTATAGAATCATTCTAAAAAACTGATGAAGGGCAAAGAGGATGCCTGTTATGGCATATTAATTAATTCCAATTCCATATGTGCTTACATACGACCCACTAACAGAACTGGGAAATTTCTCAATCTATATAGCTATATGTGGTCTATAAAGGTCAAAAGCAGTTCTATATAATCCCCCCAGGGGGCACTCCCTTCCATCTTGAGAAAAAAAAAAAAAAATTCAAATCTCCAGAAGCAAAAAGCCTTCCTTATTTTGAGAACTGTAAATATGTGTAATACAGTAGTCACCTCAGGAGCTGGTCACAGTGGTAACAATAGACATTTCCAACAAAGGGTTAGAAGCCTTCTAACTCATGTGTTAAAAGAGATATGCAGTTTAAGCACTCTGCAAATTTGCTATCACCTAGGCTAAATCTGAGTTAAAGGATAACTAAACTAACGACTTTAGATTTTCTGGCAGCATTGTAACATTAATAAATATTGTAATACTTTATTAATGAGTTTGCCTCTGTGTGAAATCCTGGATTGAAATCTACTGTTTCCCTGTTTATTGCTTAGCTGAAATCTGTACACTGCTTGTAACTGGAGTAATTGTGGATAGGCTCATGTACTATATAAGGCATGGAAGCGGAGACTGGAGGAGGGGGTCAAATAGTTATATTATTGTTTTACATTATACAATGCCCAAAAGCCAACAAACAAAGAAATGAAAGTGGATTTCAGTAGGATTTCACAGAAAGGAGCCAACATTTGTTGATAAAGTAGATTAAGTTTAGTTACATTTTAATGATTTGAGCCATGAACACAACCATTATGTAGTAGAGTCCCGGTAACAGTGACGTTCTCTGTATTCTCTCTGAACTGTAGCAATCAGTCTGTCAAAGAAATTTCCTACATCCTTTTCTATGTCCGGTTTACCCAGGATTACCCTTATTTAGTAAGCAATCTTAGCATGTATTTTCCCTCCCATGTGCATAGACTTATATTCATCGCTGTTAATCCTCATTTGCCACTTGTCAACCAAAGCCTACAACTTCTCTAGATCCATACTGTTGTCTTTTCTGTTAATCACTTTACACAGTTCACCTTCTATAATTCTGGAGAGGAAAAGCACAGCGGCACTACTACAGACCCCAGTCTTCAGTGCATTACCGCATGGACATGGAAAGATCATCAGTATGAAAAATCAATTTTGGGATGGAAAACCCCCTTAAGGCTAACATATGTACGTACAGTCTTTATCCACAGGAGGAAAGGCATTTTGTAAATGTTTTTGGTTTAATCAGATACCAATTTGATCAAATCACTTTTTATGTTTAATAAATTTATACAAACCATTCGATCCTTGTTGAAATGAACAAACACCCATTTTAGCGTGACCTGCTGCCGTATATACTTTTTCTAAAACAACTGCCGCTCTCTGAGCAGGCTAGTTCCTCCCCTTCCCCCTTACTGCCTCCTCTAGTGGAGCAACACCTCTGAGAGAGTCCTATGCTAAATAGATATGCCTGAAGTGCCGACTTCGGCACTGGTGCCAGAGGTTGCTGACCTGTGTTCTATCATATGACTGCATTTCTCTGATCTCTCCAGTAGGTTTCAGAGGCTAGCCCGAACCGGTTACTTAGACTTGACCTTTACTGATTGTTTTATTGCACTTGAGGACCTATCTTTTTTTTTTATATCATGTAAAACAAGCAACTTGTTTAACTACTAAGAACTACACTAAATTACATTTATCACTTTCCAATACCCGATATGTAGTTTTGTCCCATGCAAATATTGTATACTCAAGATGATAGATCTAAATTCCAGATAGGTGTTGTACGTATGTGCTAATTGGCATATGTAACCACGCCCATTCAAAAATACAAGGAAGAAAGAACATTTGCTTTTAATGTTATGGTCTTGTGATTAGTATTTAACCTACAAGGCTGAACACGTAGGAGATGCTCATCTTCTTCACGGCAGGCACTCCAATTTCTACACAGATCAGCAACAGAGCGTTATTAGGGTCTTATAATAAAATTCATACCCCATTTGACTTGTATGCCATATCAAGTATGAATGCTGAATTGTAACAGGTGTCCCATGCATTTTCCACTCGTTTTTCTGCTTTGTGGTGTTCTTGTATTTTAATGTTGACTAGTTTTTCCCCCATGATTTAGTTGTACAATGCCAATGTGAATGCTTACACTTGAACTTTATTAAATTGTAATTGTTTTAAATTGTATCTTCTAATTAAAAAAAAAAAAAAAAATTGTGTTGGAATGAGTTCACTTTCATGGGACAGTGTAACGGGATGTAAAGAAGATAATGCATTTGTATTTTAGGCAATTGGACATCAAAATGCTCAGAAAACCATTTAAGGTAATTAAAGTAAATATAATAAATTAAATAAACAGTAATGCATTGGTTCACAAAAGTAGAAGACACCTTTTGGAGTCAAATATTAACAAAATGTTACTTTCATATCAATTTATTCTAAATTATATCTAACAGATACATGCATTTAAAGCCATGCACTTGTGGTTACAATTTCAGAAACCATTTGCTTCATAAGGATCAAAATGGTAAAATTACCTCTGCCACCCAGAGGGCATGGAAAAATTCTGTGAAGGCCTCAAATACAAAAAGGTTCAATTGAAGTAGAGTAAAAGAAACCATACACACGAGTTATACTGTATAGTAGTTTAATAGGAGTGATAGCGCCATGTTGGGAGGACAGCTATCTACCCTAGTAAAATAGCTCAGCTCAACTGTTCCAGATCATTACATCAGTCCCCAGAAAATGTGGCATCATGTAATATCACACAAAAGCACAAACATATGACCTGATATAGGAAGAAGCAAAACCTCTAAAGTCCTGTTTCTTTGATGATTCCTTTTAACTATATCATACTTTTGGCATATTTTGTTATTTAGCGATGCAGTTTATCTTGCATGCATTTGAGAATTGATATGATCATCTGAAAGTTGCATAAGTAAAAAAAAAAAAATGAAAAAGCACAGAAAATGCTAGTGCTAGTACCTTTACAAGAGGTGAAGGGAAACTTATCCAAAGCTCTTATCTATGTATTTTTAAACTGTGGGATGTCCTACTATGGCACCATCAAATATAAGAGATCTTTGATGGATAAACCTAGCAGAAAAAGCAGCAATTCAAGGAATGTAGTGAAATCATGTCTTTTTTTTTCAGCCGTGTTCACAGGTCAGTATTTGAGATCCTCCATGAAAACTTGACAATGTCTCTGGAGATGCTGCAATGTAGCCTTGCGAACATAGATAAAGCAGTGATTTCAATATATTCAAAGGAAACTACTTCTGCTTTTATCGACTGAATCGAGACCCCCATGTTAGGTATTTGGACAGTTCTGCACCCATATATGCAAATCGTCAAATTACTGTGCTGCTCTATTCCTTTGCATATCTGTATACAAAGTTTTGTAGATATTGTAGAATGGAGTGCTTACAGGGAATGACTTCATTACTCTTAGAATTATAATCTGATTCCACGCTGCATTTTACTGGGCCTTTAAAGACATATCAACCAGTTATGTAAACATTTTAATGTATCAGCATCATCATGTTATTTCTGACTTTATAAAAATACCACATTTTAAGTAACGCTCTCCGAGAATTAAAACTGAAGTCATTATTGGTGTCTTTTTTTTTTTTTTTTTAACAAGATCGGGGGTGTCACACCACATGTGGAATCACTGGATAGAGCTGTGTTTTTGATGCCCAGGAAGAGAACATGATGTCATCATTCTCTACCAGTAGTGAGCAGTTTCAGTGCTTTCTGGAGGTTCTCTACGGCCGTGTTGACATCTTCATACTGTAAAGCACTACCAGCATATTTGCAGAATTTCTGGGCTCTGGCAAAGTCTTCAGGAGTCAATCGGGTCCCACCTAAAATCAAAAGGAATAAACATTAATATAAGTAATTTTCTTGATTTGTGCCTTATTACCTAGAAGGTAAATGCAAATATTACTATTAGTTGGTCAATATTACATGTCGCTCATCAAGATGCACTACACTAATAAAGGGTCCTGCAGTACAAACACAACTTTCCATTGGATGATCCTTCACCATATTGTCTGTCAAACTCCTTTTATGTAGCTTTTATTAATTTCCCTGCAGTTCAGCCTTTTGTCTGCTTCTCATCAAATGCTTTGTTAATTTCACATTTCACTCTTCCTGTGACCATATGAATATGGTGCCAGTACCAGCAATACCTGCTCGGAGGGCAGCACAATTATCCTTTTCTTTATATTTTTCTAAATAACTAGGAGACTCTTAAGTATACAGACAAGGAGGCTAAACTGTAAAATTCTACATTATAACTGCATGACAGTAGTAGCAGTAGTAGTAGTAGTAGTAGTAGTAGTAGTAGCAGTAGTAGTAGTAGTAGTAGCAGTAGTAGTAGTAGTAGTAGTAGTAGTAGTAGTAGTAGTAAGTAGTAAATCCAGCTGAATTTGTGTCTTACTTACAGAGAAGAGAAAAACACAGACGGCCCAGAAACTTGATTTGGCTATAGTACATGGTCTGATACCACCAAAATAAATGCGAAGACAAGTTAAAGGGTTTTTCTGGGACTTTTTAATTTATGATCTAACTTTAGGATAGGTTATCACTTGAAGTTCCATAGGGGTCGGATACCTGGGATCCCTGTGAATCAAAAATGGTTGAAGCAGCAGCAGTGTTCCCTGAGCCCAACTTCACAGGCCATTTGACATTGCGTTCACTCATCACAGGGTCTTTTTGCAGCTCAGTCCCATTAAAGTAAATGAGCTGAGCTGAAATACCTACTAGAGCCAATGCATAAATGTACAGCGCTGTGCTTGGATAATACTGAAGAGGCTGTAGCACTCACACTGCAGCCTGTTTAAACAGCTGATCGGCTGGAAGCCCAAGTTTCAGACCATTGCCAATCATTAATGGAAGACTTTACCTTTAAGCTATAGATGACTTGTCATCAAGGACCCTGCCTGTTTCAGCCATAAAGAGACTTATGATGAAGATATGTTTATCTGTAAACATTTGTTAGTCACTTTTCATTAACCTTTCAGGAGATTGGCGCTCATTTTCTCTTGGTTTAGCAATGCGTATCCATATGTTCTTCATTTATATGATGATTGCAATTAGTTTTCTTAGTCAGTTCAAAGACTGCGCTGACATTTATGACAACCATATTATGTAATGTACTGAGCATATCGGACATCTGCAATTCCTGCATTTCTGCCATGGCTGTACAGTCAACCACATTTGCAAGCTAGAAGGTCACTGTATGGTAAGTCAAGTGCTAGCTGGACATGAAAGGTTAAAATGGTGGAGTACTGATTAAGTGCAATTGATATCTCTTGCTTAGATCAACATTCAATATAGGTATGTGATCTTTGTTATCACCTAGGCAAGATCGCTTTGTCTCCGCGCCACTCTCTAGTTACAGAATGACTTTTAAAACATAGATGCTCATATTGTCTACTTTTCTTTTAAAATGAGAAAGCCAATACCTTTGAGAAAGGCTTGTCCTTCAGGTGTGACAGATGAAGGAAGCTTTTATTCTCTAGTAAATGTAACAACTCGCACAGTGAAGGGAAGCTATGCCATGTGCGCAAGACATTACGCCCTAAAGCCCTTTTCCCATGCATGTTCTGCTGGGTCTTTTCTTATAAAGAAATGTGAATGGGATATGAACAAATCCAATGAAAAGTGTAATATACACTATATAAAATGCTTCAAGCCCACAGCTACAATGTCCATAACATGCAAGGATATGATTGACTGCTTGGAATATTTCAATGAAGAGGCCTTTGTGTATCTATGGAAAGAGCTTTAGGCTTCTTGCCATTTCTGTTTTTACTAAACAGAATTGCTAAAATACATTATTGTTTCCACTGCAAATCTTAGCTTTCTTCTAATGTTTTTCATGTTCATGTTTTTCAATCTAAATAATGTTATTAATCAAAGCGTTTTCAGGGATAGTCAATCCATAACAGTGGATCAGGTAAAATAGATAAAGCTGAAATACCCCACACGACAAATATAAAAAGCATATGAAACTCTAAGGTATAGACCTGTGTAAATAACGAAAAGGTGACAGTGCTCACATGAATGCTGCAGCTAAAAGGTTGGTAAAACCCCCCATTGATCTGACATTGTGGGCCTATCCTATGGATGCAAAAGTTAAACTGGATGCACAATAATAAAAAAAAAAATTATATATATAATCTCTATCTATCTATAAAGTTTCAAAGTTGCAATGTTCATTCATTCCTTCATTTGCAGACCCACTGATATCCAGTTTGCAACCTACTTATAGTTTAAGACTTGGATGATGTTGGTAGGTCCCCTCAAATAATATTCTTTGCACACAGAGGATTTGTTACTGCCTTTACAGTCCTATGCTGTTTTTTCATATTGTATATATGGATACAGCCCCCCTCAAAATATTCTCTGAACTGTGCAGGTACAGACACTGCACTACAATATCTTACAGGATTTTCAACACTGTGATATTCTGTAAAGCAGACAGATGAAATCAGGAGTTGTCATCAGCAGCACAGCCAACTATCTCATATATAACTATATCTTAGGGATATGACAGCAGGAACCACTGCAGATGCTGATATTGAAGTAGCAGCAGAAATACTCACCTTCACAGCACACCAGTGGAGATAGACAACACTGCTGTTTAGGAAACCAAAGCCAATTTAAGGACTGCTGGTGGTCCCAACAGTCAAAAAATGCTTCAGTTCAATCCTGACCCTGGAACCAGCTGTATTCGCTTAAAGTATAACTAAACTTTTAAACAACTTTTGATTTTCTGACAGTATTTGTGTCATTAATAAATTTTGTGATACACTAACAGATTCTGGCTCCTTTCTGTGAAATCTTTATTCTTTCCCTATTGAGAGTTGTTCCCTGCTTCTTATTGTGTTACACACACAAGTCTGTGTGTAACATTGGGATATGTATATGCAACTGCATGTAAATATCGCAATCCCGACTGTGTTTTCAACCAGTGAAATATCTGGAAATACAGAATTGTACTCTTAATGTCATATGAAAGATGAGAACCTCCTCTTTCGTACAACACCAGAAGCAAGTTTCTATGATTTATAATGACCAAGATAGTTAAACTATTTGAAGTGACCCCTCAATGCCTACTTTCCTTGCTTTACACATGCAAACCCATACACAGTTGGAATGTTAAGTTATGTTTTAAAGTGGTTTTCCTACAAAAATAACCATATTTAAATGGGAAGACAATTAAAGGTTTTTGCAGATATAAATTATTAAAAATTAAAGATAAGTTAAAGATTTTCGCTAATCATCTTAGTGGTGTCAGCCTTTTGTCTTGACTGGTTGCCAATGGATATGATCATGAAGGCAGGAATTTTCTATGGTCTGAGACTTGTCAGAAACTAAGTTACAGTGGCTGAGTTACCTTCTCACGCATGCACTGCAAAATTTTTAATTACTTATATATTTGTAAAAATGTTTGCAAATGTCAATATATTTATGTTCCTGGAAATACACCTTTAAGCTCCCTAGATATTCATGGCTCCTACAGGCAAACTCACAACCTTGGAAAAAACAGGCTAGTGCTCAGAAAGATATTTATACTCCCACTTTTCACTTTCTTGGTCCTCTAGTAAAACAAATTCCCAAATATTCTGGGGGAAAAAGTGAAGAATTGTTTTTATTGACTGAACTTACAGTGCCCTGCGAAAGTATTCCGCCCCCTTGAACTTTTCAACCTTTTGCCACATTTCAGGCTTCAAACAGAAGGATATAAAATTTTAATTTTTTGGTGAAGAATCAACAAAAAGTGGGACACAATTGTGAAGTGGAACGAAATTTATTGGTTATTTTAAACTTTTGTAAAAAATAAAAAACTGAAAAGTGGGGCGTGCAATATTATTCGGCCCCTTTACTTTACAGTGCAGAAGTTCAGTGAGGATCTCTGAATGATCCAATGTTGTCCTAAATGACTGATGATGATAAATATAATCCACCTGTGTGTAATCAAGTCTCCGTATAAATGCACCTGCTCTGTGATAGTCTCAGGGTTCTGTTTAAAGCGCAGAGAGCATTATGAAGACCAAGGAACACACCAGGCAGGTCCGTGATACTGTAGTGGAGAAGTTTAAAGCCAGATTTGGATACAAAAAGATTTCCCAAACTTTAAACATCCCAAGGAGCACTGTGCAAGCGATCATATTGAAATGGAAGGAGTATCAGACCACTGCAAATCTACCAAGGCCCGGCCGTCCCTCTAAACTTTCATATCAAACAAGGAGAAGACTGATCAGAGATGCAGCCAAGAGGCCCATGATCACTCTGGATGAACTGCAGAGATCTACAGCTGAGGTGGGAGAGTCTGTCCATAGGACAACAATCAGTCGTACACTGCACAAATCTGGCCTTTATGGAAGAGTGGCAAGAAGAAAGCCATTTCTCAACGATATCCATAAAAAGTCTCGTTTAAAGTTTGCCACAAGCCACCTGGGAGACACACCAAACATGTGGAAGAAGGTGTTTTGGTCAGATGAAACCAAAATCGAACTTTTTGGCCACAATGCAAAACGATATGTTTGACGTAAAAGCAACAGAGCTCATAAACCTGAACACACCATCCCCACTGTCAAACATGGTGGTAGCAGCATCATGGTTTGGGCCTGCTTTTCTTCAGCAGGGACAGGGAAGATGGTTAAAATTGATGGGAAGATGGATGGAGCCAAATACAGGACCATTCTGGAAGAAAACCTGTTGGAGTCTGCAAAAGACCTGAGACTGGGACGGAGATTTATCTTCCAACAAGACAATGATCCCAAACGTAAAGCAAAATCTACAATGGAATGGTTCACAAATAAACGTATCCAGGTGTTAGAATGGCCAAGTCAAAGTCCAGACCTGAATCCAATCGAGAATCTGTGGAAAGAGCTGAAAACTACTGTTCACAAACGCTCTCCATCCAACCTCACTGAGCTCCAGCTGTTTTCCAAGGAAGAATGGGCAAGAATTTCAGTCTCTTGATGTGCAAAACTGATAGAGACATACCCCAAGCAACTTGCAGCTGTAATCGCAGCAAAAGGTGGCGCTACAAAGTATTAATTTAAGGGGGCCGAATAATTTGGCATGCCCCACTTTTCAGTTTTTTATTTTTTACAAAAGTTTAAAATATCCAATAAATTTCGTTCCACTTCACGATTGTGTCCCACTTGTTGTTGATTCATCACCAAAAAATTAAAATTTTATATCCTTATGTTTGAAGCCTGAAATGTGGCAAAAGGTTGAAATGTTCAAGGGGGCCGAATACTTTCACAAGGCACTGTATGGTGTTCACATTTTAGTGTATGTTAATAGTTTCAATAATAATATAAGGGAATGTGTGCCAATTGTATATGTTACTTATATAGGGAACACTGCTTAGCAGGCATATTTACAAATTAACATACACCTAGATCTGCCCTTATATACATTTTTATAGGTTTCCAAACAAACTTGCGAGCCTGGTTGACTGGCACCTAACTAGAAATAAGAGGCGTTTGTGAAAACAAAACAGCAATTCAGCACTGGTACTGTAAAAATAAGATTAGTTTCTTCCAGTAAGAGCTGGATTGAAGCCCTGCTTATTTTTCAAAGAATGAGTTTTTCTGCTGTGTTGGCTGTTGAGCTCCCAGCAGGTAGAGAAGCACACAGACTAGACTGTCTCAGATACTTAGATGTGCAATTGCGCGTATGTCAGTAAACAACTTCGCCTCTAGGAGCATCATGAAAAGTTGCATCTTGCGTTTTACTGAACTGTTAGAAAATGTGTATGGATATACACATTTTATGTACACCTGTACAGCCATACAATGTATAGCATATATCTAAATACAATATTCAAAGGGGTTTTCTGGGGATATACAATATTCATTTGGTGGAGACCCACACTGCACCAATGAGCTGTCTGAAGGGGCAACATTTCTTTATTTATTATGCTTACTTGTATAGCGCCATCATATTCCGCAACGCTTTATAGACATGGTCAGTCACTGTCCCATATAGGGCTCACAATCTACATTCCCTATCAGTTTGTCTTTGGAGTGTGGGAAGAAACCAGAGTACCCGGAGGAACCCCACACAAACACGGGGAGAACATACAAACTCCTTGCAGATGTTGTCCTTGGCAGGATTCGAACTCAAGACTCCAGCGCTGCAAGGCTGCAGTGCTAACCACTGAGTCACCGTGCTGCCCAATGGTGCTTCGTTGAGCGTTTTTACCTTTTCATAGTTTACATCAATCTGTATACTTGTGTAATGGCATTAGTGCAGAGTACTGGAGTTTTGTCCATAAGGAAAGAAGCTGCAATACCATAGCCCAGAAGTACAAATAAAAGATTAGACGTAAACTTTGCTCTAACATTAAGGTTTGAATGGTCACGTCATATGAGGAAAGTTAGTAATTCCACATATAATTGTGAATTTAGAGAATGAGGGGGCACAGCTTTTGGTTCAAGGCAGTGCAAGATAATGCCCCTGCAGGATTTGGTGGTAGTCGAAGGTGTGACGGGCTTTATAAAGGGTTAATGCTCATTCAGATCATGTATTTCCTGTTAATTTTTTTTTTATTTAAGGACCCGAAAGTGAGGTCTACCATGTCTTCCAGAAATACAGATCTAAGAAAGAACTATTTTCTAACATTATAGTCAATGTATAACGGCTGCTAAGAGCTTGTGTGTCCATTTGCATACATTACTACTGATTCATTAAATGGATTCATTAAGCAGGTTCATTAAACATGTTCATTAAAATCTGACTGGGTTTTTAAATGTCTTACTAATAAACCACAATGTTCAGGATTACTTTTATTAATGTGGAATGTTGTTTCAGGGATCTGTGCGATTACAGGAAGGAATTTTTGACTAACTTTACTTAAAAGAGTTTTCCCATGAAAGACCTTTAGGGTTTATCCATAGGAGCCCCTCAGCCTCCATGCAACCCATCTGAGAAGACTTTCAGTTATGGTCAGGTTTTATGGAAATAGCATAACTCTGAGATACGCAGTTTCCATAACTCCCATGCTGAAATTCTTCCCAAGGAGGTTGTAGCCTGATAAATGGCAGGGCATGGAGGCTGGGGAGATTCATTACAGAGATAGGTCACAAGAGCAGGGTAACAGGAGGCAGGAGCAGGGTCGCCCCGGAGTGGTACGGGGTCCAGCGCCAGCTGGAGATGGCTGGGGCCCCACAGCACCATGATAACAAACGGGGAAAGCCTGGTTACCCGACCGCTATACACAGTCTTGCCCAGGGGAGGTAAGAAAAAAATGAATACTCACTTCTCCTGAGCTTCCGATGATTCCCATCATCCTCTTCGGGGCTCTTCTGGCCTGTGACTGAGGTCACGTGCCCCAGAAGTCACGTGGGGCACATTGGTGTAATGACATCAGCGCACCCCACATAACCGCTAAGATCCAATCACAGGCCCCAGCAGTGACATATGGGGCATGTGACCTCAGTTGCAGGCAGAAGAGGACCGAAGAGGATGCTGAAGACAGCCGGGTGGAGCAAGGATGCTCACAAGAGGTGAGGTAAGATGAGTATAATTGTTTGTTATTTTCCATCACCTCCCCTGGGCCTCCGATTATACACTGGGGTCTGAGGCAACCCCAATGGATAATAATAGAAACAGGCAACTGTGGAGTATATTATATTGTGTGGGGGCCACTGTGGGGAGTATATTATACTGTGTGGGGGGTCCACTGGGGTGAGCATATTATACTGTGTGGGGGCCACATGTGGAGCATATTATACTGTGTGGGGGCACTGTAGGGAGCATATTTGGCAACAGCTGCAGAGCCATGCAGGTTGTGCAAAACTGCTGTCCCCATACAAGAGTGTTGTATAACCTGCGGCCCTCTAGCAGCAGATCCCCCCAAGCATTTTTTTTTCCCTATTTTCCTCCTCTAAAACCTAAGCGCATCTTATGGTCCGGTGCGTCTTATAGTCCGAAAAATACGGTAACTATGTAATTCAGTTGATGGCACTAAAGTAGCAAAAGTGGGTATCCTTCGATATTGTTTTTAGTGAGCACGGTGGCTCAGTGGTTAGCACTGCAGCCTTGCAGCGCTGGAGTCCTGGGTTCAAATGCTGCCAAGGACAACATCTGCAAGGAGTTTGTATGTTCTCCCCATGTTTGCGTGGGTTTCCTCCGGGTACTCTGGTTTCCTCCCACACTCCAAAGACATACTGATAGGGAATGTAGATTGTGAGCCCTATATGGGACAGTGACTGTCAATATCTGTAAAGCGCTGTGGAATATGATGGCGCTATATAAGTAAGCATAATAAATAATAATAATAAATAGATAGAATACTCACTTTGTATAGCAAATAATTTCAATAATTGCACTATAATAGGGAACTGCTTTACAATTCTCTCTTCTTATTAATGTGGCTGCAAACTACAGTAAAACTTCACTTTAAAGTCAGAGATCCAAAAGCAGACTATTAGTATCACCACCATTGTCTAAGCTCGTAACACTTCATTCAGGATGGCAATTCTTAATACAAACGCTCACAAGCAGACAAACTTATGTTAAAGGATTGCTTTTAGGATTCCATATATAGTTCCCTAAAGTAACATAACAATTTGTAAGAATTGCGGCTAGACTGTAGTATGCTCAGTATTGCTGGTAACACTTCATTTAGCAGCAAGGAAGGGAAATGCTTTGCATTGTGAATTCACCGGCAGTGTAAAACAATGGGCAGTTCTGTAGGAATTGAATTTGTTTGGAATTTAACATAAAATAAACTCTCAAATATAGTTGTCTGTGTTCAAATGATTTTCCACTACATCATCTGTAAAAGGGAAGTCAAAGAATATAATTTAGTTATGATTTTAAAATAGTAACAAATCAGTGGTATAACTAAAGTCTTGTGGGACCCCCTGCAAACTTTTGCCCGGGGCCCTCTAGCCCCTCCCTACAGAAAATTCTTGATAGTGATGGTTACGGGTGCTGCAGCGGTATCTCAGATGCTAGAAAGGGATACAACTTTCGTAACCACAACTGCAGTTATCAAGAATGTGATGAGTGAGCAGCGCAGCACCCAGCATATAAAAACAATACTGGGAGCTGCGTGCTTTGGGAAACAACTGATCTGCATGGTCCTAACAGTCTAAGAGATATTAAGAGATCAGTGGGGTCCAACACCTGGGGCCCCAGCTGATAAATTCTTTGAAGTTACTGTGGTGCTTTTGTGAGCGCCGTGTCTCCTTCCCTATTTACATTGCACAGCATCAGTTTTATAATCACCAAACAATGTTATTACAGCCTGTAATAGTGCATGGCTGCTATAAAACAGATGGCATGTGAGGTGTATATTGAAGGGGCCCCACACAGTATTATATGCTCCAGAGTGGCCCCCACACAGTATTATATTCTCCACAGTTGCTCCCACATAGTATTATATGCTCCACAGTGGCCCCCCACAGTATTATATGCGCCACAGTGGCCTCCACACAGTATTATATGCTGCACAGTGGCCACCACACAGTATTATATGCTCCACAGTGGACCCCACACAGTATTATACTCTCCATAGTGGCCCCTATACAGTATTATATGCTCCCAACAGCTCCCCTCAGCTCCAGTGCTATTATTACACTCTGAGGTCTTCTCAGACCCCAGAGTATAATAATCGGAGGCCCAGGGAAGGTGAATAAAAATAACAAACACTGATACTCTCCTTGTTTCACCTCTCCTGGGCATCCTCAGTCAGTCCGACTGTCTTCAGCTTCTTCGGCCCTCTTCAGATGTCCCTGCTGAGGCCTGTGATTGGTCCTCAGCGGTCGTGTGGTGGCGAACTGATGTCATTACGCCACTGCACCCCATGTGACCGCTGGGGGCTAATCACAGGCCTCAGTCACATGACGGAACTGCCTTGGGAAGGATGCTGAGCCCAGGAGAGGTGTGTCGCTGATATTCAGAAGAAGATCCGGGGGAATGCTGAAAACAGTGTCATCAATGACTTGACCGGTCAAGCCTGTAGAAGTGTGGTAAGCGCAAAACGACCTGTTGCTGTCTGTTTGTCCACAGCTGAATACCTGTCTGCACTGTGTTCAATAAAAGGAGTTTTTGTATCCGGAGTTGTGTGCCCCTACCCTACTCTCTTTGTTTGTATTTATTATTTTAAGTCACCTCCCCTGGGCTGGCATCTATTGGAAAGGGGAACAGCGACATGTCGGGGCCCCTTTTCATTTACAATATGTATAGCAGTCGGGGAACCAGCCTTTCCCCGACCGCTATGATAGTGGTCCAGGGCCCAGGCGATCGTTACGCAACTGGTAACAATCCAATTACTTGAAGAGTCATAAAAGCGGAACTTCACATGAAACTGATAGCTGAAGTACAATTCTACAGGACAGAAGAGAAAACTGACAATACTACACTAATAATTCCTTGAAAATTATATAAATTAAAGAAGCAATAATGAATTCTCGAAGGGATAAATCGATAATCCCTTTGTATAGTATTGTTCATTCAATTAACTGCATTCACTTTCCAGAGGCATCTGACCTTAAAAGATTGTTTGCCACATACTATTTTTATGATTTTATAAACAGTAAAATTTTAGAAAGATCACAAAAAGGTAAAAAATTTAATTCCAGTAATTTTTGGGAACAAACCTAACAATGAAACAGCACTGTATATGACATACTATAACATTAGTTAAAGCTATAAGAATTAAAAATAATAATAAACTAAAAATCTGTAAATTTTGTACAAAACAGACACTAAAAAAATAATTAAAAAGGACCTTTCACCACCTCCATCAACTCCAACTCTTTACATCCTTGAATATGCGCTGCTAGAGTCCTTACCACTCCAGTGAAATCAGTACTGTTAGTTTTCAACACCCAATATGCTAGTCTTGCTTTCTACTGTCAGGTAGGAACAGATGTTGAATCATAAAATGTTTGGAAGGTTAAAACGTATGTAAATTAGCATAAGTAGTCACGGGGGGGGGGGGGGGGGGGAGGGGGGAGTTGCTTCAGCCTAATCACACCCGCTTGCTAATCACATCTCCTGGGTATGATTGACATACCCAAGAGGTGTTATTAGCCAGGGCACAATGTGACTAGTCTGAAGATCCTCCCCCTCTCACCGTGACTACTTAGAATAATTTGCATATCACTTTTTAAGCTTTCAAACATTTATAACATCACTTTGCTGCAACAGAAAAGATTACAGCGGGCACCAATGAGAAGGAAATTACTTTATCCTGTATGTGATGGGGCCAGCTTTGGGTGGAAAAACCACTAGACAGCTTCCCTTTAATAACTCAGGGTAGTTTGGGTGTTATGGTGCTGCGAATTTTTTTTTCAGATTTTCCATCTCTGCCTTCGAAAATGTATAATTTTTTATTTTTCTTTTGACATAGTTATATGAAAGCTTATTATTTGCCTGTACTTTGTGAGTTGGCACCATTTTGGGGAACGTGTAATGTTTTTATTAGCTTTAATTAACTTTTTGAGGAATCTGTGTGAAAACATAATTCTGGATTATTGATTGATTGGCCTCCAGGTTGCCATGGTCATGGCAACCCCTTGGACCCCACAATCTTATTGTGGGGGACCAGAGGGGCTGAAGGGGCGGTGATCACTATTGATCATGGAATCTCAGGGGTTAAGCTGCCAGAGTCAGAGCACTTTCCAACTCTGACAGCTAGTCCCGGGTCTGCTACAGAACGACGCTGAACAGTAATTATATGCTCAGTGTAATATAATAGTACAGAGCTGAGCAGGAAGGGATTGTCCAGTGTCAGAACATGATGTTTTGCCAATAAAATACAATTTAAGTTAGTAATGTACTTTAAAGATGAAGTCTGCCTCATTCTCAAACCTCCCACTCTGTTCCTGGAAGATCCACTTCCATGTTCAATCTAGAGAAAGGAGCTTCCTCTTTTCTCTGTGTCGGTGACGTGTAAGAAGGGAGTTGGCTGTCAGATTACGTAATGTTGCAAAGCCAGCCCCCTTCCTGGTCTACTGATCATCTGCATCTTTTATATTACATAAAAATGCAATTACCTGACCACTGACCTACAGCACAATTAGACAGGGTAATGATCGTGCATGAGCGTTCTCAATCTCTGCATGAGCTGTTATAGATGAATTAAGAACCTGTTACCCTGCATTAGTACAGTACAGGACGAGCGCCAATCGACGATAAACATGTTGATCAACTCTCGGTTGCTTTGGACTGATGCAAAAGTAAATGGACCAAGGATCATTGCCGAGCAATGTTCTATAGATAATCTGCCTCTTTTACACTGCATAAAAGAAGAAATTCAGCTTGTTTTGTGCTGCCTGGTTGGCAGACTGGCAGCACAATTAGAGAGGGTAATGATCGTGTATGAGCGTTCTCCATCTCCACATGAGCTGTTATGGATGACTTAAGGCCCTGTTACCCTGCTCCAGTGCAGCACAGGACGAGCGCCAATCTATGATAAACAGATACAGCCAGCTTGTTGCTTTCTCGGCCGATTGGCAGCACAATTAGACAGGGCAGTTAGAGGGTGGCAGTATTTCTAGGAAGAATTGTTCCTGATAACTGCCCTAATTTTTGGGCTGTGCAATAAGACCTTTAGCTATTCCCCACTCAGCCGTCCAACCTTCAAGAATGGCTCCAACACAGAGAAGGAATCTCCATAACTATGGAAGTGGAAGCTATGAGAATCCATAACTGCAAAACACTATGCACAGTACAAACAGAAGTTTTTGCACAAAATGCTAAGGAGAACCTGTCACCAAGTGCTAAATGCTATGCACCATTTTATTGCCACTGGGCCCTTAATTTGCCTTTTTTTATATATTCAAATCTGTCCACCAGTTCACAAAATATGGCTCCTGAAAGGTTATATAGCTCTTGTTCTCCAAGGGGGAGGTAACGCTCAGAGAAAATGTATTATATAGAAAGTGTCCTGCTATATACAACTGTCATTTCTACGGACCGCAGAAATGTAAGGTCCAACATAAGCCCTCTACTGCGTCACCTTCATTCTGGTTAATGAAGTACAAAAACTACTTTAGGACTCACTCAGGGATTTTTGTACATACTGTACTAGAGAAGAAGAGACCTCAAAATGTGGATGTACTAACCAAAGTCCCTTGTCGGACAAGACAAAAAAAAAATGTCTAAAGTGATTAATACATTTGATGTCAGACGTGTAAGACAGTTTTTTTGTTCCAAACTAAGCCAGAATTAGTAAATCTGTCCCATATTGCTATAAACTTTCCACTAGTGTTTTAGTCCCAGGTTTGAAAAAAAAAAAAAAAAAAAAAAAAAAGTCCTGCAAAAATGTCCTAAATGAAAACAGCATTTGGGGAGATTTCTCTCAAATTATCTTCAAATAAAAGAGGAAGATTTGGCCTTAACATTATAATATATATATATATTATACATATATACTGTATCTATAAGTTTTTTTTTTTTTTTTGCCCCAAGGGGCATCTGAAACATGAAAGAGTTGGAGTCATCAGGTCTACAGGAAAGACATGACAAGCCAATGCACAACTACTAGATCACTAAGATTTTACATGTGGTTTGGGTTTCTACGCCAGAATACACATGTCACATCAGCAATGCTGAAATAAAAGTGCTTTAATGAAAGCTGAAACAAGAGAATGAGGCAGGGGTGCATACAATCACATCTTTATATATGTGTGCCATATGTCATCTAGCATCTCTACTACATGTTTTGAGTTCTTAGAGTGACGTAACCTTTCCAATACAATCAAATATACAGAAAAAACAAAAGTCATTTTTTAAAGGTGCAGTGTAGCTTTTGGGGGTTCTGGCTGCATGTTGCAGTTGCACTTGTGATCAGCTCATATCAGAAGGAAAAATGTGGGGGAACCCTGCAGCACTACAGACATGGCTTTCAGAATTCAAATCTGGCTTCAATATACAAATATTTCTTAAAGATGATGTTCAGTGATACATTATTACATATGATTCAGAATTATTATTCAAGACCAGTTTATGAAGGCGTAGTAGCTGGAGCTGGACTGTGGGAAAATAAAGAAGTCTGAAGTCTGGTTTCCCAAATCCACAGCACTGTCCCAGACTGATCAGATGATAGCCTTCTATTAAAGGGGCTATGCTACAAGGTAAGAATGGGACTTTTACCCGGCTGACCACTCAGCCTGACTGCAACCAATTGAGAGAATGAGATTGCCGGAGATACTGAAGTGAACGAGTGCGCCAGATATAGCCGAGTGCTTTACTTTGTGTCTCTGGTGCTCCAAATGAAGTGAATGGGAACGCTGTCCATCACCAGTCATGTCCACATTCAGCCTATCTTCTTCATGCTGAATGCACTAGGGAAGTGGAGGACCCCCATTCTCAGGATCAGTGGGGGTCTCAGCTGTCAGACCCCTAGCAATCAGATATTTATCCTCTATCCTATGGATAGATAAGTTTTGTGGCATAACCTCTTTAACATTACACAATCCCCTTTAACCATGCTGGCCGGAGTCTGTCACCAGAACAGTCCTTACTGAACTATAAGCACAGTCAGATAGCTGGGGTTCAAGTGAATAAAATTCTTCCTAATCATTGCCTCTGTTGCTAAGATATTAGTTTTTTCCTAATATGCTAATGAGATGTTCGGTGTACAAGGGGATCAATCATTGCATAAAAGAGCAACCTCCCTGCTATGACTGACAGTGCCAGGGAGTGTATATGTCAACCATAGCAAGGAGAGATGGGGAGATAGAGGGACTGAGAGCTGGAAAGCATAGCTCTTTGGTGCAATGACCCGCAGCTTATTAGCCTATCATGAAGAAAGCTAATATTTCATTAACAGAGGCAGCGATAGCAGAAGATCATTTTATTCAAGTGAACCCCGGCTATGTGACTGTGCTTATAGTTCAATAGGAACTGTTCTGGTGACAGACTCCCTTAAACAAGTAAGAACTTCATCTTACTTTATAGGGTATAAAACGGTTTATAGGATTTGTAGCCTTGCTGATGTATGGACATCAGTGAGCACTCAGGGCGTACTTTACAGTCAACAAGCAGATAACCTCTACTATCTTATTTTAGTATTTATATATTGTTATCATCTGGGTGGTTGGTATCATGGTATGAAGGAGTAAAAAATAATACCAGTTACAACCAGTTAATATTTTCAGCAGAATCTGTGGAAGGTCACTGATGTTTTGCTACTGAAAAACTGAATGGCTGAAATGAAAAATGCCAATGCCTGGCATATAACTAACCATGTAGAATAAAATCTGTGGATTGTAAATCCTATGAAATAAGTGTAAATCCCACAAAACCTGCACAGAATGATGGTAGCTCATCTTTTGGAAAGGGTCTGAACTCCCTTAAAAAAGCAGTAGTATACTTTAAGCATAATAAAACCACCTCCTCAGTGTACGACATACTGTAGTATAGAGAAAGAAACAAACATAGACCTGAAATCCTCTTATGATAAGTGAAAAAAGCATAAATCAAGAATAATAAAAGCATGAGAGAAGTATGCTAAGTGAATGGCTGCAAACTTAAAAGTAAAGACTGTATTGGGAGCTAAAAACAAACTGTATTCATGTCTGAATTAAAATGTTAGAACACCATAATAATAATAATTGTGTTACACCCTGTGTAAACCATCCACCCACGTGTCCATTAAAAATACCCAAACTTTGTCCCCCCTCTGGCTGCCAGAAGCAGGTAGGACAATGTATATTAAATAGATGCTGGGATACTCTGTGCACTTATTTTGCAGTGCAGAACAACAAGCTCAGTGTTCCAACCAAGTGGCCACCATATAAAATACCCAACATCTGTCGTAATTTTACAGTATACTTTCTGTACCAATTCCTTAGGGTATGATCACACAGAGTTTTTTGCAGGCTCATTTCAATAGGAGTCAATAGCAGTTGACTTGAGTCAGTAGCGACTTGACCTATCTTCAGGCAGATTCTGCCTTGAAAAACCCATTGAAATCAATGGGAGGCAGAAAAAAACGCAACGTGATTTTTTGATGCGTTTTTTTGTGTGTTTTTTGCAAAAACTGCAAGCGTTTTTTTAAAGGGAAGTTTCCAGGTCCATACAGTGTGCTGGAGCAAAAAAGTGCAACAAAAACCGCGGTGAAAAATGCGACAAAAAACGCATCATGTAAGAAAAACCATTTCCTAATTCCTGAAGCAGATTTTTTCAGCCTGCAAAAAACTCCGTGTGAACATACCCCTACTGTTTTCTACATCTCTGCTTGCAGTTCTGTTTATGTCCAGTAGACAAAAAAACCCCAAAAAACACTCCATGGTCATGTGATGGACACAGGTGCACAGCTCATTGTAACGAGCTGCACCCCTGTGTACCCATCCCATGACCATTGACTGTCCATCACATGACCATGGACTTTTTTTTTTTTTTTTATTAAATCTCCTGGATATAAACAGAGCTGGACAGCAAGCAGAGGTGTAGAAAACTGTGAGGAATTGATACTGAAAGTATATATTGGAAAATTGTATAACTTTTCATTATACAAACAATAACATTTATGTATTGAGACTGGAAAACCCCTTTAATACAATTTTTTTACTGGACTCTGTAAGATGGAAAACATAGTATATTAAGGTTTTCCATCTTTTCTCTACTACTCCCAATATACATAGGACAAAACTGCAATATGAACACAGCCTAACCAAGCAAGACAAGACATTTGACCTGTGTATGCATCTATGAAAGAACATGACCTACAACACTGGATGCAACTCAAGAACTGTACAAGATAAAACAATATTCCCTATTCACAAAAGATATTCAAACCTTGAGATTTTCTTCTCTATATTAAATTTTGTTCCAAATGAGAGCCTATTCTTGAAGTAAACCAAATGTCATACAGAGGAGAATATACAGCAACTTTTGTGCAAAGACCCATTATTTAAATACAATAGCATGTGTAAATCTCTTAAGAAAACTTCAAGACATGATGACATAATCTAGGGCTAGTTCAGAGAAAACAGATTATTTCCCATTAGAAATGGCACAAATCCAGTATCTGAGATCCAAGAGTGTGAGGTCATACATATCTACATTTCTAATAAGACCCTGTAAGAATGACTGGAAAAAAAACATACAAGATTTAGCAGTTGAGAAAAAACTCACGACTATATCACTGTGGATCATGTATAATAACGTAATAATAACGTCTATTCTTAAGAGGTTAAAGAGGTTTTTCTAAGAAGTCATGTATTTTGGATAATCAAAAAACGATCAGCTGATTTGGGTGCTGGAAGTTGTATACAGGAATATACAATATATGAATTGTATTATTCTGAACTTCTGTATTTATTATCTGGACACCTTGAAGCTTTATTGTTATTATATGAGTTGAAAGTCTGTCTTGTCTCCCAAGACAGATTTAGCAGTGAATTTGCAGTGACTGTGCAGTTTAGGAAGGCGGTAGAGGAGGAAAGGAGTCTGAAAAGTGGAGAAAAGGCTATTTTTTGCAAATAAAATACATCAAAGTTTTTTCACTTGTACTACTGATTTATACAAAGTAGACAACCTACTTAGGCTTAACTGGCCAAAAGATCATTTCATTTTAGCCCTAGCCTTCCCATTCAGTAAGATTTATTTAGTTGATCTCAACATAAAAGCCATCACTCATATTCCTGCAAGCACTGCTAGATGGAGTGCTACTATGAAACTAAGCAAACGCTAATACTTTTTCCAAGATTTTCACTACACGTATTTTACACAGTCAAACATTGCACCTTTATTGATAGAGATAATCATGTCTATTCTAACACAATTCATTCTTTATAGTCACCAATCTGAATAATATGTGCATTGTTTTTGCCTTATATGCAGAGATACTTTTTTTTTTTGTTATGTATGACTACTATATCACCATCAAACCATCTCCTTTAGTGTTCTTTCAATCTGCTCATTATAATGCAAAGTTCAGTATATAAAAGTACAACCTTTTCTGTTTACATCCATACCTTGTGGTTGGGCATTGTACAGTGATGGGTCTACGGAAGGTATATTTTGTGGAGATGGATGAACAACGGTATTGCTTGCTACACCTACAAAACACAATAATACAATAATTCAATGAACAAAAGCATATCACGAACATAGAATTTCATTTTAAGCAATGTAAAGCAGTGTATAAATTTACAGATAACATCAAAGCATGAAAGACATTATTTAGGGCTGTGCGGCCGGCAGAGGGCTAGCATGTGTCCCCTCTTTTTGTACAATATTTATCTGTAGTTAGAGGAGGTATAAATGTAGCATGCGACATGTAAAACTGTGGTCATACCAAGGATTACTGAGAATCACTTCTGAACAAGATCTTAAATAGTTCCCCCCGCTGCTTGCTGGGACCCAGACTGTAAATGTGCACTTATTTTACCTGTGTCTCTGGATCAAAGGGCCCGTGGCTGCCCACCTATGGGCTATGTAAGCAATGCAGAGCTGTGCCTGTCCCATTCATGGGAAACAATACGGCGGTGGCCATCCTCTTCAGCACAGCTATTTCCCAAGGATGGGACAGAAGCAGGTCTACATACATAACCCACGGAGGGACAACCAGGGGTGCTTTGACATGCAGCTCGGTGTAAAATAAGAGCATGTTTACAGCTTATTGTGTAATAGGTTATGGGGGATTAGGAAATGCTTTATTATCATATGAGCAACCCCTGACAGCGTACCATGATGCGTTCTTACCAGTAAGCCTTATATTTATTATTAAAATGTAGATCTCATTATGATCCACCATACCACCATTTGCTCTTAGACTTTATATCATTATTAGCCCACTGGATATACCAACTTTGGGCCATCTATCACCTAAACCAACTATCTAGGCTACATGGCAAAGATGTGCGTAAGAATCTTTTACATAAGCCTGTTGCAGATTCTACAGAACAGTTTATGGTCATTTCCAAATTAATAATTTTATTTACCAAGGCTCACAGAATGAAAAAAAGTTTGGAGACCTCTGCTTGACCGGTATAATCATCAAAAATTGTCACTTTGCCAAAGTCTTAATGAAGAAAAATTGGTAAACTTTGCTTTTATCTATACTACAAATTTATTGCTCTTAAATTATACTGAAATGAACTCTTACAGATTTGTGTACCAGCAGCGAGTGACATGGAAGCGGAGCTATAATTTACCAGCTATGTAGCCAATAATATTACGTGCATGATAAAAGACGCCCTCGGGCGGCACCCCTAATTAACAATAGAAGTGAAATAAATATGACCTGAACTAGTACATGAAGTATTCTTTGTAGATATCAGAAGGATTTCCCTCAGATAAAAACATTTAGTATTGTAGCAGGGATCATATCAATGTGCGCAAATGATTTAAAGCATAAACACGGGATAAGGAAAGGAAACACCTTGCTCATTTAGAAGCAAAATAAAAGTGATCATTAAAATAAAAAAGACCTAATGCCTTCCGATACATTCTTTCTTTTGGTACATTCCAAGTGTATAAAACCATCCTTTTCATTAAAAGAGGACTTGTTGCTCTCCTGACCTGCCTGTTTAAGTACTTGCATTCCCCATATATTTTCTCCAAGTAAAAATGCAAATCGTACGTAAGCATTAATGCAAGTAAAAACGCTGATAAGTACTAGGAGCCTTCTTCTGCTATTCCTACTACACATCCATTAGCAAATGGTGTCACTAGTTTTGAGTGGTTTCTATTTCAGGTTGGGATTTTCAGTTGACAATCTCATTTTAAATAAAAAAAACAAACAAACATAAAAAACACATATACAGCAAGAGCTGCACACAATGAACAAAACCGAATTCTAATCGGGTATTGTGCTCTGCAGCTGCTTTGTTAATTTGTGTGTTTTTTTTTAACTGGTTCAGACCCAACTATTTTTTCTGGTTTAGGACGCCACACATTTTCAGGTTTTTTCGTACATGCAGTTTTGAAGGCTATGAATTTTTTTCCTTTGGGTTATTCAAATAATTTTTGCAGTTTTTTTTTTTTTTTTTGGTGATAAATAAAATAAATGTATTTAGCAGCAGGACATATAGTTCCCGAAATCAATGGGAGGCGGAAAAAACGCAAAACGGTTTATTGATGCAGTTTTTTAGGCTAAGGTCCAACGTTGTGGAAACACAGTTTTTTTTGCTGCAGATTTTGCTGCGTTTTTTTTTTTTATCCAAATCCAAGAATGGCTACACAAGGAATTGGAGATATATAGGAGGCTCTTATACTTCTACCTTCTGCTCAATCCACTGCTGGCTTTGGCTCAAAAAAACCACAGCAAAATTTGCAACAGAAAAAGCTGCGTTTCCACAATGTGGGGCACCGGCCTTACAGGGAAGTTTCCAGGTCCATACAGTGTGCTGGAGCAAAAAACCATGGCAAAAAACTGCGACATAAACTGTGACACAAAACGCATCATGTAAAAAAATGTGGCAATAAACATTTCTTAATTCCTGAAGCAGATTTTTTCAGCCTGCAAAACAACTCCGTGTGAACATACCCTAATCCTAAGGCATGAGTTTTTTTTTCAATTGCGTTTTAGACACTTTCTAACAGTTTGTGTGCCTCATACGCCATGTGAGTAAGGCTTGTTGAAAAGAGTGTATATTAAATATGCTAAACTGTTAGCTAGAAATTGCGCCAACTTTTTGGAAACTGTGCCAAAATATCAGCCATTTCACCAAATATCGCCAAATTTGGACATAAGCTAAGCCAACTAATAAGTGGTGTAATGTTGGACTAGAGAGTGTTAAAGTTAAAGGCTACATTCAGATGACTGAAGTGCAAAACGGATGTGAAAATCATCCATTTTTCATGGCAGTTTTGCACGATTCCTCCATAAAAACGGACAAAAATAGGATAGGACCTATATTTTGATAGTCCGTTAAAACGGATAGTCAAAATAATGCACATGTGAATAGCCCCCATTCACTGACATTGAATTTAATACTGTCGTGTCAATATAGCTTTACTCTGCACTGAGATGGGGAATGGTAACACCAAGCTGAACAATTTTCTACTAGAAATAACAGAGGAATTCACAAGGAATTGATTTTGAATCTACTTCAATGACTACCTTGCATAGCTATAAGAAAAAAAATACTGTAGTGTCCTTTAACATTACAGGACTGTACTTAGAACAACGAGATGCAAGATCACAAACATAACCTATGTATTTGATAATAACCCATTACTGTAGCAGCCATTTTCAGTTTTCATTTCTAACTCTCCACCATCCAAAAGTTACATTTTATTTTTCTGTCTAGTGCTTATGGGGGCTTGTTTTTACGTGGCACAAACTTTACTTCCTAATGGTACCATTTAATACTCCATACAATGTACTAGGAAACGGCAAAAAAAAATCTGAATGGGGTGGAATTGAAAAAGAAAAATGCAGCAATTGCACCATTTTGTTACAGGTTTAATTTTTACGATGTTATCTGCCTGGTAAAAATGACACATTACTTTTATCCTGCAGGTCAGTGCAATCGCAGCAATATTAAAGTCATATCTTTTGTTATATTGTTAAGTCATTGAATGCAGGAAACTGCCTCATAATGTAAAGCAACCTCTCGGGTTAATTGTCTGTGATCAGAGTTGTCTCCCATCATGGACACTGTTGGCAGATCCCAGCAGTACTCCAGGCTAAAAAAGCAAGAGTCTCATAAACAGAAAGATTTTGGAGCCAAAACTAATTTTTAGTTACCTAACAGTATAATTCTCCCCTGTGGCCCTCACACATAGTCTAATGCTCCCAGTGGCTCCCCACACAGTATAATGCTCCCCAATTGAGTCAATGGCCGCCATAGAGAGTAATGCTCCCCAGTGCCTCCCACACAGTATAAAGCTCCCCAATGCGCCCCACACAGTTCTTTCATCTTTGGATTGATGAAGAGTGGCATGTAGAGGAAACCACGGCACACACAGGAGATTAGTTGCAAATATAAGACCTACACCTGACCTGAGACACTACTTCATATACAGATTTGGCTTGAAAAACGGCCGCTAAATCCATAACATCGCCAATTTGAACAATATTATTATATGCAAAGTATAAATTGGTGAATAACTTCTATTTACGTTTCTAGCGCTGTTGAGCGAATAAACTACACCCTGTACTTGCAACTAATCTCATATGTGTGCAGTGGTTTCCTCTACATGTACAGTGGGTTGAAGAACCCTACCACGTAGCACCACCAACAATTTAATAAGCGGCTAATGAGTGGCTCTATTGTGTCTTTCCCGATGTAGAGTTGCAGGCAGTATTAATGGCAGCCTCAATGGAAGTAGACGTGACCTTGTCACACGGCTGTCTGTGCAGCGTCTGTCTGCTTTTTTCCTAAAGAGTGTAGGGATGACACTGGACGCAAATGGCGCTAAGATTAAAAATTCAGAGTTGCAATGGAAACCATTTTGGTCACCATGTGGAGCCCTGTCCTGCAGTGTAAAAAAGCAGAGACCTGCTGAATATAGTGCACTCTCAAGGCACCAACTTTAAAAGACCCAACATGTACGATGGACGTCGGGAAGAAGTTAAATAGCTAAGTATTAATAGTAAAATGTAGAATAATACATAATATATGCAGAATTGCTAACCACCGTTATCGACATGTACATCTACAATGGTGTTTTTGATGGATGAAACATATGTTCATCTTATTCACTACCAGAAAACACCCACAGCCAACATAAATTTTTCAACAAGAACGCCTTCCTTTCCTTTCCGTAGAAGACATAAGGGAGGAGATGCTTCCAGTAAAGGAAAAAGCTGATAAATGTTAACTAAAATGTAAAGCATTGCACAAAAAATGAAAAGAAAGATTCAGTTAAAAACACAGGATCAAATGCAGATGTCCTTCATACAATGCATATCTTCTTCCAAACTACAAAACTGACTAGTAATATCAACCACTTGTCCTGAAAGTGTTGTATGGGTTTGGAAACTCAGAATTCCCTTATATGCCATTCTGGAACACCAAGCAAACATAATACAGGGAAACAGATAGTGTGTGTGCTGCTTGGGGGGGGGGCAGTTGGGGGCTGTTATTGAAACTTAACCGGTTTAATTCCTACTGAAGGGCTCCCCTACACATCCAACTAACTGCTGGTGGGGTTAGGTTATCAGCAAATCATTAAAGTGTACCTCCAATAATAATAATAACAACCATAAATGAATAGTATAGGTGAAAATAAGAACCTATGTAATATATTTTATTTAACAAATATGTTGACTTCTCTATTTATCAAGCGGAGTTACTTTTTACTAGTAACATAAGCTTAATTTCCTCTCCAGAAATGAACTTATAATGCAATACATCAAGCAGACTATATACCAACTCTTCTTTGAATCGATCTGTTGGATAATATTACAAGATGGAATAGGCGATGTGGTCCATTATTACCATGCTGCCTCTTGTGTCATATGGTTTAATAACAATTGAGGTGTCAGACTCTAAATCCCTCAGGGCTCTCATCTTTCTTAAAGTAGAACTCCTACAAAAATGTTTATTCTCTGGCCAGTTAGAATAGCATAAGATGTAAATTGTAGTAAAGAGAACCTTCTAGGCTAGGTTCACATTTGCGAGACTCCATTGGAGACTCCGTTACAAGAAACTGTAGAAAATAGGCAAAGAGAAAAGTACCGCACGGAGGACTGAACTTTTCTCTCTGCTGTCTTCAGTTTGAAAACGGGAGACACCCAGCGGACTCCATTATAGTCATTGGGGCCTGTCAGTGTCCATGTGTAACCGCTGTTTTAGTGGTCCAGCTCGGCCTGGGGACCTGAACAACGGAGACCACAATGCTATTGTGAACCTAGAATTAATTGTAGCTGTATGTGTGAGTTATCCACACTTTTCTTGTCCTCAGCTGAAGCCTCCATGTGTACAGTAAGTCAGTACTTTCACTACAATTTACATCATATACCTGTCTAACAACATGTTGGAGGATTTCTACTTTAAGTTTACAATTACAATTATATTGCTGCTAAGGTAGCCCCTCTAGGTCATCCATACCATTCTCAAATAAATATCGATTGTGTGGGTTTCTTGAGGTGAGGAAAACTCGCGGTCTAAGATCAGTAAATGGCCCATAACCCCAACCCCTTACATGATTCTGTTTTTAAATAAAGTCCCCTATATGGTGATATTATTGGTTTAGGAGGCATTTTGAATTTAAAAGACAGTTTGGTTAATAATAGATTTTTTTTACTTACATATCGCCAACAGATTTCAAAGAATTTGACAAATCATAGGGTACAGTTCCAAACAAAATCAGACATTACACTTTTACTAATGCATATCAAACAATAGACATGAGGGCTTTGCTCACAACAGCTTATTGTTTGGTTGTTATAAAATAATATTACCTTTGTGTTTAGCCTTCAGTATCGACTAAAAAACTTTACAACTCATCAGCCTACCACTGAACCGTGTGGCCAGAATATGAAAAAGTTGATCTTACCAGTACTGTGAGGAACTTCTGCAGGAGTGTTGGCTGGAGCATGTGCACCAGGAGGAATCTGGATTCCAGTGTAGTTAGAAGTTGGCATATTTCCTGGTTGGTATGTAGATGGTGACCTTTCAGGAACCTGATTGCCCAAATCTGATGTGCCTTCATCATCTTCATCTGTAGAAGGATAAACAGATTTAGTTAGTGATCAATGCAAAAGAAAACTGAAATATTACTAAATTTTATATGCAATACTTTTGGAGGAAATTAAATGTCAAGTTCAGTAATTTCTTACAAAAAGTGCCGTGAAACACAATACAAGTAAACAAATAAAAAAAAAAATAAAAAAAAAATAATAGTAGGTGACTCTCCTGGACCATGTTAAAGTATTACGGTACTAGCATTTAAAACAAGCTAAAAAGCTTTTACATACAGCTGACACAAAGACTTCTCAGTAATGGACACATGCTATAGCTCTATAATGTTCTTAAATTAGTTAAGATATCTGGTGCAGGTTGATCTATTGATTTTCTACTGGCCTCCTCACCCAGTCACCTGATTAATATTCACTTTCAGGGAACCAGCTGCTTCATTAGTACCCATGAGGCTCTGTATAGTGAATATTAATGAAGGTGTTGCCGGAAGAGGGATCCCCATTTATTTAGAATGTTATTCTCTTCCATTTTTCATTAGGTCTGTCCTGCATCTCAAACTGAATTTCCCCATTGTGGGACTATTAAAGGACTATTATTATTAAACCCAGGACATTTGAGCCACAGACTCAGATATTCTCAGTCAGAGGATTTCTGTGGCCCAAAGCGTCAATAGAATTTTTCTTTATATGCATAATGTGTTGGTATATGTAGAGATCTAACTCTATAGGCCAGTACACTACGGTATATGTTTGAGAAAAAAAAAATAATTCTCTGTCTCTCTCGCTATGTATATATATATATATATATATATATATATATATATATATACATATATATATATATGTATATATATACATACAGTACAGACCAAAAGTTTGGACACACCTTCTCATTCCGAGAGTTTTCTGTATTTTCATGACTATAAAAATTGTAGATTCACACTGAAGGCATCAAAACTATGAATTAACACATGTGGAATTATATACTTAACAAAAAAGTGTGAAACAACTGAAAATATGTCTTATATTCTAGGTTCTTCAAAGTAGCCACCTTTTGCTTTGATTACTGCTTTGCACACTCTTGGCATTCTCTTGATGAGCTTCAAGAGGTAGTCACCTGAAATGGTTTTCACTTCACAGGTGTGCCCTGTCAGGTTTAATAAGTGAGATTTCTTGCCTTATAAATGGGGTTGGGACCATCAGTTGTGTTGTTCAGAAGTCAGGTGGATACACAGCTGATAGTCCTACTGAATGGAGTGTTAGAATTTGTATTATGGCAAGAAAAAAGCAGCTAAGTAAAGAAAAACGAGTGGCCATCATTACTTTAAGAAATGAAGGTCAGTCAGTCTGAAAAATTGGGAAAACTTTGAAAGTGTCCCCAAGTGCAGTGGCCAAAACCATCAAGCGCCACAAAGAAACTGGCTCACATGAGGACCGCCCCAGGAAAGGAAGACCAAGAGTCACCTCTGCTGCGGAGGATAAGTTCATCCGAGTCAGAAATCGCAGGTTAACAGCAGCTTAGATTAGAGACCAGGTCAATGCCACACAGCAGCAGACACATCTCTACAACAACTGTTAAGAGGAGACTGTGTGCAGCAGGCCTTCATGGTAAAATAGCTGCTAGGAAACCACTGCTAAGGACAGGCAACAAGCAGAAGAGACTTGTTTGGGCTAAAGAACACAAGGAATGGGCATTAGACCTGTGGAAATCTGTGCTTTGGTCTGATGAGTCCAAATTTGAGATCTTTGGTTCCAACCACCGTGTCTTTGTGCGACGCAGAAAAGTTGAACGAATGGACTCTACATGCCTGGTTCCCACCGTGAAGCATGGAGGAGGAGGTGTGATGGTGTGGGGGTGCTTTGCTGGTGACACTGTTGGGGAGTTATTCAAAATTGAAGGAATACTGAACCAGCATGGTTACCACAGCATCTTGCAGCGGCATGCTATTCCATCCGGTTTGTGTTTAGTTGGACCATCATTTATTTTTCAACAGGACAATGACCCCAAACACACCCCCAGACTGTGTAAGGGATATTTGACCAAGAAGGAGAGTGATGGGGTGCTACGCCAGATGACCTGGCCTCCACAGTCACCAGACCTGAACCCAATCGAGATGGTTTGGGGTGAGCTGGACTGCAGAGTGAAGGCAAAAGGGCCAACAAGTGCTAAGCATCTCTGGGAACTCCTTCAAGACTGTTGGAAGACCATTTCAGGTGACAACCTCTTGAAGCTCATCAAGAGAATGCCAAGAGTGTGCAAAGCAGTAATCAAAGCAAAAGGTGGCTACTTTGAAGAACCTAGAATATAAGACATATTTTCAGTTGTTTCACACTTTTTTGTTAAGTATATAATTCCACATGTGTTAATTCATAGTTTTGATGCCTTCAGTGTGAATCTACAATTTTTATAGTCATGAAAATACAGAAAACTCTTGGAATGAGAAGGTGTGTCCAAACTTTAGGTCTGTACTGTATATGTATATATATATATATATATATACACACACACACATACATACAGTGGGGAAAAAAAAGTATTTAGTTATCCACCCATTGTGCAAGTTCTCCCACTTAAAAAGATGAGAGAAGCCTGTAATTGACATCATAGGTAGACCTCAACTATGAGAGACAAAATGAGAAAACAAATCCAGAAAATCACGTTGTCTGATTTTTAAAGAATTTATTTACAAATTATGGTGGAAAATAAGTATTTGGTCAATAACAAAAGTTCATCTCAATACTTTGTTATATATCCTTTGTTGGCAATGACAGAGGTCAAACGTTTTCTGTAAGTCTTCACAAGGTTGGCACACACTGTTGCTGGTATGTTGGCCCATTCCTCCATGCAGATCTCCTCTAGAGCAGTGATGTTTTGGGGTTGTCGCTGGGCAACACGGACTTTCAACTCCCTCCAAAGGTTTTCTATGGGGTTGAGATCTGGAGACTGGCTAGGCCACTCCAGGACCTTGAAATGCTTCTTACGAAGCCACACCTTCGTTGCCCTGGCGGTGTACTTGGAATCGTTGTCATGCTGAAAGACCCAGCCACGTTTCATCTTCAATGTCCTTGCTGATGGAAGGAGGTTTGCACTCAAAATCTTACGATACATGGCCCCGTTCATTCTTTCATGTACACGGATCAGTCGTTCTAGTCCCTTTACAGAGAAACAGCCCCAAAGCATGATGTTGCCCCCCCCACGCTTCACAGTAAGTATGGTGTTCTTTGGATGCAACACAGCTTTCACTCTCCTCCAAACACGACGAGTTGTGTTTCTACCAAACAGTTCTACTTTGGTTTCATCTGACCATATGACATTCTCCCAATACTCTTCTGGAACATCCAAATGCTCTCTAGCAAACTTCAGACGAGCCCGGATATGTACTGGCTTAAGCAGGGGGACACGTCTGGCACTGCAGGATCTGAGTCCCTGGTGGCGGACGGCAGCCTTTATTACGTTAGTCCAAGCTTTCTGCAGGTCATTCACTAGATCATTTTGACCCCACGGGGTGAGATCTTGCGTGGAGCCCCTGATCGAGGGAGATTATCAGTGGTCTTGTATGTCTTCCATTTTCTAATTATTGCTCCCACAGTTGATTTCTTCACACCAAGCTGCTTGCCTATTGCAGATTCAGTCTTCCCAGCCTGGTGCAGGTCTACAATTTTGTTTCTGGTGTCCTTCCACAGCTCTTTGGTCTTCACCATAGTGGAGTTTGGAGTGTGACTGTTTGAGGTTGTGGACAGGTGTCTTTTATACTGATAACAATTTCAAACAGGTGCCATTACTACAGGTAATGAGTGGAGGACAGAGGAGCTTCTTAAAGAAGAAGTTACAGGTCTGTGAGAGCCAGAAATCTTGCTTGTTTGTAGGTGACCAAATACTTATTTTTCACCATAATTTTCAAATAAATTCTTTAAAAAAATCAGACAGAGTGAATTTCTGGATTTGTTTTCTCATTTTGTCTCTCATAGTTGAGATCTACCTATGATGTCAATTACAGGCCTCTTCTTTAAGCATACAATGTACTGGCATATGGAGATTTATTTCTATATACCAGGACAATATGTATTGAAAGAAGACACAAACTTTTGAGACTTTTAGTAACAGAAAATCTTGCCATTGATAATATTGACTATCCTGTAGATAGGCTGTCACTATGAAAAAGCAATTTGGTTCCGGAAAACGCCTTTAGGGCTAGGTCTGAACTAATACGGTGACTACCTGTCATATACGAGGTCCTGAGTTTGAGATCCAGGACAGACCAAGTGAAAAAATAAATACATTCAAACTTCAAAGGTGTTGTCCATCTTCAGACCAATATTGAGAGACAAATATTATTTGTATAATAAGTTAAACAATTTTCCAATATACTTTCTGTAGAAATTCCTCATGGTTTTCTAGATCTCTGCTTGCTGTCATTCTGCTTAGTTGATAAAAATCAGTCCATGGTCATGTGATGAACACACAGGTGCACAGCTCGTTACCAGGCAGATGTCTGATTACAGGGCATTGACTATAACGAACTGTGCACCTGTGTGTCCATCACATGACCATGGACTGATTTTTATCCACTGGGAGTAAGTAGAATGAATGACAGCAAGCAGAGATCTAAACCCATGAGGAATTGCTACAGAAAGTATATTGGAAAATTGTACAACTTTTGATTATACAAATAATAACATGTCTCTCAATATTGGTCTGAAAGTGGACAACCCCTTTAAATAGATGCAGGATCCCCTCTGTACTTAAAGTTTTAGGAATAAAAACAAAAACATATCTGTCTATCAATCTACACACACACACACACACACACACAGTGGAGCTTGAAAGTTTGTGAACCTTTTGGAATTTCTAAGTAAGATTTTCCCATAAGTAGATAAAGAGAACTAAATCAAAAAAATGTGTGAAAAACGTGAAAATACTTTGTATGTTTTGAATTTACAGCTGGAACATAAAATTTGTTTCACTTGTAAATTTAGAAAACTTCACCAAAAACCAAAATCAAAAATCTTTTTTTAAATGCAGTTTTGTTGCAATCTTTCAAGCTACACCATCCTATACTTCCCATGCAGGGCATATAAAAATTCGCCTTTACCATCACTAGGCTCTCATTGTCCCCCACATAATATCATGCTTAGTAATGGCCCAACACTCATTATATGGTTCACCATGGGCCCCCAGACACCTAAAAATGCTCTGCAGTGGCCCAGAGACACTTACTAATGCTCCACAGTGGCTCTCAGGCAAATGGTAATGCTCCCCAGTGGTCCCCAGGGCAATAGAAATGAATGGCTCCTTATGCTATGTATTAAAACAGGTGGCAGGTGGACAAAAAATAAATACAGACAAAATAAATACAGACATTAATTTAAAGGGGTGTTCTGGTACATTTCTTTTAAGACATAAGGAGGCCTAAAATAATAGTACTCACCAGTCCCATTTTGCCGGGGATCCAGCAGAGAGTCTCCGTTTGGCTCCCCGGTCTTTGTTTACCATTTGGCTGTGCCAATATTCCATTTGAATAGAGCATCAGCGCTCATCAGCGCTGAATGGACAGGTGAGTATATGCAGGATTATATTAGGATGTTAGGTCTCCTTCTGTCTTAAATGTACTAGAACAGCCTTTAAATGTGGGTTTGTATTTCCTGTCTTTTTATTTATTTTTTCCCCCGAAAGAAAGAGTCGGGGCCGAAAATTGAGAGAAGAAAAAAAAAAAAAATTTTTTTTTTTTTTTCCCCCCCCTTTTTTTTTTTTTTTTTTTTTTTTTTTTTTTTTTTTTATAAAAAAAAAAAAATTTATTTTTATATTAAAAAAAAGAGATGTTAATTTTGATATTGAGAGGGAGAAGGGGGGGAGGTAATTTTTTGTGTTTTGTTTTTTTTTTTTTGTTCTTCTTTTTTTCCTCCCCTGTTCTTTTTTTTTTTTTTTTTTTTTTTTTTTGTTTTTTGGTGGTTTTTTTTTTTTTTTTTAATTTTTTTTTTTTTTTTTTTTTTTTGTTTTTTTTTTTTTTTTCTCGTCCCTGGTTGTTGTGTGGTGGGTGGTGTGTGGGGTTGGGGGGGGGGGGGGGGGGGGGGAGGCCATGGACCCAAAATCTCTGTTTTGTTCCCTGAGCCATTTAGTTATCACCTTTGCTTTATGGCAAGATGCTCCATCATGCTGGAAAAGGCATTGTTGAGCGCCAAACTGCTCTTAGACGGTTGGGAGAAGTTGCTCTTGGAGGACATTCTGGTACCATTCTTTATTCATGGCTGTGTTTTTAGGCAAGACTGTGAGAGAGCCGATTCCCTTGGCTGAGAAGCAACCCCACACATGAATGGTTTCAGGATGCTTTACAGTTGGCATGAGACAAGACTGGTAGTAGCGCTCACCTCTTCTTCTCTGAATAAGCTGTTTTCCAGATGTTCCAAACAATCGAAAAGGGGATTGATCAGAGAAAATGACTTTACCCCAGTCCTCAGCAGTCCACTCCCTGTACCTTTTGCAGAATATCAGTCTGATGTTTTTTCTGGAGAGAAGTGGCTTCTTTGCTGCCCTCCTTGAGACCAGGCCTTGCTCCAAGAGTCTCCGCCTCACAGTGCGTGCAGATGCACTCACACCTGCCTGCTGCCATTCCTCAGCAAGCTCTGCACTGCTGGTAGCCCGATCCCGCAGCTGAAACACTTTTAAGAGACGGTCCTGCCGCTTGCTGGTCTTTCTTGGGCGCCCTGGAGCCTTTTTGGCACCAATGGAACCTCTCTCCTTGAAGTTCTTGATGATGCGATAGATTGTTGACTGAGGTGCAATCTTTCTAGCTGCAATACTCTTCCCAGTTAGGCCATTTTTGTGCAGTGCAATGATGACTGCACGTGTTTCTTTAGAGATAACCATGGTTAACAGAAGAGAAACAATGATGGCAAGCATCAGCCTCCTTTTAAAGTGTCCAGTGGTGTCATTCTTACTTAATCATGACAGATTGATCTCCAGCCCTGTCCTCATCAACACCCACACCTGTGTTAATGGAGCAATCACTGAAACGATGTTAGGTGGTCCTTTTAAGGCAGGGCTGCAATGATGTTGAAATGTGTTTTGGGGGATAAAGTTCATTTTCTAGGCAAATATTGACTTTGCAAGTAATTGCTGTTAAGCTGATCACTCTTTATAACATTCTGGAGTATATGCAAATTGCCATTAGAAAAACTGAAGCAGTAGACTTTGTAAAAATTAATATTTGTATCATTCTCAAAACTTTTGGCCATGACTGTACAGTGCTGCGGGCAGGGTTAGAGATCACATTTGTAGGAGAGCTAGAACTTGGTGAATACCTGTAACACAAGCAGTCACAGCTGGGCTTAACATTTTTCTGTAATGTTTAATGTGCTTGTGTATTTTCAATCGAATTAAATTGAAAAATAGACCAATGTATTAAGGTGAAACAAAGACTCTCCAGATTGTAATATTTATAGAGAAAACTATCCATGATCCGGAACACAGAGGCCAAGTGCTTCAGGACTCAGTTGTGCAGGAAAGCATCTGTAAGTCAGTGATATAATACATCATCACAAAATAATATTGTTTTAAGGGAATTTTCAGTGTGTACATTAAACATGGCTTTGGTCTGCCTGTGCCCTTTCATCACACACCCCTCCTTTTCTCTTTGTTCCACTTCAAGCTCCTATAATTTTTAATGGGAATCTGATACAAAATGATTTATTTAGAACTGCTTTATAAAAAAAACAAAACAAAAAAAAAAACTCAAGGGCTTAAACTCTTCCCACCACAGCCAGTTTCTATTGTTGAGTTTTCATTTCTTATTCCCAATTTCCAAAACCCCCCCCCCTTTTTTTTTTATTTTTTATTAATATAGCCGTACGTCGGCTTGCTTTATGTTGGCCACTATTAAATTTCCCATACAATATACTTGGAAAACATTCTGAATAGGTGTGGGGTTTAATCAAAAAACAGTAGTGTCATTTTTTTTTTCTTTACAGGTTTTGTTTTTATGTGTATTCACTGTGTGGTTAATTGACATTTTTTTTTCTGTGGATCACTAAATTATAGTAATACCACATTTATAGTTTTTTTTTTAAATTTCTTTTTTACTTTTTTATATTTTCGTCTATGGAGCTGTGTAAGGGATCTTTTTTTGCTGAGCAAAAAGTTTTTTTTACACCATTTTCGAAAAACCATGATATTTAAATTATGTTTTCTTCATGTACTTGTTTTATTTTTGGGAGGTGAAGCAATTTTAATTCTTGTCCTTTATGGCATTCACCACAGAGGATAAATACAGTGCCTTGCGGAAGTATTTGGCCCCCTTGAACTTTTCAACCTTTTGCCACATTTCAGGCTTCAAACATAAGGATATAAAATTAAAATTTTTTGGTGAAGAATAAACAACAAGTGGGACACAATCGTGAAGTGGAACGAAATTTATTGGTTATTTTAAACTTTTGTAAAAAATAAAAAACTGAAAAGTGGGGCGTGCAATATTATTCGGCCCCTTTACTTTCAGTGCAACAAATTCACTCCAGAAGTTCAGTGAGGATCTCTGAATGATCCAATGTTGTCCTAAATGACTGATGATGATAAATATAATCTACCTGTGTGTAATCAAGTCTCCGTATAAATGCACCTGCTCTGTGATAGTCTCAGGGTTCTGTTTAAAGCGCAGAGAGCATCATGAAGACCAAGGAACACACCAGGCAGGTCCGTGATACTGTTGTGGAGAAGTTTAAAGCCGGATTTGGATACAAAAAGATTTCCCAAACTTTAAACATCCCAAGGAGCACTGTGCAAGCGATCATATTGAAATGGAAGGAGTATCAGACCACTGGAAATCTACCAAGACCCGGCCGTCCCTCTAAACTTTCATGTCAAACAAGGAGAAGACTGATCAGAGATGCAGCCAAGAGGCCCATGATCACTCTGGATGAACTGCAGAGATCTACAGCTGAGGTGGGAGAGTCTGTCCATAGGACAACAATCAGTCGTACACTGCACAAATCTGGCCTTTATGGAAGAGTGGCAAGAAGAAAGCCATTTCTCAAAGATATCCATAAAAAGTCTCGTTTAAAGTTTGCCACAAGCCACCTGGGAGACACACCAAACATGTGGAAGAAGGTGCTCTGGTCAGATGAAACCAAAATCCAACTTTTTGGCCACAATGCAAAACCATATGTTTGGCGTAAAAGCAACAGAGCTCATCACCCTGAACACACCATCCCCACTGTCAAACATGGTGGTGGCAGCATCATGGTTTGGGCCTGCTTTTCTTCAGCAGGGACAGGGAAGATGGTTAAAATTGATGGGAAGATGGATGGAGCCAAATACACGACCATTCTGGAAGAAAACCTGTTGGAGTCTGCAAAAGACCTGAGACTGGGACGGAGATTTATCTTCCAACAAGACAATGATCCCAAACATAAAGCAAAATCTACAATGGAATGGTTCACAAATAAACATATCCAGGTGTTAGAATGGCCAAGTGAAAGTCCAGACCTGAATCCAATCGAGAATCTGTGGAAAGAGCTGAAAACTGCTGTTCACAAATGCTCTCCATCCAACCTCACTGAGCTCGAGCTGTTTTCCAAGGAAGAATGGGCAAGAATTTCAGTCTCTCGATGTGCAAAACTGCTAGAGACATACCCCAAGCGACTTGCAGCTGTTATCGCAGCAAAAGGTGGCGCTACAAAGTATTAACTTAAGGGGGCCATATAATTTGGCACGCCCCACTTTTCAGTTTTTTATTTTTTACAAAAGTTTAAAATATCCAATAAATTTCGTTCCACTTCACGATTGTGTCCCACTTGTTGATTCTTCACCAAAAAATTAAAATTTTATATCCTTATGTTTGAAGCCTGAAATGTAGCAAAAGGTTGAAAAGTTCAAGGGGGCCGAATACTTTCGCAAGGCACTGTATGTTTAGGATTGCAGACACTGCTGGTACATGTATGTCAGATGTCAGGAAAAGGTTGAGGATAAGGTTGGCTCAAAAAACTGAAGCAAAATCTTCAATAAAAAAAGCTTCTTTTCTGCAACATGGGGCCTTACCCTAAAAGAGTTTCCATCAATATGTAAGATACACATCTTTTAGATTCTGTACCATTTTCGCACCATTATTGCAGTGGTATTTACTTTGCATCCACACCAGACAACACCAGCCAGTCACTGAAGTCAGTATGAAAACCATGTCACCATTCCGATCATCATCTGAGTGCTGCGGTCATGTATATGACATTGAGCAATATTATAGGAACTGGTTCAAGAAGGGAGTTGGACTTTTTCTATATGTTGTACAGATGACTGTGTGCCCACATAGCCTGTCTGTAGTCTGTCCTGCTACTATTGCATGCAGATGTCCAACACCAGAACGTATGTGTAGTTTGTTGCTACTATATATTGCAGAACGCCATTATAGTTTATATGTCATGGTAGACCGCATACTGTAAAATCATCAGAAATTGAATAAACACAATAAATTTGATCAGCCTATGAGTGTTTGTCGACCTAAACTATTATCATTTAGTTTTGATATGTTCTATATATTATGTGTATGCATTATTTATTTCCTTTTTCTATTGTGTTTTGTATCTCAACTTAAAGTCTTAAAAGTCATAAGAAGTTCTCCAATTCCCACACATTTTAGTAAAGTTGGACATACTTATGTCTGAATAGTAATTCACTCCAGAAGTTAATTATCCCTAAATCATCATCTCTAGTCATCTGGGACATTGTAATGATTCCCAAATGTAATTTTAGCCCAAAAGAATAATGTAAATTGTGCTGTCCAAAAACATGTATGTGTATGTTATTACTCAGGATCCATGTCTTTATGCAATATCCCAATTCTACACTGCTGAAAATGACTTCATCATCTACATTTAACCTAAACCCTTCAGAAGAGGAAACAGGGCTTCAAAGGAAAACGACAAATGTAATCATTTTGTATGGCTCCAATTAGGGTTATTCTTACTGGAAACACATTTACCTACTAAGATATATGACTACATGAATGAAAGCCGATACTTGTGAAGACACAAAGATCAGATTTAAAGGATTAGTCTTTAGATGTGAATGCTGAAATAAACTTAGGTTCCTACTAACTATATGTATAACAACATAAAATTATGGTTTCTAAGAGACCATTTTCTTTATATTCTGTGAATACAAATGTTTTATCACCTGTAAAATATACAGACTGTTTTATTGAGTCATCATCCAACCGTGAAATGAAGATACTGAAAACATCAGATGAGTGATTGCCCTTCCATGTTCTTAACATGATCAGTGGATATGTTGCTGGAATAAATTGGCTTACAGGCGTTTTCTAGGCTAAAAATCTTGATGACCGATCCCAAATATCGATCATCAATATCAGACTGGTGGTGGTCTGACACCTGACACCTCCTCTGATCAGCTGTTTCAGCATCAGATATTCAGGGAACGGCTGAGGAAGCAGGCAGCTCTGTTCCCTGTGTAGTGGCTGAACCGAGTCCCTGCAGCTTAGCTTCAATTAAAGAGAAAGCATCCTGGTCTGCTTCCTGCTCCATTATCTGAGAGCAGCTGATTGGTGGGGGTGCCGGATGTTAGGCCACCACCAACCTGACATTGAGGACCTAACTATAGGGTAGGTTATCAATATTTTTAGCCCAGAAAAACCTTTTAACAAACAGGTATAGGTAGATGCTTTTTGGGTCAGTAAGAAAAACATATGTACAGTATATAGACTCTAAATTTCCATGCAATACAATATACAGTCATATGAAAAAGTTTGGGAACCCCTATTAATCTTAATCATTTTTAGTTCTAAATATTTGGGTGTTTGCAACAGCCATTTCAATTTGATATATCTAATAACTGATGGACACAGTAATATTTCAGGATTGAAATGAGGTTTATTGTACTAACAGAAAATGTGCAATATGCATTAAACCAAAATTTGACCGGTGCAAAAGTATGGGCACCTCAACAGAAAAGTGACATTAATATTTAGTAGATCCTCCTTTTGCAAAAATAACAGCCTCTAGTCGCTTCCTGTAGCTTTTAATCAGTTCCTGGATCCTGGATGAAGGTATTTTTGACCATTCCTCTTTACAAAACAATTCCAGTTCAGTTAAGTTTGATGGTCGCCGAGCATGGACAGCCCGCTTCAAATTATCCCACAGATGTTCAATGATATTCAGGTCTGGGGACTGGGATGGCCATTCCAGAACATTGTAATTGTTCCTCTGCATGAATGCCTGAGTAGATTTGGAGATGTGTTTTGGATCATTGGCTTGCTGAAATATCCATCCCCGGCGTAACTTCAAATTCGTCACTGATTCTTGTACATTATTCTCAAGAATCTGCTGATACTGAGTTGAATCCATGCGACCCTCAACTTTAACAAGATTCCCGGTGCCGGCATTGGCCACACAGCCCCAAAGCATGATGGAACCTCCACCAAATTTTACAGTGGGTAGCAAGTGTTTTTCTTGGAATGCTGTGTTTTTTTGATGCCATGCATAACGCCTTTTTGTATGACCAAACAACTCAATCTTTGTTTCATCAGTTCACAGGACCTTCTTCCAAAATGAAGCTGGCTTGTCCAAATGTGCTTTTGCATACCTCAGTCGACTCTGTTTGTGGCGTGCTTTCAGAAACGGCTTCTTTCGCATCACTCTCCCATACAGCTTCTCCTTGTGCAAAGTGTGCTGTATTGTTGACCGATGCACAGTGACACCATCTGTAGCAAGATGATGCTGTAGCTCTTTGGAGGTGGTCTGTGGATTGTCCTTGACTGTTCTCACCATTCTTCTTCTCTGCCTTTCTGATATTTTTCTTGGCATGCCACTTCTGGGCTTAACAAGAACTGTCCCTGTGGTCTTCCATTTCCTTACTATGTTCCTCACAGTGGAAACTGACAGGTTAAATCTCTGAGACAACTTTTTGTATAATTCCCCTGAACAACTATGTTGAACAATCTTTGTTTTCAGATCATTTGAGAGTTGTTTTGAGGAGCCCATGATGCCACTCTTCAGAGGAGATTCAAATAGGAGAACAACTTGAAATTGGCCACCTTAAATACCTTTTCTCATGATTGGATACACCTGGCTATGAAGTTCAAAGCTCAGTGAGGTTACAAAACCAATTTTGTGCTTCAGTAAGTCAGTAAAAAGTAGTTAGGAGTATTCAAATCAATAAAATGATAAGGGTACCCAAATTTTTGCACCGGTCAAATTTTGGTTTAATGCATATTGCACATTTTCTGTTAGTACAATAAACCTCATTTCAATCCTGAAATATTACTGTGTCCATCAGTTATTAGATATATCAAATTGAAATGGCTGTTGCAAACACCCAAATATTTAGAACTAAAAATGATTAAGATTAATAGGGGTGCCCAAACTTTTTCATATGACTGTACTTACTAGATACAACATGCTTTATATAATGTCATTTACTCCACACAAAAAGAGGTTCCATCACTAAAAATCATTATTACAGCTGGCTACGTGTAGCAAACAACATCTATTCAAGCAAAATGTCTGCCCCATATTACTAGTTATTCCAAGTGTAGACGGAAAAAGTAATTAATCTTCAATTTCTTTTTGCAAAGCAGCTTGTTCATAACCACCTGGCAGATGTTTCACAATGTCAACAATGGTTTATATTAAGACCATACAAAAAAAAGTTTATTTGTCTATGACTTGAGCAGACTTTTGATGTCAGTGTCAATGAGTCCAATGAAGAGGGTGTTTTTGTGCGCTTCAATTCTTTATGGAATATTCAGAAAAAAAATATCAAAAAATATATGTTTCATAAGCACAATATGTTCTCGTGCCATAAAAAATAGATGTTGTTTGTGTCATTTTATAGCAAGTACTCAGGCTTCTGGAGAGCTGACCGAGGTACACCTGAAGCTGACCTCTGTGAAAGATTAAGTTGTGCCATTCTGTTTGGTTTTCCTTGGATTAGTGGTACACTGACAACATGAGCCTCCTCTCTAAACTCAGGGCAGGACCACGCTCACACAGAGAACACCTTTGTAGCTATGAAAACATTGGCTAGAGTCGGAGTGTGGTTTCAAGAATCACATGGGAAATAGTATTTTTGATGGTAAGAAAGGGAGCAGTAAGTTTAGTATATTTAAACATGGGCTCGTCATTGCTTCTCCCTGGTTTGCTTATTTTCTTCCTTTGCTTACATACGGAAATGGCTTGCAGATTAGGATGAATGTAGTACAATAACAACACTGTTTCAACATAAAATAATGCTAAACCTAAGACACCCTACCATATTCTGCTACGCGCTGTCCGTAAATCTGCCGCACAGCATAAATTGATAGCAAAAGTTAACATAATACAGCCCAAGCTAAATCCCTTTGAAGCAGAATTATAATACATGAGCGAGGAGGAGGGGGATACTCTGCAGAACATCTGACTTTCGGACTTCAGATTAAATGTGAATGACATATTTTGTTCATTGTAGTGTTTCTATGTCTACACTTTGTTTACTCTTATTATATCCAGAAGGCTGTTAAATTGCCTCCAGACTTTAAAAAAAAAAAAAAAAAAAAAAAAAAATCTCACTACACAACCTATAGCAATATCGAATTGAGTACCTGTGATATTCTCCATCCACAATATGAACGTTAGAGCGTATTGTTGGGAAAGGATGGACAAAATGATTCATGGCTTGTGTGGCTTTTTTGAACCTTCTCTGTTCTGGCCAAAATGGGGGTAGACCACATGGAACTCATCTTAAAATGAGAACTACAATGTTCCTTTTAAAAGGATTTGTCCAGTCCCATGACAGCTCACAATGGTAATACTCCCTGACTGCTTCCCTGTAGCTCTGGACACATCCCTGGTCCCCCATAGATCTATATTCTTCCTGCTTCAACAATGATGTGTCGACACAACATGTGACCACTTCAGTCAATCACTAGCGGCTGAGGAAACCTCAGTGGTGTTGACACTTCACTTGACAGCCAGTGATAAGTAGCAGCAGTTACAGTCACATCACTGAAACAGCAAGAACTGACAGTGCAAGAAAGCATCAGCACAACACTGGCAGGGAAGTGAAAAGCTAGTACTCATATGGTAATTTTTTTTATACCAATGTATAAAGTGGCATAACTAAAGTCTTGGCAACTATGGGTACAGCAGCGGTGTCCCATAGACTTGAAAGGGATATAGCTATCAAAAATATGGCAAATAAGCAGCACTCATCTAAAATTGATGACCTGTTTTATGATAACCATGCAATGTAATTACATCATGTTCACCTCTATAGGATGAGGCTGTAATTACATTGCATGGCCACTATAAAACAGATGGTGTGTGATGTAAATAGTAAAGGAGTCATGGTGCTTGCACAAGTGCTGCAGTGCCTTCAAACAGACGATCAGCAAGGGGCCTGGGTGTTGGACTCCCATTGATCTCTTATTGATGATCTATCCTGAGCATCAATAGCAAATAAATGGAATAATCCATTAAAATCCCCACTCCAGCCCATGACAGCAGTTGGGGGAAAGGTTGAAACCCTGACTGCCGCCTCCTTTGTAAATATAATCATCTCTGCTGCCTGAAGAATTCACCTCCACAGGCAACCGATGAATGCCGATCTCTGTTGCCGAAGGAGTAGTATCTTTAGAAAGGGGACAGCAGTCGGAGAATCAGGCTTTCCCTAAGGGCTGTCATGATGCTGCGAGGCTCCTGCCAAATCCAGCTGGCCCTGGATCTCCCTACCCCTCAGGGCTTGGTGGCAGTTGCACCCCGAGCACACCTCTGAATGTCGGTCAGATTGATGTAGGTCTCAACAGCTGATACACAGAGAATGGAGCAAAGAGCAGACAGATCTGTTTTCCGTGTAGTGGCTGAGCTGATACACTGCAGCTCAATTCCTATCCAAATGAATGGGAGCAGATCTACAGTACCCTGGATTGCCCACTACATAGAACAGAGCTGTCTGCCTAGTGCTCCATTCTCTGTATATCAGCAGCTGAGAACATCTGATTCGTGGAGGTCTGACACCAGGCATCCCATCAATCTGATAATGATGACCTATCTTTATGATAGGTCATCAATATTTTCAGCTTCAAGTAAAAAAAAAGTTTGGGCGGCTTTCTTCCTTCAGGCTAAGAGATCTCAGTTAACTTTAAAGAAAATAAAAAAATCTACCTTTTGGCTTATGTGTGAGGACAGAAGACATTCTGTAATTATTTTCATTGCTACATATTTTAGTGTGAGCTTCTTAACCCTAGAAATCCCAGTCTTCTCTAAGGGAACCTAACATTCTATGTGTTGGCTGACTTGTTTCTTATAACCTCTGACAGACGATTCTTTGTAGTTTCTATTTCTAACAGCGTGTTTGTGGAAACTGTCAGATACAGACCTCAACTACAAGTCGTCTTCACAGCTTGCGCTCATATGCTAACTTGAGTCATAGGTCCTGTAGCCCCCCTCAATACTTGGCCTGTCAGTGTGCGTAATGAATTGTGCAAACCCAACACTAAGTGTTACTGGGAGATGTAAGTCTGTGGGGTTTCCCAAACTTCTTTGTTGCATACTGTAAAGACTTTTGGTTGCACATTAGTCTGCATGTGTAAAACATCTGAAATATCGAGTAAGGCAGCCAAATGCTGCAAGAACATACAGCAGATGTTTAATTCTAATAAATTATCTTAATTACAAAAAAGAACAAATATTACGTTTGTACATCCAACGGAATATTCCCAGGAAGGTTTTCTACAAGATGTCTGTGGGAATTTTTGTCCACTCCGGAAGAGCATTTGTAAGGTCAGACACTGATGTTGGATGATAAGGCCTGATTCGCAATCTTCGTTCTAATTCATCTCAAAGGTGTTTGATGGTGTTGACGTTACATCTCCATGAAGGTCAGACAAGTTTTCGGACACCAAAGTCACCAAGCCATGCCTTTATGGACCTTCTTTTGTGAACTACAGCACAGTCAAGCTGGAGCAGAAAAGAGCCTTCCCCAAACTGGTGTCACAAAGTTGGAAGCATACAATTGTACAAAATGTCTTGGCAAGCTGAAATTAGAGGGCCTAGGTTAGCCCTGAAAAACAAGCCCACAGCATTATCTGTCCTCCACTAGGTAATACACAAATCAGTCAGGCAGGTTCTTTGGGCATTTGCCAAACCCATACTCATTCATTAGACTGTCAGATAGAGAAGGGCGATTTATTACTTCATAGGATATGTCTAACTCTAATAGGCTGGGCAATTCAATTAACTTAAATGGGCAAACAACTTAGTCTCATTTAGTAGATCATGTGATTCCGGCCAAAACTGTAATCTTCTGAGACCAAGAACACAAGAAGTGGAGGGGCAGGTCTTTCTTCACAGCCTCTGTCTGCATGTACACTGCTCAGAGAGGAGTCTGCAGCTTTTCACAGCATCATCAGATTTACAGAACTGAGTGCAAGGAGAGTCTATCTACTTCTGATACTGCAAATGTCTTACTAGCTTCTTCTGTTAGTGCTAATGGGGTGTTAGGAAAAGCTGCTTGCTGTCTATGATTGACTGTGCTTTTTCTGTGTCATTTGTAGCTGCATCATAACCTATACTTGGAGTCCAGTGTGCCTGGATCTCCTGTCTGCTATTTTACAGGATTTTCTGGCGGGGCTTAGTTTAGCTATATTGTATGTAACAGCATTGTTTAGCAGCAAAGCGTCATGGGAAGTGAGGAACAGGATGTGTCGAGCAGTAAACTACTACAGATGCCCCAGCCTCAGAGAAAAATGCAAAATGTCTTGTAACCGTAATGGGCTATGAGCATCAGAAAAACAAATACACCAATAATAAAGGCTTAGACAGCAAGACCCTACAAATCTTTCAACTTCTGATGAAAACTCAGGTACACTTTAATAAATTCAACATTTCAAAAAGCAAATTTCTATTTTTCATCAGAATCATGAAACTGTTGTTAGCCCCACCCTGGAGTTTGACATATTGCACACACACTTTCTCTATGATCAATATTTTCTTCACTAAAGTTCAATATCAGAAATTGGGATTTCATTTATTATTTTATTTTTGGCCAAAATTACCCAGCCAATTGTGTACCAATACATAAAAAAGATTCTTCAATGCTATGTACCGCAGAAAAAGTTTCCTATCACATCTTTCTCCAAAGGCACATGCAGAATTCTAGTCAAATTATAAGCAATATATCTCACCTAGCCCTTTGAACCAAATGAAACATAAAGACAAGGGGGTATAAAGTACATATCTGACATAGGCTCTAAATGTTGTGTGAACAGAGCCTGAGAGCCAGCAGATTTGTCCTTCTTTGTGCAGGTTAATCTATTTATAGAGTGTTGACCATAGTAAAGCTAACTTACTGTAGTCTTCGCCTTCAAATCCGACAGGTCCAGACTCAGGAGTCATGCCATTCTTTAAACAATTGTGAATGTATGTGGCCTTCCATCTGGCATATTTTCTGTGTTGAATGTTCTATTATAGAATAAATTCAAGCATATTAGATTTTCACCAAATGTAAAACAACTTATTGGTTACTACGTGCAGGACCCCCTTCAGGACGGCAGATGACAAAAGTGTTTCATTGCGGTTACTGATAAGGTAAGGGATACAGGTCTGAAATTTTTAGCAGAAAGTTACAGCGGCTCAGTAAATAAAATACTATGTGCACCTTTGACAAGGAAAAATTATTTTACTACGGTATGTTATCTTTTTTTTAGAACAAGGCTGCAATTTCCATTCCTGTATTCGCTTCGAAACTTGCTGATATGTAGTTTTTAACCTGCTCCTAGTTTCAAACTTTGCTCATATGGCAGTGACCATCTCAGTAATTCAAAGGTAGTTCACAGTAATTCACTAGCTTATAGGTATCAACACAACTTCATTCCTGTATTGCATTTTCGATGAGGGATCTCTTCTCCCTTGTGCTGACAGACAATGATGGTAAGGAATGTGTTGTTTCTCCCAGATTCTGCTGTGGGTGTTCTCCTCTCTCTTTACACAGATACACAGACTGTGTGCTTTTTTACTTAACTGCACTGCACTCTGGCACAGTACAGACCGAGTTATCTGTTAACCCACTCCACCCCCCCCACACACACACTGCCATGTATAACCTCCTTCTCTCTACTATTCCTACTGTTATATCTAACAGTTACAGAAGGAGGAGGCAGAGACAGTTCACACAGCCAGCAGGATCTATATCAGAAGCAGCTAGACAGCAGGCTACTGTATTGTAAAAGGAGTTACAGATTCTATAGCAGAACAATGACAGGGAATTGTTAATAAAGACAATTTAGAAAGTCGTATTACTTTGCATTTACAGTAGGAACCAAAAAAATGACTTCTCTCATGCCAATCTCAGGACCACTCCCAAAAGCCACAACAGACCTGGCCCATCCATAAATTGCATGGTTTTCTATTCATTTGAATGGACAGCATGTATTACTGAATTTCTCTTCAGCAAAGAGCTGATCTCCGAGGTTTTCCGAATCTAGATCTGCAGCTATAATCTGATCATCTGGCCCCTTTACGAGCACACACAGTAACTATTACCTATTAACATATGTTAAAGATGAGAGTCTTACAGGGATTGTTGAAAGTCATCTTATAAAACATCTAACTTTCCACTTGTATTTACTATCCTGTTCTTAAAGCAGAGGGTCATCAGGCTTGGAGGAGAGTGCCTCTTGTTAGTATATTGCATTTTACATAACAATTTTAAAGCATGGCCTTTTGCAAAAATCTAAAAAGTTAAAGGGTGTTCACATATGTTCATACAGTATAAACTGGTTCCCGCAAATGTATTCTTCTAAATGTCCTGACAGAGCCCTGAAAAGCAGAATCTGATCCCATCAGATGTCTAAAGGTTCTTTGTTATGCCGTGGTTTATAGTGTGAGTAAATCTCTTGCAATTAGACTCACATATAACTTTGCCCATACAGCCAACTTGCAGCCACCACAAATGCCCTTCTGGGGATACGGAAAACTAAATAGACCATTGTCCCTGCAGTGACACAGGTCATTGCTGGCTTAAAAGTAGAGTACTTGATGCATTGAAGCTTCTCAAGACCTCTAGTAATGAATAATACAGCTTGGTAATGACTTTCAGTTCCTCATTGTGATCTTTTTACCAAGCTAAAATACTTTATTATAATACAAATTTACATTTATATTATCTGCATCATTTAAAATCTGAAATATTTCATCATTTTTATGGTTCAATAAAATTTCTCATTTTATTTTAGTAGTTTTATTAGGATATATTTTCATAAAAATCTGTCTTCCCACACTCCTTTCATTTCTATCATCTCATGGAACAAAAAAAATGTTATTTATGTGGTCACTTTGTATTTAGGTCTCTAAAATAAAATGTTGGGACAACCACAAAATATTACCTAGCGTTAAAAATTGTGGCCAGGGGTTGTAAGAAGGTAGAAAGGAAAAAAGGGAGTCATCTGGGGTCGCTGTTCTTCCGACATGTCGTATTGCTCACTCAAATAAATTATCGGTAATGTTTACCTACTTTCATTGCATTTTCTTGTAACAGAAATATGTCAAAATCTTTAGGTCTTGTTAAATTTGTATTTAGCTTTTTACATAGATAAATTACCATTTTTTGGAAAAGTGGTGCTGTACTAGTATTGAATTTGTAAAGTACCAACAAAGCTATATTTTTACTCACACTTATTTTTTTGACTTAGAAATATATATATATATATATATATAAAGTTATATAATTAATTAGCGGAAAAGCAGAATTTTCTTACAAAAAATAAATATATATTTAAAACATTTCAATTGTTAAAATATTAAGGAGACTGTATTATGCATTCTTTAGTCTGGGAAAATTCTGTTGGCTGCTCTGTTGTCATTCTGCCAGAACGGAGGTTCTTAGGCTTTTTTAGGGTACATCTACATGTATCATTTTACAGTGCAGATGTTCTTATGAATCCACAGATAAAGCCATAATAAACCTGCAGCAAAATCAATGGTGTGAATTTTTTAACAGATTTGCCTCAGAACTCATCCTATGGATTTCAAATGGTGAAGCCTGCTTTGAAAATACTCAAATGACCTTTCACCACCTCCTACAAGTCCATTTCTTTACATGAAATAATAGCTGCTGCTCCTGTTTATCTAGTCCCCACTGTTCCCAAGCAGTAAGTGCTGTTATTATTGATGCCTGATATGCTATTTAGTACTGTCAGGAGGGCGGTGTCAGGCAGGAGCAGGCAAGGGGTGTGATTCAGAGCTCCATTGATTGGAGCCCTGAATCACAGACCCCCGTCTGACACCGCCCTTCTGACATTTCAGAGCTTACATAGTAACCAGACACAAAAATAACAGCATTGATTGCTCGTGTATGGTGGGAGTAGAGAGAAAATTCTAACTGTGCTGGAATCAGTGAAGCCTGTTCACAAATGCTATTAAGTTAAACTGGTGGAGGTGGTGAAAAGTGCTCTTTAAATAATTGACATGTTGTGGATTTACATTCCGTACTGCAAGTTACTTTCCACTGCAGATTTATTCTGCAGCATGTGGAATGAAATGAGTTAAAATGTTATCCATGCCGCTGTGACTGTAAAATGCTGTGCATGAGTAGATGAAAGACCTGCAGCATATCCAACCTGTGTGGACCAACCCTTAAAATCTATTTTTTTTCTCCCTAGAGTGTCGTATGCAATGTATACATGCAGCTGTACAATATTATCATTATGTATAGATTGTTCACGGTTTTGCATAGTAATAAGACATATACCACAAGCATACTGCTTTGGTGGTAGTCTTTAAAGGAACGCACAGTTCTATTTTTCTCCTGAGTAGTTCTAGATTGTGGAATCCTCTAGATAACTAGCAGATTCTAACTACAAAGTCTTCTGTAGTGAGCTTCTAAAAGTATAAGCTACCATTAGGATCAGAAACACAACCTGTTCTCTAGTGATTGACCCTACAGCTGCATCCTTCATCAGATGTCACATAGCAGACTGCAGTAACTGAGAAGAACAGTCTCAGCAGAAGCAAGGAGAAAGAGACGGAATAGACACTATAGCCTAGTGTGGTGAGACAGGGAAGGGAAAAGACGGGTGCCTTTGTGTAGCACATATTGCAAAAAAGGGAAAGACACTGGGCTTTAGTCTTGAACTCCCTCTCAGGAGCCAGTCAGCCATTTAAATCAGGGTAACAAACCATTTCATACCCTTGTAAGTCCCTTTAAAGTAAGCCTATCAGGTAGTGTACTTTGACAGGAGAAAAAATTTCCTTTGTGGCCACAAACTGATGAAGAAATGCAGAGATAACCGTCATTTATGGATATGTAAATTAGGCTGTAAACGCAATAGAAGGGCGTGATTTCAATACAGATAGCCATGGAGCACGCAGAGGCTGAAAATGTAAGTCACAACTAAAGTGGTGGCATTGCATTGTTAAGTAAATCGGACAAATAGGTTCTGCTCCTGGTGCACTTGCAGGTTGATCTGCATATCTATGAAAAGTTGATTATCTTTACATTGCTTCATCCGTTCATTGACCGTTTCGGTATTTTTCTGCCCATATTAAAAGTATAGCCTTATTACTGGGTTGGGAATCATTGTGGACCTAAAAAAAATCCTTTAAAGTAAGATATCAATGTTTGGAAGTTACCAAGAGCTCCTGTGCAGGACCTATTTAGATTAATGACTACAAATGAATGAATGAATGAATGAATATGTATTAACCAACTATTAGCATTGGGGGATTTCTGCAATGTGGTCCTCAGGCTTCAAAAGAATTATATATTGGTATATAATGTATCAACAGGTCTTTACAGTGAAATTTGCTGATGGCTTTCGCCATATCATATGGTGTTTCATCCTGTATAAAGAATGTTAGCTGAAAAAAATTAATAAGAAAGTCATAATTGGGTGAACGTACATGGAGATCATCTTACCTCTTCCGTGAGTTCACCAAATACAGTTAATGTATCAAGCAGAAGACTAGCAGTGTAGAACGACTTTATCATGTTCCTAAAAAAAGGAAGAAAAGAACAGATTATGGTGGCACTGGAGATTAAGATCTGGACATAAGATAATATTAAAGTGTTTTAATACAAAGTGTTTTAAAAGTGCTAATATTACAGAGGGTTTTTCCCCTTCTTTTCCCACCAAAGCAATTTATTCCCTATCCATACGATAGGGGATTACTTGCAGATTGGTGGAGGTTAGGCCACTCAGACCCAGAATGATCAGGATAACAGGGGATACTATAGTTGAGTTATCTCCAGCACTCACATTGAAATCAATGGATCAGTGCCTGGCCAGAATAGGGGACCACACAGACCCATAATGATCAGGAGAATGGGGACACTGTATTTCGGCTATCTCCAGCACTCCCATTGAAATGAATGGGATGAGGCCTGGTCCGTACAGAAGACTTTTGTTTTCCCGATCAGTGGGAGGTCTGAGCAGTGAACCCTCACCAATCTTCAAGTTATCCCCTATCCTACGGATGGAGGATAACTTGCTTTGATGGAAAAACCCCTTTAACAAGTATAGACAAACCTATATGTACCATCCAATACATCAACTGATGCTGCATGCAGCTTTCTTTTTAATGCACCTGTACAGAATACAAATAAGTCATGCCTGTGCCCTTTTCCTTTAAAGGGGTTATCTAAATCCAGAAAAATAATGGGCTATCCCCTTTACAGGTGCTTATCTAATTTATTAAAATGTATTGCCTATTCTTAATATAAGCCATTAGTTTTAGATCAACAGAGGTCAGAATCTCAGTACCCTTGCTGAACAGCTGTTCTAAAGGAGCAATATTTCTTCTACCACAACTTGTCCTCTTCATTGTTTACACTGAGTGCCAAAACCGCATTGCTCAAAAATCTGTATTTGTCATAGTGGTTGTTCTGAGTATTGCAGCACTGTCCTGTTCACGTAGTGAAATTTACATCGTTCTGAGAAAGGACTGTGCTGGAACTAGAGGTAAAGAATGAAGTACTCGTCCATAGCACTGTACTGTCAGAGGGGGCGTTCCTTACAACCGAGCGAATACGCTAAGCTGTGAGGAACGCCCCCCAGTACAAGTCTATGAGCAAGTACTGTCAGGGAGGGCGTTCCTCACAGCCCAGCTAGACTGTCAGGAACGCCCTTCTGACAGTAAACCGTGAAACTACGACCCCGATATCTCCAGCCCTCGGGCACATACCGGGAAAGCCAGAAGTGCGCTGAATTCAGCGCGCTGTCGGCTTTCTAGCGGTATGTAAAACAGCATATACATGAGAATGTGAAAGGTCCTCTTTAAATAGCTAGACAATAAAAACTCCCATACACATCAGTGAAAGAAAAAAAGTTTAGGACAAAACAGTAAATTCCAATCCATGTTGGTTACTTGTACTTTAAAATCTTTCCAGATTATGGAGAGAATAATTTCTTCTAAAAAGTCAAGGACAACTTGGAGCACTTCTGCAACTGGACACTATACAGGGTACATTAGTTAGAGGTTCTTTCAAGGGTTACCATGGCAAAATCCATTTTGTAGCTTTCTGTTGTACATTAGTCCAAGTATTAAACAGAAAAGGCTGTCAATAGTTATAGTACAGTCATGGCCAAAAGTTTTGAGAATGATGCAAATATTAATTTTTACAAAGTCTACTGCTTCAGTTTTTCTAATGGCAATTTGCATATACTCCAGAATGTTATAAAGAGTGATCAGCTTAACAGCAATTACTTGCAAAGTCAATATTTGCCTAGAAAATGAACTTTATCCCCCAAAACACATTTCAACATCATTGCAGCCCTGCCTTAAAAGGACCACCTAACATCGTTTCAGTGATTGCTCCATTAACACAGGTGTGGGTGTTGATGAGGACAGGGCTGGAGATCAATCTGTCATGATTAAGTAAGAATGACACCACTGGACACTTTAAAAGGAGGCTGGTGCTTGCCATCATTGTTTCTCTTCTGTTAACCATGGTTATCTCTAAAGAAACACGTGCAGTCATCATTGCACTGCACAAAAATGGCCTAACTGGGAAGAGTATTGCAGCTAGAAAGATTGCACCTCAGTCAACAATCTATCGCATCATCAAGAACTTCAAGGAGAGAGGTTCCATTGGTGCCAAAAAGGCTCCAGGGCGCCCAAGAAAGACCAGCAAGCGGCAGGACCGTCCCTTAAAAGTGTTTCAGCTGCGGGATCTGGCTACCAGCAGTGCAGAGCTTGCTGAGGAATGGCAGCAGGCAGGTGTGAGTGCATCTGCACGCACTGTGAGACGGAGACTCTTGGAGCAAGGCCTGGTCTCAAGGAGGGCAGCAAAGAATCCACTTCTCTCCAGAAAAAACATCAGGGACAGACTGATATTCTGCAAAAGGTACAGGGAGTGGACTGCTGAGGACTGGGGTAAAGTCATTTTCTCTGATGAATCCCCTTTTCGATTGTTTGGAACATCTGGAAAACAGCTTATTCGGAGAAGAAGAGGTGAGCGCTACCACCAGTCTTGTCTCATGCCAACTGTAAAGCATCCTGAAACCATTCATGTGTGGGGTTGCTTCTCAGCCAAGGGAATCGGCTCTCTCACAGTCTTGCCTAAAAACACAGCCATGAATAAAGAATGGTACCAGAATGTCCTCCAAGAGCAACTTCTCCCAACCGTCCAAGAGCAGTTTGGCGCTCAACAATGCCTTTTCCAGCATGATGGAGCACCTTGCCATAAAGCAAAGGTGATAACTAAATGGCTCAGGGAACAAAACATAGAGATTTTGGGTCCATGGCCTGGAAACTCCCCAGATCTTAATCCCATTGAGAACTTGTGGTCAATCATCAAGAGACGGGTGGACAAACAAAAACCAACAAATTCAGACAAAATTAAAGCATTGATTCTGCAAGAATGGACTGCTATCAGTCAGGATTTGGTCCAGAAGTTGATTGAGAGCATGCCAGGGAGAATTGCAGAGGTCCTGAAGAAGAAGGGTCAACACTGCAAATATTGACTTGCTGCATTAACTCATTCTAACTGTCAATATAAGCTTCTGTTACTCATAATATGAATGCAATTATATTTCTGTATGTGATAAAAACATCTGACAAACACACATAAAAACCAGAGGGCAGCAGATCATGTGAAAATATAATGTTTGTGTCATTCTCAAAACTTTTGGCCATGACTGTAATTGTTTGTAGCCTTAGGTCCCTTTGTGACCTCAACAGAGGTCACTTAAAACAGGCAGGTGACAGAATAAAAGCAAATCTATTGGGGCCCATTTATGAAAAGAGCAAAGTGTAATCTGTTGTATATTTACTGTTGGCATTAAAGAAGCAGTCCAAGTCTAGAAAACATGGCTGCTTTCTATTAAATACAGCACCACACCTATCAACAAGTTGTCTGTGTTAACTACAAAACCAGACAAATTATGGCCAGGGGTGGCATTGTTTCTGGAAGAGAGCGGAAAAAAAAAAAAAAAAAAAAAAATTAAAAGCACATTCTACATCTATGACAGTAAATTTATCAGAATTATCTCTTATGAATTAGAGCAGAGCCATGGAGTCGTAGTCAGGAGAAATTTTGGGTGGAATTGGGCTGCTTCCATCTCCAGTTCCACTTAAAATATGCGGAGAGAAAAGTCCTGCAAACAGGACTTTTCTCTCTACTGATTTTGGGCTGAATCTGGATGGACTCAATAACAGTATATGGGGTCTGCGGGTTTCCACAAGTAACCGCTTTTAAGCGGATAGGGTTTTTGTTTTTTGGATCCCCAAGCGGAACGGAAACCCGAACACTAGTGTGACCCATGTGATATACAGTCTATGGTCATGTGATATATAGTCCATGGTCATGCGATATACAGTCTATGGTCATGTGATGGGCACATATGTGCGGTGCTCGTTATTAGGCAGATGTCTGATTACTGTGCTGTGACCACATGATCATGGACCATACATTACATGACCATGGACTGAGTTTTATCCACTGGTAGGAAGCAGAATGAATGACAGCAAGCAGAGATCTAGAAAACTGTGAGGAATTGATACAGAAAGTATATTGGAAAATTGTACAACTTTTCATTATACAAACAGTAACATTTATTTGCTGAACCTGGACAACTTTAATTTATGATTTAATATATTTTATGATGTACAGTGCTGGCCAAAAGTATTGGCACCCCTGCAATTCTGTCAGATAATACTCAATTTCTTCCAGAAAATTATTGCAATCACAAATGCTTTGGTAATAATATCTTCATTTATTTTGCTTGCAATGAAAAAACACAAAAGAGAATGAAAAAAAAAAAGTAAAATCATTGATCATTTTACACAAAACTCCAAAAATGGGCCGGACAAAAGTATTGGCACCCTCAGCCTAATACTTGGTAGCACAACCTTTAGACAAAATAACTGCGAACAACCGCTTCCGGTAACCATCAATGAGTTTCTTACAATGCTCTGCTGGAATTTTAGACCATTCTTCTTTGGCAAATTTCTCCAGGTCCCTGAGATTTGAAGGGTGCCTTCTCCAAACTGCCATTTTGAGATCTCTCCACAGGTGTTCTATGGGATTCAGGTCTGGACTCATTGCTGGCCACTTTAGAAGTCTCCAGTGCTTTCTCTCAAACCATTTTCTAGTGCTGTTTGAAGTGTGTTTTGGGTCATTGTCCTGCTGGAAGACCCATGACCTCTGAGGGAGACCCAGCTTTCTCACACTGGGCCCTACATTATGCTGCAAAATTTGTTGGTAGTCTTCAGACTTCATAATGCCATGCACACGGTCAAGCAGTCCAGTGCCAGAGGCAGCAAAGCAACCCCAAAACATCAGGGAACCTCCGCCATGTTTGACTGTAGGGACCGTGTTCTTTTCTTTGAAGGCCTCTTTTTTTTTCCTGTAAACTCTATGTTGATGCCTTTTCCCAAAACGCTCTACTTTTGTCTCATCTGACCAGAGAACATTCTTTCAAAAAGTTTTTGGCTTTCTCAGGTAAGTTTTGGCAAACCCCAGCCTGGCTTTTTTATGTCTCTGAGTCAGAAGTGGGGTCTTCCTGGGTATCCTACCATAGAGTCCCTTTTCATTCAGACGCCGACGGATAGTACAGGTTGACACTGTTGTACCCTTGGACTGCAGGGCAGCTAGAACTTGTTTGGATGTTAGTCGAGGTTCTTTAGCCACCATCCGCACAATCTTTCGTTTAAATCTCTCGTCAATTTTTCTTTTCCGTCCACATCTAGGGAGGTTAGCCACAGTGCCATGGGCTTTAAACTTCTTGATGACACTGCGCACGGTAGACACAGGAACATTCAGGTCTTTGGAGATGGACTTGTAGCCTTGAGATTGCTCATGCTTCCTCACAATTTTGCTTCTCAAGTCCTCAGACAGTTCTTTGGTCTTCTTTCTTTTCTCCATGCTTAATGTGGTACACACAAGGACACAGGACAGAGGTTGAGTCAACTTTAATCCATTTCAACTGGCTGCAAGTGTGATTTAGTTATTGCCACCACCTGTTATGTGCCACAGGTAAGTAACAGGTGCTGTTAATTACACAAATTAGAGAAGCATCACATGATTTTTCAAAGGGTGTCAATACTTTTGTCCACCCCCTTTTTTATGTTTGATGTGGAATTATATCCAATTTGGCTTTTTGACAATTCTTTTTGTGGTTTTCCATTGAAGACAAATTAAATGAAGATATGATTACCAAAGCATTTGTGATTGCAATCATTTTCTGGAAGAAATTGAGTATTATCTGACAGAATTGCAGGGGTGCCAATACTTTTGGCCAGCACTGTACCTTTAACTTATGATGTACTACTCGTCTGGGTTTTCACATGGCCACATAGAGATAGTGTGCCACACAAGCAGATAACTAGATCTGTGGCAAGTACTAGTGAAGAACATATTTTTAGGGGCTTCTGCACTTGCTGCGAATCTACATCAAACTGAAGGCAGTTTTGCCACACGGCACATTACTACCCTGCAGCCACCACGTGTAACCTTGTCCTAAGGGTAGAATGTGAATCTGTACTGTCCTCTAACCAAGTCAAATAACCATTCATTAGCAAGTATACATATGCTGAAAACCCTTGTAATAGACAGGTAGGAAAAATAGGGCTAGAAGGGCAAAGACACAGACAGTTGGAAATTTTCAAGGTCATTTCATATTTTAGTGTTATCTGCCAAGATTTATGAGAAACTGAGAACATGGACAACATAAACAGGAGACCGCATTGGTGTTAATAGGTGGCTATTTATACAGAATTGGCTTTATACCCCATTTCCTTCCCTACTTCAATCAGCCAGTCCAGATGTGTGACCTGTAAACATGATCTTATGAAAGAGTGGTGCTTACAAGCGGAGACATTATTATAGACCACAAACCATGACACAAAATAGCCAGTGCTCAGGGGAGTCATAAAGAGTAACAGACAGAAGCTTTGTATATGGAGGTCATGTTATACAGCAGTGTTACCAGATATGTGTAGATTAAAAAGTAGACTCACAAAGAAGTCTAAATGATGGATATATTACTTCCTGAAAAATACATATAAAGAGCATTTTAAGTTAAAAAAAAAACAAAAAACAAAAGTGGTCCTTAATTCTTCCTCTTGTGTGAAGACAACTGCTACGGCAGTCCCCAAAGAAACTGTATTACAACTGCCTACAGGTCCTATACACCACCATCCTATTACTCTAATCTATATACAGTACAGACCAAAAGTTTGGACACACCTTCTCATTCCAAGAGTATTCTGTATTTTCATGACTATAAAAATTGTAGATTCACACTGAAGGCATCAAAACTATGAATTAACACATGTGGAATTATATACTTAACAAAAAAGTGTGAAACAACTGAAAATATGTCTTATATTCTAGGTTCTTCAAAGTAGCCACCTTTTGCTTTGATTACTGCTTTGCACACTCTTGGCATTCTCTTGATGAGCTTCAAGAGGTAGTCACCTGAAATGGTTTTCACTTCACAGGTGTGCCCTGTCAGGTTTAATAAGTGGGATTTCTTGCCTTATAAATGGGGTTGGGACCATCAGTTGTGTTGTTCATTAGTCAGGTGGATACACAGATGATAGTCCTACTGAATGGAGTGTTAGAATTTGCATTATGGCAAGAAAAAGCAGCTAAGTAAAGAAAAATGAGTGGCCATCATTACTTTAAGAAATGAAGGTCAGTCAGTCCGAAAAATTGGGAAAACTTTGAAAGTGTCCCCAAGTGCAGTGGCCAAAACTATCAAGCGCTACAAAGAAACTGGCTCACATGAGGACCGCCCCAGGAAAGGAAGACCAAGAGTCACCTCTGCTGCGGAGGATAAGTTAATTCGAGTCACCAGCCTCAGAAATCGCAGGTTAACAGCAGCTCAGATTAGAGACCAGGTCAATGCCACACAGAGTTCTAGCAGCAGACACATCTCTACAACAACTGTTAAGAGGAGACTGTGTGCAGCAGGCCTTCATGGTAAAATAGCTGCTAGGAAACCACTGCTAAGGACAGGCAACAAGCAGAAGAGACTTGTTTGGGCTAAAGAACACAAGGAATGGACATTAGACCTGTGGAAATCTGTGCTTTGGTCTGATGAGTCCAAATTTGAGATCTTTGGTTCCAACCACCGTGTCTTTGTGCGACGCAGAAAAGTTGAACAAATGGACTCTACATGCCTGGTTCCCACCGTGAAGCATGGAGGAGGAGGTGTGATGGTGTGGGGGTGCTTTGCTGGTGACACTGTTGGGGATTTATTCAAAATTGTAGGAATACTGAACCAGCATGGTTACCACAGCATCTTGCAGCGGCATGCTATTCCATCCGGTTTGCGTTTAGTTGGACCATCATTTATTTTTCAACAGGACAATGACCCCAAACACAGCTCCAGACTGTGTAAGGGCTATTTGACCAAGAAGGAGAGTGATGGGGTGCTACGCCAGATGACCTGGCCTCCACAGTCACCAGACCTGAACCCAATCGAGATGATTTGGGGTGAGCTGGACCGCAGAGTGAAGGCAAAAGGGCCAACAAGTGCTAAGCATCTCTGGGAACTCCTTCAAGACTGTTGGAAGACCATTTCAGGTGACAACCTCTTGAAGCTCATCAAGAGAATGCCAAGAGTGTGCAAAGCAGTAATCAAAGCAAAAGGTGGCTACTTTGAAGAACCTAGACTATAAGACATATTTTCAGTTGTTTCACACTTTTTTGTTAAGTATATAATTCCACATGTGTTAATTCATAGTTTTGATGCCTTCAGTGTGAATCTACAATTTTTATAGTCATGAAAATACAGAAAACTCTTGGAATGAGAAGGTGTGTCCAAACTTTTGGTCTGTACTGTACATCCCACTGTTGTTCAGGCAGTACTAAATGTCTAGAAATACATTCATGACCATCAGGGTAAATAGTATTACAGGTTGCACACATATATATAAGCATATAGCATTGTTCTGAACTGGAGGAACAACAATTCCTACAATATAAAGTCTGATCACCATCAGTAAGTGACACGGCTTTCATGTCTGCATCTAAGTTTCCTCCTATACCTTGGGTAACCCCAGCAGGAGTGGCTGACTATCTATATAATGTGTATGAGGGTATCTCAACCTGGTAGCAATAGCAGATTAGAGAGTTTGGATTTCAACATGCATGTGTATTGGCAGCCTATAGGAATAGCTAGATATTGTAAGTGTATGAACAGCTTTAGAAGTGTCCTGCAATACCTCTTTAAGGGATCCTTATCAGTTTTATAAACTTTATGTATATATGCATGAGACAATACAGTATATGACCCTGAGTTGTGGCATAAAAGTTCACGAGACATATCGATTGAATTGTTTTTCTCCCGTTTCTTTGATGTTTTTTTGTCCTTATCTTTATTCTGTCAATGATCTTCAACACCACCTTTTCTTGTTGGATTGTTTACTGTAATTTGTTTTATCGAGTTGGTGTATATGTGACAATTTTTGGCACTTGAGCTCATAGCTTTTCTTTCTTTGTTATTAGAAAACCGAAGTGCCGCGGACAAGGCAATACCAGTTCCATTTTCTAATAACTGGCTATGAGGCAGTGAGTTCTATGCACTCGGCCGCGTTTACTCCTGGACATGCAGCCCACACATGGATCGTTTTCCATGGACAGGCTCGGTCATGTGCATGAGACTGACAGCTGTTAACAGAGCAGAGAAGCAGCTCAGGCAAGATAGCAGCCCCATAATCATGTACAGAATAATGGAGTCTACAAATAAGAAAATAAGAACAGATTGGAAATAAAGTGATGTATTTCACTATCTGGTTTTAATAAATAAAAAAAATTGGTGATGAATTCCTTTTAAGCTGCCAGGGACTGAAAGCCCCTGCTGTAGAGTCTGTTGGCAGGGCGCTCTTCAGCTTTGCTGCCAAGCTGTCCTATTAAATAGGATGGCTGAAGCTCTTTCTGTCTGAAGACACAGTGCAGATATTCCAATGATTATTTTTTTTTCCTTTATGTATGGTAATGCAGCTTAGCAGTGGTGGATTACAAGTACCATAGGCCTAGGGCTATTCCCCACAATTTAGGGCCCCCACCCCACGCGTGCACACTTTATCCAATGGAAGTCCAATATCCTAAAAAGAACCCATCACCAGGTCTGGGGCCCTAAATCAGCACATGTCCGCATGCTGCTGGTGTTTAGGGCCCCAAACTCTGTAACCTCAGTCCTGTGCATCTATTTGGCAGTTCTGTAAGAATTCACCTGCCAAAGAGGAATCATGGACCATCTACGGTTGCTTCTCAGCACCTTGCTTGATTTCACCAGGGACCAGGATTCCTCTACAGCAGATTAAAACTTGAAATACTACCGAATGGAGCCACACACAGGTCTGGGATCACCAGATTTTGGAGCTCTGAACATCAGTTGTCTATATGTTAACAGAAGGCAACTGGGCTACCACCTCCAACCTGTCCCTTGCTTCTGATCAGACAGCTTGCCTGCATTTTTTTTTTTTACTGTGACCTTTTCACCAGCTGGTTGCTGCTATGGTCCTCTGGACAATCCAGCAAGGCTGGAGGTAGCAAAGCTTGTTGTGTGTCATAGCCTGGTCCTCTACATGTCACAACAAGCTCTGCTGCCTCTGACAATGCTAGGATGTTCAGCCTCAGAGGACCAAAGTCATAACCTGTTAGAGATAAGATCACAATCACTGAGGCACCGCTGACAAGAAGTAGGGGGACTGATCAGAGAAGCCACCTTAGTTCTTACTGCCTTTCATTTCATCACTACATACATAGGTGCACTTATCCTGAACAGGACTCCAAACTCTTTTGCAGCTATTTTCTCTGCAGCCTGCTGCAACAGCTTCTGTGTACATTAATGGCACCAATTAAGCTTATGGTTGGTTTTGTGTGGCCATGGGCCCCCCATAAGCCTCAAACAGCTGCCGATTACTGAAAACGATTACATTATGATCTGCCATTGCAAAGTAATCACATTCACTTCAATTGACCTGCGCTGCATACAAAACATATTCAATAGAAGTATATGCCAGAAGAAATCAGCTACACTTGTCTCATGAGAATTTGCCAAAAAACAATAATGGTATGCCAAGTGATGAGGGAGGAAAAAGAACCAATGTTTTGGTCATCTGTAATTGTGATCCAGACCCAGAAATGGAGACTACAAAGTGGTAAGAAATAACAGAAAGGAGATCAGGGGCAGAGTAGGTGCCATTACCATAAGGTCTCCAATACAGCAGCCTGTAAGAGAAGTGAATGGATTTCTCAATATACTGCAATGCATCAGTATTGCAGTATATTGTAGTAGTGATCAGACATCTTAGGGTTCAAGTCCCATAGGAAGTCTAGGAAAAAAAGAATACAAAGTTCAATTCACCCCACTTTCCCTAGATCCCAAATAAAAATAAAGAAAAACAAAAACACATACGCATTAGGTATCCCCACATCCAAAAACACCTGAACTAAAACCATATAAAAATATTTTTCCCATATGGTGAACATCATAGCAGGAAAAAAAAAATCAAAATGTCCGAACCACCATTTTTTCGTGGTTTTGCCTCCTAAAAAAAGTGATCAAAACATCAGACAAAAAAAATACGCAATACACCTCTCGTATTTAGAAATATAAATAAAAGTTACAGTGTGAAGACTCCAAGAAATGTTCCCCCCCCCCAAAGTTTTGATATCTCTGCAATCTTAACAATCCACAGAATATAGGTAATATGTCATTTTGGCTGCACAATGAACAAAATAAAATAAAAAATAAAAAACTCATAAGAAAATAGTGCAATTGAGCAGTAGCAGTTTTATAAATCCCCCCCCCCCCCGCATTCTGATTTTTTTTGCATTTTCCCAGTACATTATGCAGAAAATTAAATGCTACCACTATGAACTACAATCTGTCCTGCAAAAAATAAGCCCTCACACAGCACTTCGAGCAGAAAATAAAATGATGGCTTATGGAAGGCAGGGAGAAACATCTTCAGGAAAAAGTTTAAACTCATACAGAGTCTCAACATCTGCTATTGTGGATGTCTTTACTCAGGGGAGGCTTAACCCAGGTTTTAACATGTGGAGAGAGGGGGGAGTCCAGAGGGTGTTCCATTTGTTACATGACTCTGAACCATGTTGGTTAAGCTGGAGTTAAATACGGCAAAAATACAAACTTGCTCCAGCCCATTTTTTGCAGCTTGCTCAGATTAAATATTGTTTTATGACTAGACTGATTCAGAAGGAGAGCTCTCAAAATGAGCTGGAAAGCTACTGTTGTCTGACATTTGTCAAGTGGGGTTCTTTTAATGCTAATGTTTTATTTGCTCACTAGGGAAGGCTTCTCGGTTCACCAAATTATTAAGGGATTGGCAAGCCCTCAGGAATACAGTTATTAATTAAGTGTGAAATACCCATTTTAGGATCCTACATAGGGCCATCCTGGCTTTTGACCCACCCTCATCAACTAAACCTGATAGAATAACACGTTGCCGGCCAGGATGTAAATTTTGACTTCCAGTATCCGACCTGTTCCATGGCCTATGGTCGTGTCCAATAAGTCAACACTTCTGGTTGCAAGTGTACCTGCGACCAGAAGTGGTTATTCTCATGTGGAAGTCTCGATCAGACTACGTCCTCTGACTTATATTTTACAGTAGTGAGGCTTACCTAAATTATACCACTCCATAGCGCTGGTAGCGAAGAGGTGTCTTACAACATTGCTTAAACCCAGCCAACCCCCCTCCCTTCATTAACCCAGTTGAAGCATCTACTGAGGGTGGAACAATTGGATACGGAACAGAGAAAAGATTCCTTGACCGGAAAGTTCTTCTTTGAATGGAGCCCTTTAATTGTCACCCAGTTGTCTGAGGAGGAGGTGAAACAGGTGGTAACTTCTTTCCTATGTACACACAGGAATTTACTGAGGATCTTGAAAGATTCTTTGGGACGATTAAAATTGGAAAAGTTTTCGGTGATGGGGTTCCAACAGCAGTATGAAGCTGAGAAGAGAATCATCTATTTCTTCTGTAACCTGGTCTGAGTAATAAGGGCCCATCCCTAATGATCGGTAGGTGACAAAGGTTAACGGTCTAAGGATTTGCAGTTTATTTAATTAATGTGCTGCTTGTCTTTTATTACATTTGTTTATGTAACCTCTACATTGCAAGATGGGGTCTGTGTGTCCTACCTGTTTTGTACCATCTTCTTTAATTGTTTGTTATGTAAAATTAACATTTACATTAAAAAAAAAAATGGCTGCAGCAGGAAAGGATAAAATAAGAAAAGCCTGTGACTGGTGCCAGTGGTTGCACTTAATCCCATAATCTGTCAAATCAGTCCTGAGAATGCTGGATTATTAAATGTTTACTTAGGTTTCATCAATATAATAACCAAGAAATTACTATAGCAATAAAACAATACATCTTTAATGTGTAGAAAATCGCAATAATGTGGTTTATTCCTGGAAGAATGAGTAGGTGATCAGTATTTACTGACTTGTGGAATCTCCCAGCTCTGTCTTCATTGTCAGCATACAAGAACATTTTCAGGGCATAATTCTCCACATGGGCACTGCCAACAATTTCCTGAGTAATGGAGTCACAGTCGCCAAGCTGCTTCTTTTGCTGTAGGAAATTATAGAACAAAATTAATTTATTGGTAGCATCCTAATGTTTCTATTCAACAAAGCAAAATCAATACAATGGTGTACATTAAAGTTGTATTTAACCTACAACCTGATGTAAAAATGGAAAAGGCTTCAGCAGCCCCATGGGTGCACAGTCTCAGATCGATCAATCTTAAAAGTCTTGATAACCATTTAATAGGGATATTGCATATAGAAAGCCCCTTGTATTACTGTTTTTTTTTTCTTGACCCCATCCTTCTAAGCCATCTTCCTAGGGCTGCACAATTAATCGAAAAATAACCTAAATTGACAGGCAATCGCAATAACCAATATGATTTTGTGCATGTTGCTTATTTTGGTTCAGCTATTATAGTATTCGCGAGCTTTTAATTTCATTCGGATTGAAAACCTCTGAAGCGAAACTACTATTATACTGTGGGGTCTTTTCAGACCCAGGAGAGGTGAGCAAACATAAAATACAGTGTTATTCAATTCTGGGCTCCAGCGCTGGTCTTTGTCCTCTTCAGGCTTGTTCCGGCCCCCTGAATGATACCAGGGACCACTGAGGTGATCCCTGAAATGTACACCAGTAGATCATAGATTTCAATTCTAAAGCATGAGAAGGTGCCTGAAGTTTTAAAAAGGCCAGAGTCTTAATAAATTTTCCCCAATGTGATCCCATCAGAAGCAATTTGTGAAGGTTTCCAGCTCCATCAGGAGATGTACCGATCCCCTGCCACTCCAGAGCTGTCCACAACCTAGGCCGCTGCCTGCGTTGGTCCTCTTTGGTACAGAAATGTGTCAAGACAACATATGACTACTGCAGCCAATCACTGGCTCTGCTCAGTGGTGTTGACATGTGATCATTACAGCTAGTATTGGGCTCTAGTGGGTCACATGTTCGATTGACGCATCATTCCTGTAGTCAGAAGTAGTGGCAGACGACCAGGATATTGTCTGCAACAGAGCGGCATGGGAGTAGTAACCTGAGGCTTACTCCTTTTGTTACTTTACACCACCACAAGCTGTCTTCTCCAATGGTGGAAGTCATTCTGCTCTCAGAGTAGTTTACAGTAAAGACATAAGCTGCAGTTCACATTGCACATAGCAATTTTATAAGTTTTTCTCCATTTGATGAGTAACAAGCACTGGATCAAATTCACAATTTAGTAACTTGTAATAATGGTATCATGTATTACTTTGTGTTGAACATAAGCTTATCCCCTATGTTCTTTGTTCTTTGGGATGAAAATGGGTGAACTGCCCTGACCGGTTTAGTAACCCAAAGATTAAATAGACTGCTGTTTCAGTAATTGAAAGGCTTCTTTTAGAAGATGTGGTCTCAGAATACAAGAGGCCTCGGATTTCCTAATAAAATAAAATAAAAAAAAGGCAAATAACAGCAGCACAGTTACAACAGGTGGACTTAGAGCTCATAAATGGACTTACTGTTCACCACAGAGGAAATCTCCGGTTATTCCGCAGAAAACAAAAAACAGGATTATCGCACATCACACTGGCCTTCAGTTTTTACACTGCCAAGAGACTTTAAAAGGGGGCTTTCAGTAATGGATGGCTCGTGTTTTCCTAGTCAGTTTACATGAGCAAAAATTCATCTTGCAGACTAGACATTTACTATATTAAAATCTTTGGCACCTCTTTCTATAAAACACACAGATGGATGGCCAAATTGGCCTGCTGGAGATTTTCACTTAAAGGTAAACACCTGAGGACTTTTCAGTACTATGGAGCGAGTTATTCGCACAGTATGGCCTCTTCATATTTGTACCGTTTATAAGACACCCATATGTTATATGGTTCATGGGGTGGCTCAGCAAAATATACAACCACCTTCAAATAAAAGCTTTTGAAGGCCACAAACATATCTTGCAATGAGCAGCAATATTACTATAAAGAAGGAACAAATGCAATAACCTGCAGATACACACTGAAAGAGGACCTTTCACCACCTCCATCAACTTGAGTTCTCTTCATCTGTTAATAGATTCTACTCCACTGATTCTAGTAGTTGGAATTTTTTCTTTAGCCCCTACCATTCCTGAGCAATCTGTGCTGTTAGTTTTGGTGTCTAATATGCTAACTAGACTCTCTAATGTCAAGTGGGTGGTGTCAGACAGAAAGAGGCAAAGGTAGCGTGATTCTGAGCTCTGACAATGCCCGCCTCTTACTGGTGCTCTAAGTAAAGCTCCCTTGCCTGACTACGCCCACTTGACATTAGCGAGTCTACTTAGCATATCAACAACACAACTAACAGCATTGATTGTTCAGGAACAGTGGGGGACTAGAGAAAAAAATTCCAACTTTGCCAGAAACAGTGGGGCAGCACATAGTAAAGGATTTAAAGACCTCAAGTTGATGGGTGTGGTGAAAGGTACTTTTTAATTTAAGAAATTATTTTTTAGATACATTTTCATGTGACTTTATCTACCTACAATTTCAATTTCAAAGGAGACAAAATACCACATAAGCACTCGAATTGGGCATGCCCCAGGCCCTGGAAAAACGGTTTTGTACAGGCCTACAAGATGCATGTTCATTAAAGTGTACCTACATTTTTTATTTCATAAATCAATAGTGCAAGTGAAGGTAACTCATTTTGTAATACATTTTATAATAGAAAAGTGCCCTTTTCTTTGGTACCTGCTGTGGTACAAATGAAAGTGAATTCAGGTACATTAGAGAGGCAAAAGCAAGGCAACCACTAAAAAAAAAAAAAAAAAAAAAAAAAAAAATTGCCATAGACAATTACCCTCTTCTTACTCTTCCTGACTGAATCTTAAGTAGTTTAGTTTTGCTAGCATGACGTGATACCTACAGCTCATTCAGGAAGCCACATAAATACAAGTTACAATAAAGTTTGCTGTGTCTTCTAACACCGTCTCAAAAGCATGGAGTGGATACCAGGACATAGAACGATACACAAGAAGAGCATATACAAAGAAGCAGGAACAGTAACGGCTTCTTTGTGCAAGGAGCACAGCCAAGGTCGTTGCTAATGACCTCCAAGTAGGGATGCACAATTTACCAAAATCATTTGATTAATTTATCATTAAAAAAATAAAAAAAATTAGAGATTCTGATTTCAAGAGAATCATGAAAATGCTTTTAGCCCTGCTCTAGAGTCTGATACATTCCATGAAGGCTTTCCCCTCCTGCTGCCAACAATGATCAACAGTTTCTTCACTGTCGTCAGTAGTTTGGTAGGATGGACGGACGAAGAAACCTGCATCATATATATCTGACAACATCTCCCTATGTCAGCTTAGTGAACTTAAAATTGAGAATAGACCATAAAACTTGAAAAAAAATTTGGTTCACACTGTGCGGTTTCTGACTCGCCATGCTGCTGTGGGTTTCCTGCTGTTGCTGCACCTTGTTCAGCCCATATGGCGGGGGCCCATCCTCCCTGTAACTTGAAGGCTTAATGTGTACACCTTACACGCTCTCCTTAGCCAATCCCTGACTGTTTAGTCTGCTCAGTGCCTGAGCAATACTGAATATTGTGCTACAGATTCCACAAGGGTTCCTTATCACTATGCCGGCATTTGCTTCTTGTTATTTGTTTGGCCTGTTTATTGACTACTCTATTGATCCTGATCTGCTGCCTACCATGCATGACCTCGACTTGTGAACCTGAGCTGCCTGCCCTGACAATTTGGCTCGTCTATGACCCTGTTTATCTGCTGCCTGACACTGATCTAAGGCCTGTAGTCTACCACCCTCTGAGCTTTGCACCAAAGTCTGTCTGGTCTCTGGTAAGCAGCCACTTATACCAAGACCACTCAGAGAGGTAGCAACCTGGTAGCCTTCCCACAGCGAAGTCCACATCCCTATATGGGGGTTAAAGGGTGAAGACCTGGGAGACTAATTGGATACTGCCCTTGGAAGTGGCTAACACCCAAACTGGTTAAATGGCACAACAGGTCCACAATCTGCTGCCTGTGACCCAAACAGTAAAAAAAAAAACTCCACAACGGTGGCATGAGGGCCTGACATCCTGTAGTGGGACCTACAGTCATGGCCAAAAGTTTTGAGAATGATACAAATATTAATTTTTACAAAGTCTACTGCTTCAGTTTTTCTAATGGCAATTTGCATATACACCAGAATGTTATAGAGAGTGATCAGCTTAACAGCAATTACTTGCAAAGTCAATATTTGCCTAGAAAATGAACTTTATCCCCCAAAACACATTTCAACATCATTGCAGCCCTGCCTTAAAAGGACCACCTAACATCGTTTCAGTGATTGCTCCATTAACACAGGTGTGGGTGTTGATGAGGACAGGGCTGGAGATCAATCTGTCATGATTAAGTAAGAATGACACCACTGGACACTTTAAAAGGAGGCTGGTGCTTGCCATCATTGTTTCTCTTCTGTTAACCATGGTTATCTCTAAAGAAACACGTGCAGTCATCATTACACTGCACAAAAATGGCCTAACTGGGAAGAGTATTGCAGCCAGAACTATTGCACCTCAGTCAACAATCTATCGCATCATCAAGAACTTCAAGGAGAGAGGTTCCATTGGTGCCAAAAAGGCTCCAGGGCGCCCAAGAAAGACCAGCAAGCGGCAGGACCGTCTCTTAAAAGTGTTTCAGCTGCGGGATCGGGCTACCAGCAGTGCAGAGCTTGCTGAGGAATGGCAGCAGGCAGGTGTGAGTGCATCTGCACGCACTGTGAGGCGGAGACTCTTGGAGCAAGGCCTGGTCTCAAGGAGGGCAGCAAAGAAGCCACTTCTCTCCAGAAAAAACATCAGGGACAGACTGATATTCTGCAAAAGGTACAGGGAGTGGACTGCTGAGGACTGGGGTAAAGTCATTTTCTCTGATGAATCCCCTTTTCGATTGTTTGGAACATCTGGAAAAGAGCTTATTCGGAGAAGAAGAGGTGAGCGCTACCACCAGTCTTGTCTCATGCCAACTGTAAAGCATCCTGAAACCATTCATGTGTGGGGTTGCTTCTCAGCCAAGGGAATCGGCTCTCTCACAGTCTTGCCTAAAAACACAGCCATGAATAAAGAATGGTACCAGAATGTCCTCCAAGAGCAACTTCTCCCAACCGTCCAAGAGCAGTTTGGCGCTCAACAATGCCTTTTCCAGCATGATGGAGCACCTTGCCATAAAGCAAAGGTGATAACTAAATGGCTCAGGGAACAAAACATAGAGATTTTGGGTCCATGGCCTGGAAACTCCCCAGATCTTAATCCCATTGAGAACTTGTGGTCAATCATCAAGAGACGGGTGGACAAACAAAAACCAACAAATTCAGACAAAATTAAAGCATTGATTCTGCAAGAATGGACTGCTATCAGTCAGGATTTGGTCCAGAAGTTGATTGAGAGCATGCCAGGGAGAATTGCAGAGGTCCTGAAGAAGAAGGGTCAACACTGCAAATATTGACTTGCTGCATTAACTCATTCTAACTGTCAATATAAGCTTCTGTTACTCATAATATGAATGCAATTATATTTCTGTATGTGATAAAAACATCTGACAAACACACATAAAAACCAGAGGGCAGCAGATCATGTGAAAATATAATATTTGTGTCATTCTCAAAACTTTTGGCCATGACTGTATGCTCGCAACCCAGCACAACACAGCTGCTCAATTAGCATTCAACAGAAAACACCAGAAATCGCAGCTCTGCCATTGGCGTCCCATTCTCTTCACTGGTGAGAAAAGATTCACACTGGAGCATGTGACAGACATGGAGCCTGGAGATGCGGTGGTTAACATTATACTGCCTGAAACATCATTTAGTATGACTGGTTTGATGGTGGGTCAGTAATGGTCTGGGGAGGAATATCCTTAGACAGTTGCACAAACCTCAATGTGATAGCCAACAGTAGTACCCTGACTGCTGTTAGGTACCAGGAAGAAATCCTCAGAGCCACTGCACTGCCAGACCGTATACAGGTGCAGTAGGCCTGGATTCCTCCTGGTACAGGTCCAAGTGTGTATTACTAAGGCACACAGGAATGTGGGGCCATTAATGCTACTGAGTCACATTAACATTTGCCATAATATTGTTTATACGAATCGAATCAGCCAATGATTTCAATTTTTTACTACAATTTTTGGGAGATCTGCTTTTTAGTTTCAGATTTTGCTATTTTTTTGGCCAAAGTCAAGCATAGCTTCCAAAGAAATGGGAAATATAAAGAAAGCACTTATACTCCTCCCTTCTGCTAAATCCAGTTCTGGCCTTGACTGATAAAGACGCAGCAAAATCTGGAACAAAAATCCCAACTTTCACCCTCCTGTAGGAGGTGGTGGCCACTCCAGTGCTCCTTACACCTGAGATTTGTTTGTTGGGCCTTCTGGATTAGGAAATGTGGCCCCACTATACCATTATTCTACTCCGGGAAAGCCTAGCATTTCTTTCCATGAATGAAGCACTCATTGAAACCCAGTGATTTTACACTCATTGGGGTAGATTTACTAATACTGTCAAAAAGTTAGACAGTGCAAACTTAGACATGGCAGTGTCCATTGAACAAGGCATCTATGTAGTTGCTAGCCAGTTAGAGCCAACATCCACCATGTATGGAGAGGACTCAGCCCGTGAGCCCTTTCTATGCCCCCACCTGACAATATGGTGTATGAAAACAATGTATTGTATTTAAATAGTTTTCTTCTTAAATTATAGTAATCATAATATTTAAGCTCCTCAAAGAGATCCTTTCACGTCCTCTAACATTGGCTGTGTTATTATACCACTGAAAAGCTGATAGTACGCCGATTTAAGAATAGTGTCAGCCTTGCTGGTAATCTACCCTGGTTGCAGAGATATTAGTGCAGTTATTTTCAGCACCAATATCACTGCACTGTCAGAGGGGCTGGCCTCAAAGCTCAGCGTCATCACTGGGCAATGAAGAACGCCTCCACTGACAGTACAAGACTATAGAAATGTACCACCGGGGGAAGGGGAGTTCCTCACCGCCCAGTGATGATGCTGAGCAGTGAGGTTAACCACTCTGAAAGTGCAGTGATATCGGTACATAAACTGATGGTACCAATATATCTGCAAACGGGACAGATACCTGCAAAACTGAACGTGTGCTGAATTCAGCGCATTGTGAACCTTCCAGCGGTATATAACATGTTAAAGAGGACCTGTCACATGTTTGCTTTAATAAATTATTGTATTTCCTATAATATGACAATGAGCATCTTTTCTTATAACTTTGTATAGCACTCTTCCTCTGTTATTCCTACTAAATGTTTAGAAATAAATTAACTGTGTGATATCAATTGGAGGTGTATCCCTACACAGTTTGACACTGTCCAAACAAATTCAAATGTCAAAGTGTTCTTGTATCAAAAGAATACTATGGAAGAACTCGTATGAAAGGCAAAACTAGCAATAGCAGGGACATCCGCATGTGATATATGGAATCAATATAAAAGTCTTATTTAGTCAAGACTTAACTGATACCTATTGCATGACATAGTTTAAAATGTGGGAAAAAACAAACAAACAAAAAAAAACACTACGTTAGATAATGGACTCTGCGTGGACTGAGACTAAGTTCACACTTGCTCTGGGCTCTCCCGGCAGACCCGAACGACAGAGAGCCCGTCCACTAAAATAGTGATTACAGACACCATAGACTAACTTTTTCTTCTCTCTGACGATTTTCGTCTTCTACGGAGACTCCAATGCAGATGTGAACCTACCCTCAGATATACTGCAATACAAGGTTTATATGGTAAGCAGTGTACTTCAAGCTTAATATCTGCCTTGTGGGTAATTCATCAACAGTGAAAAATGTTGCAGTTTAGATTATATTACACGTACCTTAAGATTTATATGTTGGGATTTTAGATAAAGAATACAGTCAAATGTGAAACGTAAAATATAGTGCAAAGCGATAGCATGTAATTATGGTCATGATAAATAACATAATTATATCAATTGTTAACATCCGCTCCATACTTCACACGACTTGACATGTAGGAGTCTATAGCAAATGTCATCTATGTAATGTTATGTTATATTACCCTGTTTCTCCGAAAATAAGACAGGGTCTTATATTATTTTTTTCTCCGAAAAAAGGACTAGGGCTTATTTTCGGGGTAGGTCTTAATTTTCTCCATTTACTACAGTCACACATTTGATCACTTTTTATTTCAAAATTTTATCAGAGGCGAAACAGCAAAAAAACGGCAGTTTGGTACTTTTGAATGTCTTTTTCCCGCTACGGGGTTCACCATAGAGGAAAAATACTTTTATAAGTTTGTAGACCGGTTGTTTTCGGACACAGGGATACCTAATGTGTATGTGTTTCACAGTAATTTTTTAGTTTTATATGTATTCTAGTTAAAGTAGGGGGGACTTGAACTTTTATTGCTTTGTTTTATTATATATATATATATATATATATATATAATTTTATTTTTATTTTTTTTTTTACTATTAACTCCCTCCCTAGGGGGCTTGAACCTGCAATCGTCCCATAGACTGCAATACAACAACATTATCTATATTACTATTGAGGCTGGTCATAGACCGGTACATTACAGCGGAGACCCGGTACAGTAGCTATGGCAGTTGTGCTACTTTGGGGGTAATGAGGGGAGGTCACGCTCAACAATGCCAGCGATCAGAGTAGACACTGATTGTGGGCATTAACTTCGGTACGGTAGCTATCTTTAAGGACACGGCATCCGCTGTAATCGCACGGCAGATGTTGGGAAGGGGTTAAACTAGCTAGGGCTTATTTTTGGAGTAGGGTTTATATTTCAAGCCTACTCCAAAAACCTGGAAAATCTAGATAGGTCTTATTTTCAGGGTAGGTCTTATTTTTGGAGAAAAAATAGTAATATAGTCCACTTACAGTTAGGTCTATAAATATTTGGACAGAGACAACATTTTTTCTCTTTTTGGTTCTGTACATTACCACAATGAATTTTGAACAAAACAATTCAGATGCAGTTGAATTTCAGACTCTCAGCTTTAATTCAGTGGGTTGAACAAAATGATTGCATAAAAATGTGAGGAACTAAAACATTTATTACACACAATCCCTTCATTTCAGGGGCTCAAAAGTAATTGGACAAATTATATAACTGGAAATAAAATGTTAATTTCTAATACTTGGTTGTTCACCCTTTGTTGGTGACAGCCTGAAGTCTTGAACTCATGGACATCACCAGACACCGCTGTGTTTCCTCCTTTTTAATGCTCTGCCAGGCCTTTACTGCAGTGGTTTTCAGTTGCTGTTTGTTTGTGGCCTTTCTGGCTGAAGTTTAGTCTTTAACAAGTGAAATGCAGGCTCAGTTGGGTTCAGATCAATTGACTGACTTGGCCATTCAAGAATATTCCACTTCTTTGCTTTAATAAACTCCTGGGTTGCTTTGGCTTTATGTTTTGGGTCATTGTCCGTCTGTATTATGAAATGCTGACCAATCAGTTTGGCTGGATTTGAGCACACAGTATGTCTCTGAATACCTCAGAATTTATCTGGCTGCTTCTGTCCTGTGTCACATCATCAATAACCACTAGTGACCCAGTGCCACTGGCAGCCATGCATGCCCAAGCCATCACACTGCAGCCTCTGCCGTGTTTTACAGATGATGTGGTAAGCTTTGGATCATGAGCTGTACCACATCTTCGCCATACTTTTTTCTTTCCATCATTCTGGTAGAGGTTGATCTTGGTTTCTTCTGTCCAAAGAATGTTCTTGTAGAACTGTGGTGTCTTTTTTAGATTTTTTTTTTTAATCAAAATCCAAGCTAGCCTTCTATTCTTGCGGTTTATGAGTGGCTTGCACCGTGCAGTGAACCCGCTGTATTTACTTTCATGCAGTCTTCTCTTTATGGTAGATTTGGATATTTATACGCCTACATTCTGGAGAGTGTTGTTCACTTGGTTGGCTATTGTAAAGGGATTTCTCTTCACCATGGAAATTATTCTGCGATCATGTACCACTGTTGTCTTCCGTGGGCGTCCAGGTCTTTTTGGATTGATGAGTTCACCAGTGCTTTCTTTCTTTCTCAGGATGTACCAAACTGTAGATTTTGCCACTCTCAATATTGTAGCAATTTCTTGGATGGTTTTTTCTGTTTTCGCAACTTAAGGATGGCTTGTTTCACCTGCATGGAGAGCTCCTTTGACTGCATGTTTTCTTCACAGCAAAATCTTCCAAATGCAAGCACCACACCTCTAATCAACTCCAGGCCTTTTATCTGCTTAATTGAGAATGACATAACGAAGGAATTGCCCACACCTGCCCATGAAACAGCCTTTGAGTCAATTATCCAATTACTTTTGGTCCCTTTAAAAACAGGGTGGCACATGTTAAGGAGCTGAAACTCCTAAACCCTTCATCCAATTTTAATGCGGATACCATCAATTGAAAGCTGAAAATCTGGACTTTATGTCCATCTCTATTATATAACTATAACTTGAAAATGTTTCAGTAAACAGGTAAAAAAACTAAATTTGTGTCAGTGTCCAAATATATAAGGACCTAACTGTATATTACTGGGAAACTTCTTTGGACCAAAGAAAAATTTCAACTTGTCAAACACAGATTAATTTAAAAATAAATAAATAAAGGCACAGTCTAAAGTGAAAGATGCCATAAATTATCTGTGCAACAATAGTTTTTTCTTTTGTAGTAAAAACACTGTTTTGCTGCATTTATCCTGGTACTTTTCCCTGCATTTTTTTCCTCCAAAATGTCTGCAGTCTCAGATATCAGCTTAAAGCCATTATTGAAATATGGATAAAGAATGCAGTTTTTGGTGCTATTTTTATTCATTTTTAGTTATTTATTTTTTTTAGGTCACTTGCATTTTATTTTTTAATTCAGTGTTCTCTAACTGGGCAATTTTTGTCAGGAGTTTTCCCATATAACTGGAAAAAAACCCACAAGAAATGCTTTTAGGCTAAGGTCCCACGATGCAGAAACACAGCTTTTTCAACCTGGCATTCCTGGCTATTAGCAGGGTGCAAGACAGTGTGTTCTTCCCAAGATATACTGATACTTCATGGCTGCTGACACACGGCCAAAAAGGACATCCTCTATTATCAGAACCTCCCACGCTCGTATACAAGACTTCTCCCGAGTTGCACCACTTCTCTGGAATGCTCTATCCCAGACCCCCAATTTCCACAGCTTCAAGCGTAAACTAAAGACACATCTTTTCAGACAGGCCTATCCCAACTCCTAATGTAAACCCTTCCGTAGTTAGAATCCCTAAAACGTACCCTCCTCTGTTTATGCTTCAACATTACCTCACAGGATATGATGCCATATCAGACTAGCTTTAAATGTCCAGGCACCATCTGCACGTTAAAGGACACGACTGAGGACGGCTCATACAGCTTTATATATGTGTAATGACAGTAACCTCTATTACAAAACTGTCTGACCATTGTATAAGCAATGCTACCTCTGATGCCGCCCCTGCTACCTCTTGTGTCACCCCCTCTACCTCATAGATTGTAAGCTCTTGCGAGCAGGGCCCTGAGTCCCAGTGTGTGAATTGACTATTTCTTTGTAATGTATCTTTTTTGTCAGTACTTGAATCCTACAAGTTGTACAGTGCTGCGGAATATGTTGGCGCTATATAAATAAAATGTATTATTATTATTTTTCTGTTGCAGATTTTGCTGAGGTTTTTTGAGCCAAAGCCAAAAATGGACTGAGCAGAAGGTAGAAGTATAAGAACTTCCTATATATTTCCCATTCCTTTTGTAGCCATTCTTGGTTTTGGCTCAAAAAAAAAAAAAACGCAGCAAAATCTGCAACAAAAAAAGCTGCTTTTCTGCAACTTGAGGACTTAGACACATGTTTATTTATAACTTTTTTTTTTTTACACAAACTACAATGAACCTGGGGCAAAACTCAGGACAAGCTCTATACCTGTCTGTTTTGTGGCCTGGCTTCACCAAGGTCAATGAATGGGAAACTGGTGTGCATTCGGCCTGAATGTAACACTAAAATGTTGATGTGTAGCGTGTATGCATATGTTTAAACATGTATATGTAGAGTACTGTACTACTACTGTATATGTAGAGCTGTACTAATAGTTACAGTATATTGAAGAATATGGCAGTACTACGTATGTGTACGATATAGGGAAGCCACTTAAGTGCATGGTATTACATATATAAGAGCGGTGTTACATATATAAGAGACAGCACTACTACTTTTGAACAGTGCATTACATTTTATTGAATAATGTTAATGTACAGTAGGTCTGCATATGTAGGGAGCGCTGAATCTTTGTCCAGGGTGGAGGAAAGGAGAACTAATCCCAATTGCTATTTTATTCCGGAGCTAAAACACACATGACCTGTCATGCAGACTTACAAGAATTCAAGCCTTAGTGTACAGGTTCAACTTTGTGAACTAAAAAAAAAAAAAACTTTTAATAGAATATCTAAAAGCAGGGCTGAGAGAAAAATAAATTTAAAAGGAATTTTACATCTTTTGAATGAAACTTTAACCAAATAGTATCAGAAACTGTCCCAAAAATGTGTTTTTTTGTTTACAAAGAACTCCGCTCACGTATAATAAGGTCTGTTTTGTTGGGGAAAATATGGCAACTATTTCTATACTATATCACACCTACTGAAGGAATCTGCTCTAGTGACACTTTTTGAAAAGTGGCTCCCTATAGATGAATGCTTAGATTCTTAGATTCTTAAAACCTAGAGAATATAACCAAGCCAAAAGTGAAGCAGGGTACTAGCTGGCTTTGGGAGAGGTCCGAGACGTAGGTCAGAAGAGATACTATGTCTCAGGGAGATGGCCACCTTCATACATGGTCTAAAAGTTCCTAACAGACATAGTACCCTGTCAAATCTGCTGAAATCTGCGACAGAGCCTCAAACCTAAATGTGAACAGAATCTATATTTGCTTTCCAAAATAGAATATATGTACACTGACTTAATATTCCATATATACATTAAAAATGATCCTGTTCGCCAGCACACCACAATTCTAACTAAAATAAAAACAGCAATACAAATGGTTGAGAAAATAGTTTCGGACCATGTGTATTCAATTTTAACCATTCCCTGATTTATTAATTCACCCTCTGCAGAAATTGGTAGGACTGTTTCTATTTGAGGTAGCAATGCTAAGTTATTGACCAACCTGGCATTCCTGGCTATTAGCAGGGTGCAAGACAGTGTGTTCTGCCCAAGATATACTGATACTTCATGGCTGCTGACACACGGCCAAAATGGACAGTTGATTTTAACACCTTGGACGTGTGTATATTTCACAAGCTGCACACACAGCAATGTCTGTGCCACCGAGTCAAGCAAATAAAACCTGAGACACAACATAAATAGAAGATTATTTGCTCTTTATTAACCGGGTTAGGACGTTCTGCTAATAAAGATGCAATTTCTTGAAATAAATGATTATACTAAGAACATCAAGTATAAATCTGGAATAATAAACCAATAAACAACCAGCAATGCCTAACTTCTTATATTACTAAAAACTAACTTGTCTTGCGATGCCCAAGAAGCAAACCACTATCCTCAGAAACCTACATACAATATGATTCAGATTGATAAAACAAAGAGCAACTTTATCCTCCTGTTTGCTTCCAGGATATGACCAATGTAAAAAAAAAAAAATAAAATAAAATCTGCTCTTTAAAAAAGTTATATTATATTATTGATAATTTGTGAAATTATGATCAATGGTTAGAATTACAGCAGTGTCTCAAGTTACAATGGGCTCACCATATAATACTTTCTGGACCATTATATCTTGAAACCAGACTAAACATATAATGCTTGGCTGGAGGTTCCTACAAAACAGCATTGTCATTGCTTCCAGTGACTAGTAGCGCCTCTCTACAGTATAGCATAGTACTGTTCTGTACTTCTCTCTACTTGTGCCAAGAAGAGCTGCTTTGGACACCAAGTGAGAGTGGCTCCATGTTATTTTTTGGGTGCACTGTTACTTTTCAGGTTCCTGAAACAGCTCCTTTCACCATCATAGAAAGTGATTTACAGCTTCCAGCGGCTCCAATTCTCCATATTTTTGGTGACATTTTGGGTCTTTGGAACCAATAACTAATGTTCCATAGAGTTATGTTCTCCAGTTACAATGGTTAACCCAGAACCAATGAATATTGTAATTTGAGGGAGCACATATATGATAAATATGCCTTTTATTGCATTGTGACTAAAGACATAATTCAGAGGCTGATGTTCAATGTACCGCAATAAAGCAGAAGTTAGCCTTAGGCTGGCTTATATAAGGAAGAGCCTCGGTCTTGTGCCAGGTAATTTATTTGTGAGGTCATTTTCTATTTCAAGCGGTAATTTTCCACCTCAAATATCTTCTCTTTGTACATCTTCCCATCACTCCCATTATAGATCTTCCTGGCGATACGTACACTGCTTCATCTAAAAGTCTATTAAATTGAGATTTGTCACTGGTTACACTCACCATACCTGCTCTTCTAGCTCTCTGTGTATTCCAATACCTTGACAAAATGTTGCGCCATTTATCCCATACACATAATACATGTCCTTTGTTTGCTCCTTCTAAATGTCTCTGCATTATACAGACAACTGAAGATTCTATTCAGAGATTCTAGACAGCCTTAGGGCACCTGAACATGAGCACTTACGGCCAAGAAAATATGGTCCTTAGATTGGCCATATTTCCCAGACTGCACTCTGTCTAGAGACCCGGATTCTCAGTATCACAGTTGTCTATGATGCTATTAGCTATAGACTCATTGTGGGACTACTGTCCATTACTATAACTAGGACAGGAATCCTTTTAGGTTCCCCCACCAATGTGATCCTTGCCATATTCCTGTGAAGGTGTTGGGGGGTCATCTGCATGGATTCAGGTTTGATTTACACTATGGTTATTCCACTTGTTTGATTTAACTGTTATATGTCATGAGCTAAAACTGTAGTTATGTTGATCCCCTCCCTCCTTCTCCTCTCTAACAGTTATTTTGCTTTAAGTTACCGTATATGCCGGCGTATAAGACGACTGGGCGTATAAGACGACCCCCAACTTCTGCCCTAAAAATATAGAATTTGGTATATACTCACTGTATAAGACTACCCCTCTCCCAAATGAAAAAAAAGTCTGCTTTGATTTCAACATGTTAATTTTAATTCAAATGCATATGACATGCAGGTACTGTATATAGCAGCAAAACTGTCACTTATAAACATAAGGTTGTTTCAAACATGTACGGTAAAGCTAAGCTCTTCATTAATATCACAGCATGGATGCGAGGGGAATCTGGCGTTACTGCACCGCCAGCTTTCCCCTCGCATCCATGCTGTGATATTAATGAAGATCCGACATGCTTCTGTAAGTGCCGCCTGTGACCCCCAGCTCTGTGACGCCGACCGCTGTGACGGGGCGGCTGCATTAGCATACAGCGCGCCGCCCCGTCAGCGCGTACTAAGCCTCTTCTAATGACTGTGAGAGGCGGATTGCCGCGCATGCGCGGCGGTCCCAGGAAGCGGCTCTCTACGCGCTGACGGGGAAAAAAACACCTCACACAGTGCGGCCCCCGTATATCTGGCGTATAAGACGACCCCCCACTGTAGCCATTATTTTAAGGGGTTAAAAAGTCGTCTTATACGCCAGTATATACGGTATTTTCTCCCTTTCTCCCCTTCCTACAACGCCTGCCCAAATAATTTTTGTGATACTTGCAATTCGTCTAATTTGAAGCCTCACAGTACCACATATTGTATCTTTACCTCCTGTATGAAGTGACACACTGTGAGTCCAGGCTTCTGGGCAGAGTGTAGTCTGGGAAATACAGACTGTAATTGCCTGTGCGCATGGACCCTTAAAGGGTTAAACCCAGAATCAAAAACATGCCTACTTGAGGAGAGTTATATGGTCTCCATACACATTATCTCTTCAGACAATCTCGTAAAAAAAAAAAAATAGGTGGGATCAGCAACCATGAAATGTGTATGGGGACCTTAAACAATTTTATCATGGGGAGCAGTCACTTTGGAGCCTTCAGATTTAGTCTGTTCAAAAGCTTCTGGTTTTCCCTCGACCTTATCTGCCATGTACTTTTTTTTAAATAATGGCACCTGACTGGCAATAAAAACACCACTTGTCTCTATTTTGCAAGGGTACATAGGGTAGTGTGAAGGTTTCAAAACAAGACAGATAGTTGGCTCTCTCTATTTTCTTAAAGAGGACCTTTCACCACCTCCAGTTCTTTTCATCCTTTAATCGCGGCCCCTCCACTGATTCCAGCTCATGTGGAATTTTCTCTAACCATTCCCGAGCAATCAATGCAGTTAAAAGGGGTTATTCAGAAAAAACATTTTTTTTTCTGGAGAACAGGGAAGGTGAAAAATTAAAAAAAACAAAACAAAAAAACAACATACTAACGAGTCCGTGGCCAATCAGCGGCCTAAGAATAAGACCCAGGACATCACTCAGTGGTCACGTGTGGCGAGGACTTCCACCGTGGGACCGGACAGTGGCCTGGAACACCAAGAGTTGGGGACAGGCGAGTATGGTTTGTGTTTTTTTGCTTTTTTTAAAAAAAAATTTCACTTTCACTTTTCCTAGACAACCCCTTTAATGTTGGTGCCTGACATGCTAATTAGATTCCCTATTGTCAAGTGAGTGGTCAGGGAGGAGCAGGCAAGGAGGTATGATTACGAGCTCCAATCAGAGGAGGACAGTGTCAGGGCTCAGAATGACACCCCCCTTGGCCGCTCCCACACACTTAACACAAGAGAGTTAAGTTAATGTATCTTAAGTTAATGTTCCAGAATCAATGGAGAGGAGCCTATTATAAGGATAAAAAAGTTGGTGGAGGTGGTGAACGGGACTTTTAACGCATCTATGGGAGATATTGATGCAGAAATATCTTTTCTGCCACCAAAAAAAATAAATATGCATATGTCTCAGATGCAGAAAAGTTCTGGTTCAGTTGGACTTGTACTTGACAGCCAATTGACAAAAGCAGCTTTATAGCCCAGCTAGCGAATCAATCTTGAAAGGTGATGGCTTACCTGCATTTGGAAGGGCTTCAAACTATCAGACTATCTTTCTAATGCAGACGGAAAAAGACGAAAATAGTCTCAGACCAGATTTTAAATGTCACATAAATATGTCCCTTTCTCTGTGGCACAGGCAGAACATTCATGCCATTTTTCCACTTGTGGGGTCTAAATGGAATATTCTTCTAATTAATAAGATATGATGAAGAGGGAGCAGCTGGGTTGTGCATGACAGCAAATAGCATCAATTTTACTGCAGTGACTAAAAAAGAACAGTGGATGGGTTTATCTTTCCATATAGATATTCCAGTGACAACACTGAGTAAAAGAGGAAAAGCATGGATTGTCATTAATAACGTCCATGTGGAAAATAAAACCTGTCTGCTCCAGGGGCTCTCATAATTCATTTATAGTTATTTATGGGGCGATGAATAGTTTATCATCCCAACAGTTACCAGCTTCATTGTGTAATATACTAAAGTGTCATTAGGTCTCATAGATGTCATGCAGTAACTCAACCAAGAAGCTGATTTATTGCAGCAATAACAGCTTACAAAATACCGACAGTCTGTGTGCATGGAATGGAAAAAGCCTTATTCTGCAAACACAGCTAACACCAACTTCAGGATTCCAGTTTTCATATATTTGGCTCCAGTGCATGTTATTTTAGTAACATTTATTTTATGATTTTCATTATGAATGCATTCTGCTCAGCCAAAATGTAGGGGGGCAGCAAATTAAAAGGCCCTGCTAACAGAGGGGCGGAGAGACAATACTGGCTAGACAATAGGAACTTCAATAGGAAAAAAGCCCAAGTAGCTAGCTCTAAATTTTAAGGCATACTAGATACTTGGCTTTTGGAATTTTTTCAGCCACAGATCTATAAAAAGACTTTATGCATTTTAAATATGTAAAAAGACTGGGCCCTGCAAAGTGTTGCACATTTGCAACATTTTTATGGTGGAATCATGGCGGTTTATTGGCTTCCCATCAATAGGTCTGATTTGTATTCTACCTCCCTTGCCAGATTGAATAAATGATTAATAATAATAATAATAATAATAATTATTATAATATTGGGAACATTCAGCAATTATTTGATAGGATGCATGAATCTATCAGTTTGACAAATAGTTCTAAACGGTGCATGTAGCATAATATCTTATTGGAGCAACCAAACCTCTGACTCAGATGGTAATGACACTGGCCCATGACACATAAATCTGCAACGAACAGTGAAAAAAAACCATGATGGCCGAGTAAATAGAAACAGTCGCACAATATTACGACTTTTAGCTCTACCATATTCAGCACTACAAGGCCAGGAGAAAGGTTTAAAGTATATTCCAGAAATTACATCTACAAACTGAACTTTCTATTAAAACATCAGAGTGCGTTGTCACCTTTGAATGCAATTTTATAGACTTACTAATGGAAACAACTGATATAACCCAGCTTGTCTGTTTACAAGAGATAATCTTAAATGTCTAGTTAGTGTGCTGCCACATGAGGTACTATAACCGCTATATAGGACTATAGGTATAGGGCTATACCCGCTTCCAATCCCTGAGTATTTACGTCTCAGTATTTGAAACTCCAAACAAGCATAAGATATAAGACTGTGGCAGAACGTTGTAAACAAGGATGTACAGCTCATAGTCTATAAAGCTGTCCTCCACATGCAGCTTACATAGACCAGTGCAATGAGCTCCAGTCAACAAGTTTATCGTCCATCAACACTCACTGTCTAACTGCACGGGCAGTTGTAATATAATCCTAAGGCCAGGGACACACCAGGTATACCTGCTGCGGGTTAGCCTCATCTACACACAGCGTCCAAACCCAACATGTCAATTAGTGTAGCTGATTCTGCAATGCAATGGTTAAAAGCATGGCCAGCCACCTGGGAACTGCGGCTGAAAGCTGCAGCAGAAACAAGCCTATTTGGATGGTTTCTGCAAAGGCCGGGTTTGCTGCAGGATGTGTCCACTACGGAAATCCCAAAGCACACCAGTCCTGTTTGGCCTTAGCTTAACAGTGTCTGCTGTAAAAACACTTTCTAGAATGAAAATATTCAGAATGCTGGCTGTGGAGTCGGAGTCAGTTTTTTGGAAAAGCGCTAGTAACTCCAATGTGAAAATAAAATGATTAATTAATTAGATTACACAATTACTAATGTTATAGAATTAATGAGACACATAGTTTGCTGCATATTTACTTTCATAGGAAATCACTCACTGGCTTTTTAATGAATTAGAGGAGCTTTACGGCTTCTGAGTGAACCTGACTGTCAGAGTCGGGCTATAGAAAATAGAGTCAGAGGCAGTAGTTTAGCCTACCTATTTCACAGTACCCATGCACTTGAACAATGCTAAATAGCGCACAATGAATATCTATTTCATATACTATGTGGAAAGCATAAAAACTTCTTGCAACTCTGCAAGCGTATATACAAGTACACTGTAAAAATAGCTAAGTGAGCAAGCAAACCAGGAAATAAGTCGGTATTTCACCTCATATGTTCTAAAATGATATACATTTTCTCAAATACTTTAAAGCACACAGGCAAAGGAGAAATGTGTGCATAAGATCTGTAAAATAAAGGATTACGCCTTTGTAAGAGAGCTTTCTAATGGACTTGTTCCAGAAGCTCTAAAACAGAACACACATTTCAATCAACGTGATGTTTTTTTTTGTTTGTTTTTGGGGGGGGGGTGGAAAGTTTGAATGAATGCTGGGAGTACAGCAGTTTATCATTTTTGACATGCTGAATACAGCCATCTTTCTTCTACGCCCGCTTTTCAGCATCCTAACAGAAGGCTAAAAGTACGAACATGTACCTGTTCCTTTTATATTACTGAGTCATAACATCCCATGCTGTCTGTGTGCTCAGAGAAAAATCGCTCATGTCTGTTTCTCCAAAAGTTTTTTTGGCTCTCTTAACCATTAATTTGATCTAAAATAAATCCAGAAGCGAGAAATCACTGTTGGAGCTAAAATAAATAAATATCGGCAACATTTTAGAACGCCCAGCTATTAACAGAACCTCTTTCCTTCACAGCAGTGCTGCAGCACAAAGGTCTACTTAGATGGATAAGAATTCTCTATATATCCCAATGTTCTTGTGTTTCAAAATTATTCAAGCCTTAAAGGGGTATTCCCACGAACATAAACAAACATTTTTAAATTTGTAGATAACTAAAAGTTAAACATTTTTGCAAATATAAGTAATTAAACAATTTGCAGAATTTTAAAGATTTTCTCTAAATATCTTGTGGTCACAATCTGTTGACTTGATCGGTTGCCAGTGGATACGACCATGAATGCAGGACCTTTCTAAGGTCAGAAAATCAACCATGATTTCCTTATTGTGGCCATGATATCTGATACATGTAGTGTCCCTGCCTGATAATCCAGCTACAGTAAGAAAATCATGGCTGCGTTCCTGACAAGTCCCAGATCATAGAAAGTCTCTGCATTCGTGGTTGTATCCATTGGCAACTGATCAACATAACAGACTGTCACCACTAAGATGGTTAGAGAAAATCTTTAAAACTATGCGGAACTTTTAACTAATTATATTTGCAGAAATGTTTAACTTTTAATTATGTACAAATATAGATATGATTATGCTTATGGGAATACCCCTTTAAATAGAGCAAAATATTTCTGGATTATCATAGAAAGTTCCAACAGGTCTAAAACCATTCTGCATTAATTTTTTCTTTATATTCAAGATTAAATATTAAACATATTAAATATATTAAATTATTACTTTGGCTCTAAACTATTACCTATGGTGTTAAAAGTGTGGGCTCACCATTGGTTACAAATTCTGAAAACGCATATACAACAATTCCCTTCTATATCTCTATCTTCAGTACAAAGATCAGATAAAAGAGCACTGCAAAGAAAGGAATATTTCCATAAATGAAACAACAGAGAGGCCCAGACAGGTAATGTAATTCATGTTACTATTCTGCTTAATTTGACAAGATAAAAATGTATCCTGTTCATGTCTGTCACACAGGCCCTTAAAATGCTAAAAATGATAGATGTGGGTCTGATCTCTGGGATTTACACCTATATTCACAATGGGGGTTCATCAACCTCCCTATGGTAAATGGTAATCTGTGGCTTCTGTAAACAAAGGGGTTGGCATGTACGCATGGCTATCTCCATGGGAACTTTGGGAACAGAGTTGATAAAATGTAAGATATATGCACCAAAATACCACTAAAAATGTAACCCCTCCAGTAAAAATATGCCCTCGTTCAGCTATGTCACTGGACAAAATCAATAAAGTTATTACCTTTTGGAAAGTGACTGTTTAAAAAAACAAACAAAAAACAGCTTTGCCCTTAAAGTCCATACACATGTGTTAGAAAACTATAGGATCCTCTAGGTAGAAAGAACATTGTAAGTGCCGATAGTTTTTTCTTTTTACGTGGCCCAAGAAAGATTATAAAATTTCTCTAAAACGGTCTGATCATAAAACTGTCATTTTACAGAACAGATGTTTTTAGTGCACTAAAATAATTATTTTAACAGTCAGATCACTAAATGCCCTTCAGTACAAAAGAGAAGACCGAAGGCATCTAAAAGAACTACATACAATAACTACGATCAGGTGATCAGTGGGGTTCAGCATAAGCAAGAAGTACGTACACTGGGGTTTCGTATGTGTGCGTGTGCTAGAAAACACATATGTTTTATGTAAAGACCAAAAATGATTAAGAGAGAGTTTTTTTTTTAATGCACTCGTGCAATAGATTATGCAGCAAACATATCATTGTCTGGATCTTTCGGACCTACTAAAAGAAAAAAGCTGGAAAGGAAATAAGTTTCTCAGAGATAAAAATCAGCCACTTGTAAAAATCAATGGTCATTCTATGTTCCAACAATGATTACACATTTCTCTAGATGTCACTAAACCCTGGAGGAGACTTGGTGCAAACAATTCTCTATTTATCAGTAGCTACTCGGAGACTGCGCTTCAATGTGTTTTCTTCATAGCAGAATAATTGCAGAAAATAAAAGCTGGAGCCATACTTAACACTTCCTCATTTACTGAAGGCTGACCTCTCCAACAGTCAGGGCTGGAAGATGCTCTTCACAAAGTGAACACATCAGAAGATCTATAAGGGGCCAAGGTCTTCTCTACTATTAAATGGTGTCTTAATTCCTCTTTTTCCTATATTTTACTAGTATGCAGGACATGTACGTCTCTTTTCTCACTGAGCTTGTCCAATAATTCCAGCTGGAGAATTTACCAACAGAAATCATGGACCTAAGCCATTAACACCAGCACAATTTTATTTATTTATTTATTTTTTAACAGATGCTTCCATATGGTGCAGTCTGTTGCACTATAACAGTCTCTCCAAAGTAAACCGCCCAGCAGAGACCCTTTGGGTACATTTAATGTATGCACCAGAACGTTTCTCAGTACATGTGTTAGACGTACGTTGCAGATGCAAAGCAAAAAATAAAAAAACATTGTGTACAGCATACTATTCTGTCTTACACTCACTGCAGCCCCATGAGGGTAGTGTTTAAGAGTGTGCATCCAGCACGAGCTCTCCTTATAACAAGAATCTATTACTGTCTATAGGTGTCATAAACATAGATATTGATGAGGAATTACAGGGACTTTTGTGAAGATTTTGAGAATGTTCATACACAGCTAATATGCCGCGGATTTGAGCCTGCATTTGTGAGCAGAAAAGCCACAGCTGTTTACAGAAACCGCAAAGTGGACAACATGTGAAACAGACATAGTGATGTGTGTGGAAACTAAGGATGCAACTGGTCATAACCCAACTCGCCTATAGTAAACTATAGGTGACAATGGGAATAGGATTCACCAACAAACATATAATAAGTATGGCTAGCTTAAAAAGTAACTAATCTTTCCGACAACTTTTTATTTTCTGGCAGCATTTGTGTTATTAATACATTTTGTAATAGGGCTGGGAGATTAACCGAAAAATATCCGAAACCGAACATCAACATAGATAACCGACGGTATTTTGTTCACGTCAGTTATTCCGGTTCGGTTATTACAATATTTGCAGTTGCGTTTGGGCCAAACCAAAACTGCAATTATCATCCTGTGGGGGACTCTTTAGATCCTAGAGTATAATAAGCAGAGGGCCCTGCTGTCTTTGGCGCTTCTGGCTGATGTCAGTGACTGACATTGTGTCGCTTGCGTCTAGGTGTCACAAAACCACGTGACACTGAGGCTCAATCAACGATCCCTGATGGCAGTCAGAAGTGCAGAAGACAGCAGGGAGTCGCGCCAGAGAGGTAAGTAACACTGCTTTTTGTGTTTCCTCACCTCTCTTGGCCCTCCGCTTATTATACTCTGTGGTCTAAAAAGGACCCACAGTATAATAATAGCAGTTTCAGTTCACCCGTGTTGGGTCCGAACGAAATCGCTTTGTGGGGTTTGCCCAACACAATCATACTGTAAATAGGACGTGGCTTAAAAGGGGCGTGCCCTAAATAATCGCCATTGATCATAATGAGGGTCACTTCAAAGAGTTATATCCTGGGCATTATAAAACTTGCTTTTGGTGTCGCATTAAGGAGATTCTCATCTTTCATAGGATACTAAACATACAGTTCTACCTATATAATTTCCAGAGATATCACTGGCTAAAACACAGTCTGGGTTGGGATATTTCTATGCCAAAATTTGTTAATAAAGTATATTACAAAATTTATTAACGACACAAAAGCTGCCAGAAAATCAAAAGTTGTCAAAGTTTAGTTACACGTTAAAGCCAAGCCAAAGAGGAAATTTAGTTGCTCCATCCAAATACCTATCTGTTGTCTTTCTGGTGATTGGGTTTTAGCTATTCCTTCTATATACTGGCCCTGCACAGGCAGGAGATGCAGATTTTCTCACTGGCTGTAATGGAGCAGCTCTGGATTCAGCAGATTGCCACAGATTTGGCTTCTCTCGTCTCCAACACTTACCTGTGATCTCCGAAGCCAGCCATGGCCGGGTACACATCTACTCAGGGAAAGTGTAACTCTCACATCCCCCACTAGTGGTCCTATCCAGACCACCAGAGTCAGCTGCTCTATAAAAAGCACTCTGTACTGTCACATGAAGAAGGGCACCAAAAAGGGAACAACCCCGCCACCTTCTCAAGTCTATATTTTATACCTACGAGAACAACCCCTTTAGCTTATCAAATAACTTTATTAGTAGATGAGAACATAGAAGTTTTATGAAAAGTACTACAGGGAAAAGCAAAAAACTGTTGTTTCACCCAAAACAAAATTCCTGCTTTGTGCAGGTTTGAATAGGAAAGTGGAGATGTAAGTGCTGCTATTGGCAACAAAGATACCATTTGGTCTTTCTGTATGAGCCTTATGGTATCCAGGTCTCATCATGAAAATCTAAGACACATTTAGCATTTTGACTCATTTGACCCTTATCAAGCTAATTTTCTTTTTTTTTTCTCCCTCCAACATTTTTCCTACCCTCCCCCTTTTTCTTTCTTAATACAAACTAGTTACACATGTTACTAATAAGCCATTCAGTCTCTCTCCACAATTACAATTATACACTGTATTTCCTTTGCCTTCAGGTCAGCCAAAATGCCCTGATAAGAAACTATGATGAGAACTTCCTTCCATGGGGTATGTGGCTCTTGACTTATTTCAAAGTCTATTACTGTCAATGCCAATTTTGGTCTAATCCGGCTTCCAAAGTGACAGAAAGCTGTAATTCTCAGCATGAGTGTGGCTTAAAGAGGATCTGTCATCGAGCAGAAATACGCATAGGCACATATCTACAGCCGGAAGCTGCCAACATTTATGCTACTTTTGTAGTGTGAATGTTGATGAATATGACAATCCCCCCTTTGGGAAAGGTAACAAAGCCAGCACAAAAACGCCACTTGCGACTATTTTAGTTACAAGTCGTGTTAAATCGGTGAAAATCAGTGATTTGCAATTATTTTAAGTAAGGATTTTGATGAACCTCCCAATGAGTTTAAAAGAAAAAAAGGTTTCACATGCTTTGATGCATAGCACTACAGAAAAAAAAAAAATCAGGACCATGAAAAAAGATATTTAAAGTTTTTTTTTTGGACAAACTTCAAATAAAAGCATTAGCAGAGCAGATGCAAAAACATCACTCTCACACTCTCAACTATCCCTCATTTTTTTTCTTAATTTACATTTAGTGAATAAGGAAGTAGTAAAAACAATATATGACTGCTGGATGTGACGACAAAAGGTTTGTTGTCTGTTACCATGGAAATGCTTATGGCGTATGGTTTCGATTTTCATGTTACATATATTGGAACAGTAAAAAAAACACACACAAAAAAAAAAAAAAAAACTGCAAAAGGTGATATAGCCTTTAAATATGCTAATGCTGGGTTCACATTTTTGTCAGAGTGTTCGGAGACTTCATTGCAGTGTCTGTCGAATATTCCCCTTCGAAAAAGTCCTGCAAACCCAACATTTTTGTCCCACAGTTTCAGATAAAATGTGGTCAATATAGTCAATAGGGTCTGTTGGGCTCTGTTCGAGTCTGCTATTTTAGTGGTCCATTTGTCTGTTGTTCTGGTCCTTCAAAGGAACAGAACAATGGACACCCTGCTGCTAGACATTAACTGAGATTTCTTGGGATGTACTGTATGAAGACTCAATTTTAATTTTTTTTTTTTTTTAACAGTTCTTCTTAAGCTGCACAAAGAAAGTGGAGGAGAATCTGCTTGTCAAACTGTCTCAGAAATATCAGTGTGATTGTACGAGTTATGAACTGTATTGATGAGATGACTTGGGTTAGATAAGAACTTCCTATTTACCTCCAGAAGCCTCTTTGTGCCTGTGTCTCTCCTCTTTCACTTAAAGAGGATCTGACAAGTACAAAATACTAAATGCCATACACCATATGATTCTCGCTGTGCCCCAGATCAATTTGGTGTTTTTCCCTTTTTAAAATCCATCCACCCATACAAAAGAAAGGGCCCCTGGAAGGTTATACCTCTGATTCTCCAAGACAGCAGTAACCTTATACTTTTCTATGAGAAATAGAAAAAAAAATAGGCAGTGCAGGAATAGGTCACAATCAATAAGGTAAGTATAGTACTTATCTCAGGATATCCTAAGTGAAGAGAAAAGGTGGGGGGACAGATCTGTACATTACAAATTTTGTTTCCAAGTCCAGCATATTAAACCTTAATTTATATATTAACCCTATAAACCTCTAAAACTGTTCCTGAAACATGGCCTTAGCAATTCTCTTTTATCCAGTCTGTTATGAAGCCTTTGAAACACTAAAACTAGAATCAAAGCAACAAGGTATGGGGTTTAACAAACTGGCCTCTACAACACACACCAGCTAAATGAGAATCTCATGGCAAGAGTCCCAAAACGGCACGACAAACACCTGGCTTTGGCACTGCTTACAGATGCATAATAATTAAAACCTAGAAGGTCTTCCCCAGTTGCCCTTGATCCTTTCTCATTATTACATTGTTAGCGGATGGAAAGACTACCAAACATATGGGAGATAAATCTAAATAACACACAGCTGTTAAATGCCTTGCCAATGGGCATGTCACATAAAAGAATATGAGAAAGCAACACATCCCTATTGTTAAATGTATTATTAGAGCACTGCTTTTATTATAAGATCTGAAAAGAAAGAACACCACGTTAAAAACTGTTAATGATTTAGGTTATACCGGGAACAACAACAAAACCAAAGAAAAAAATATTGAGAGATGACAGGGAACATACAATGGCTAAAATGCAATCTGTCATCAAGACGGGCTGCAATTAGATGGGGACATGTGTACAAAGATCCTATAGGAGCTGAACAAGTGGTACTAACTGCACCTGCTAGGTGAGCCCCCAAGTGCTAAACAAGTCAGCCTCATCCTGTACTCTTACCACTTGAAAAAAAGAATCTTCCTGCTCTTTAGCAGTAAAGCACCTGCTCTACTGGATTTACTTTGATCAGTAAAGAGCCTATAAAACTCCAGATTACCAATGGAGACTTGTCCTAGTAACCGGTTGCCTTTAGATAACATGCTGGAAACTGAGGATTTGTTACATTGTATCAGTGTAGGCATGAACTGTGAGACTACACATATAGTACTGTGGGCATGTGCTGGATCTGTTTTTGAATGGCACGGATGGAACATGGATGACATCCATAAGTTACCTGTGTCTCCAGGCCTCATTCACTGCCTTCAGTAAGCCCAAGCCATAAAATGGAAAGGCATAGGACCTGTCTTAAGTTTTGTCCCAGGATCATGGCTGCATACACAGGCCTGTGATAATACATGTGCATGGGTATAGTGCCATAGAAACAAATGTGCTATGTGTGAGAAACGGTTGTGTGTATGAAGCCTGGAGACAGGGCAACCACAGAGCATTGTTTTGCTTTTATGTTTAGCTCAGAGGACAGTCTAGCCCAGTGATAACCAAATGACATCTCATACATGACCAATGTGTCCCCAAGTGAAGGCAAATGTATCTAGCATCCATCTCAACTCCATAACAATGCCCAACCATAAGGCACAGACAAGCTGTCCTTTACTCTTTCATTTGTTATGGGAGTACTGTAGTATATTTTCCATTTCTGAAAGTTGTGTTGTATTATGCAAGTGAACATTATATAATATTAGCAGCCATAAAGAATCCAATTGACATAGCCTGTTTGAAAAAAATAAAAAATAAAAAATAAGGGGCTCTAGAAAACTCTGCCCCTAATATGCCATGCCATCATATGCCACCTGGAATTCACCACTCTGTCCTCTGCATGTCACCGCTCAGCCTCCTGACAACTCCAAGGCCTCGTGCACATGACTGACTGTGCAGGCCAAGTTCCGTATTTATTTCAACTGAAGACGAGTGTCATGCGAGTGCCTTCCGTGCTCAACTAACCTCAATGTGGGGGGTTCCATTCCGATTTCACGGAGAAGGATAGCAAGTACTCTATAATTATCAGAAGAGAACAGAGCACTGGACCCCATCAAAAGATCGTCGGGCTGCACACTCAGTCATGTGCATGAGGCCTTACATTGTTGTTGGCCACACAACTTGCTTTTATATATCAGTATGATGTCTGACACATCCCTTAAGGAAGATTCATAAAAACTTGATCATACCTTCTTTTGCTACACTATAAACAGTAACACAAGAATTAGTGTAGTAAGGTGCAAATTTGGGTTTATTTGCCTTTTGGCAATTTTTAGATAATACTTTCCTCATGAATACACTAGAATCATAAACTATGTGTCTGGGGTAATGCCTTATAATTCATCAGTACAGGACAGTGTTAGGCTAAGGTCCTATGTTGCAGAAATGCTACTTTTTTGTTACAGATTTTGCTGCGGTTTTTTTTCGAGTCATACAGAAGGTATGGGAAATATCTAGAAAACTGTTACGTTTCTACCTTCTGCCCAATCCACTCCTGACTTTGGCTCAAAAAAAAAAAAAAAAAGCAGCAAAACTTGCAACAAAAAAACGCTGCATTTACACAACGTGGGGCTTCAGTCTTAAAGGGGTTTTTCGGCCCCAAATATAGTTTTCAGCGATGCAGCCCTGTCCACTGCATTGTGGTTGTTCCGGAACAGCCTGCACAAGCTCCCCAGCCACTGCAACGGCTTCAGGCACCTGGAGGTTTTTGAAATAGTTGTCAAACCCCCAAAGATCTATGAATAGGTCATCAGTATAAAAAATCCACTTGGGGCCGGAAAACCTCCTTAGGAGCTTTTTTAGTGGCCAGCAAAGCTGTGTGTGCGCGCACACACACACTGTAGCAAGCTATGAAAAACAAGTTGACCAACAGAAAACCATCATTACTGCAGTATGGCCAGTTTCCCACCTTATTTTAAGAGAACATATCTTTACAATTTCCATGAAAACTTATATCCTTTCATTGTCTTTGACCCTACATTTTCTCTCAGCATACACTTTCCCATAACTATAGAAACCTTATAGAATAAAACTTGGTTGCAATAAAAAGACTTTTCTCTACAATGCACCACAATCTTGCAGAGTAGGGAAAGTGCTGTATCCTATCACTTCCTCAGTAGACATGATGGCTTGTTATTTGATAGCCCTAAAGATAAAAGTTTTAACGTGCTCCAGATGTTTTCCATTGATACAGTGAAAAGCGACAAATGTCAAAATAAAAACCCAGCAGGGCAGTTACACCTCAGCAGGCTATTTCAGAATTACAAGCACACAAGGAGCTACACTATGCGAACATTATTAGCGGAAAATCAACAAGCCTGCCAGAAGGGATAACATATCTATGAACGCCAGCCATAAAACCAATGGAAAAGGGGCACCAAACAATAAAAGTAATAATAATAATGAATGTTTTTCTTTTTTGTCTGAAATTGATTAGTATTGTAGGCACAATGGTGATTATTATTTATGTAGTTACATCATCTGTAAGAGAAAGATTTTCTAAATCGTGAAAAAAAGAAGTGGGAGCGATCCAATAAACTGTAGGGATGCAAGGAATTTCGCATTCCCTTCCATGGCCTTACAGAGGTTTCCCGTACTCCCCAAATCTCCCATAATATTTACTGACGGCTCCTCTAGGAAGGGTAAAAAGGCAGCTAATGAAACTGGTTGACATCTTATTTTTTTATGTTAGGTTTTGTTGAGATGAGTCTGACTGGATTGAAATGTTCTTCATACAATAACAGAAATCAATATTGTTAGCCAACTCCACATTGGAATCAGTGGCTTAAAAAGATGTGATTTTTTTTTTTCTGCAAAACTAGCGTGTTTCTGGACACCAGAGCAAAACATAAGCAAGCATACTCTGAGTTTTACTTTCACCCCCTCCACCAACTCCAATTCATTGCATCTCTCAATAGGTGCTGCTGTTCTATTTCCGATCAGACACCATCTTAAGTTTTAGATGTCACTTTCTCTGTGCTCTGTTATCAATCCCATGATGCCTTAGCACAGAATGAGCAGCTAGAGATAGTACCTAATGGTCTCTGTCTGATTCTCTTAAATAATCTAAGGGACCATAAGTATATACTAAGGGAGGTGGAAGTGTCAAGTTCTTCAATTTAACTGTGTGACAGGAGCGGTCTTATTAGCAGTAGCTATTGATAGGAATGCCTGTGTGGTATGTACAGTCCATCCAATCTCAACTACACAGGAAGTTCTGGTGCCCGAGTTGGTGAGACCTTTGAGAGAACAGAAAGGCATGTAATTCTCAAGGGGTTGCCAACTAAAGAGAAGGATCCCACGGATCTTCACATAGAAAGCAATAACTAAATAAGGTAAAAAAGAATGAATTATATATACTGGGGAAATAGGTACAAACTGAAAACATAACCAAGACCTAACAAAACCCTAGGATTTATAAAGTGCTGCTGAATATGTTGGCATTATATAAATAAAAAAACATATAATATTAATAATAATACAATATATTATTATTAATAATAATAATAATAATAATAATAATAATAAGTAGAGGCAGAAGAATCTGACAAAGATTTCAAGGCAAATGCACACAGATTTCAGCATTCCAGTAGAAGAATGGATAGTCTGCACAGAACCTACATTACGTAAGATTTGATGTTGCACTGAACAAGAAACATTCCCATTGGAATCAATAGGATTGGATTTCATTGGGATATTAATGCAAAATACACATCAAATTCCGCATGAAAATTAATACATGTCAATATGACCTTTAATGCAAATATTGTTGCTGGTTATTATTATTTGGAAGCAGCTGCCACAGCAGTTGTAAGTTCATATCACAGTTGGGCAAGACATTTGGCACATAAGGTTGTATATTAAAACTTACAGAATTAGTATAACCTACCAGTGAAAACAGCACCAAATATAGAGAAATAGTTTCATCCATGGAATATATCCTTAAAGAAACGCATTTTTTTTTTTATTTTCATTGCCCCCAACCACAATGTATGAAGGATCTGTGAAAACAGCCGCCCCTCAGGTGGAAAATGAACATTTTTTTTAAAGGGAGTCTATCATTAGAAAAGCAACTTTTAAGCTAATGGTACATTGGAATGCCCTTTAAAAAGGCCATTCTACTCCAACCGTCCATTGTTTTCTTCTCCCAGCCATTTCTGATAAAATTTGTTTCTTCAGTTATGGTAATGAGCATCACGGAGCATCACGTCATAGCTTTCCACCGCCCCTTAGTCCGTTGTGGTGACTCCCCTCTTTGTTTTCTTTCTTCTAAGTTCTCGTACGCAGCACTGGACGTCAGCAAAATATCACGCATGCGCAATCGGCTCTGCCACTTCAGGTTCGGGCAGAGCCGACTGCGCATGATGGGCCGCCATTTTCCGGTGACAGAGCCAATTGCGAATGCGCGTGATTTCGCTGCCGTGCCAGCGTTGCGTACGAGAACTTAGAAGAAAGAAGATACAGAGAAGACCAAGAGGGGAGTCACCACAACTAACTAAGGGGCGGTGGAAAGCTATGACGCAGTGGGTGTGAATGGTCATGTGAATGTAAGCTAATAGAGGTGGGCCTGCATAGGCAAGAGCACTCAAGAGGACTTTGACCTCACTATGAAAATCTAAAAGACAAAAATCTCACATTGGTTGTGTGGTAGAAGAAGCACAAGCCTAAAATTACTGTAGCAGACGGGCATTTTAGAAGCTAATATGAAGGAATATATTAAATTACATGGCACATTAAGTCATTACAAAATGTCACTAGAACAAGCATTGTAAGAGCAAAAACCCCACTTATCAGAACAGGAAAATCTGCACACTGAATCTGTATAGCATGTTGCACTTTGTTTTTAATTCTCTGTTCAATAAACTGCACATTGTCTTTTTTAATTTTTTTTTTTTTTATTTATACATTTTTCAAGAAAAGCTTATTAGTACAAAATATACCCTGAATTACATATGTTTTGAAACCCCCTCCCCAATGGTAGTTCCCCTACCAGACTTCGATATATTTATACTACTGTAGTGATGACATGTAAGGATGTATTCACATCTGTGTTTAAGGCTCCATCACAGATTCTGTCAAAAATGCCAGAAAAAGACAGACACCATGACAGAAATGTACAACACAGAAATAAAAAAAATACAGATGTTAATCTGACACATCCCTAGCTGCAGAGGTGGCATGTTGGGTTTAAAAAAAAAAAAAAAGGGAAAGTAGAGAAATTACTCTACTACAAATCCAGCAGTACTTGCAGAAACATCCACTCTGTTCTTTATATGAGACATATTTTATTGGGTATCCTCCTCTAAAGCTGGATAGAACATGAACCTTGCTACATGTTAAATGAGCTGTCTGGTGAAGAAATTTTTTTTTTTGTCAAATGGCTCAGAATAAATAGTTCAAAGATTTAAAGATTTACCCCTGGCCTCTGCTTTCTGGACCCTCTCAACACAGGAAAAACTACTCAGTCAGTCAGTGGCTGAAGCAGGTCACTGCTGTGACCAGCAATTGGCTGAGCAGTCATTCCCGGTATGATGAGAGGGGCGATGAAGAAGAGGTCGGGCAGGAACACGAGAAGCATCAGAATGGCATTGGAGGAGTATTAGTAAAGTGAATACTGTAAAAACACTCCCTGAGCTTCTGTCATAACTATTTCCTGCCAGACAGCGTATCATCTGGTTACGGTGGCCAACGCGCAAATTTCTTTGGACTGAAAGAAGTCGATTTATTTTTTTTATTTTTTATCCTCCATGATCTGAAAGGCAACCATGGCGGACCCAAAAAAGGTAAATATCAGTTGTTTGAATAGTGCTTCACTTTCTTGAATGGCACAATAAACTTTCATGAAAAACATTCAAATATCTGAAAATAGAGCTGGATAGTCAACAGAATAAGCTTATTAATAAACTAATGGCTGTATGATATGCTTACAGATGGACAGTGCTAAAATAACTTGTCAGTAAGGGACAAAACAAGCACTTGTATGTGTTTGATGTCCTGCTGAGAAGAGCACTTTTCAACACATTTCATTATACAAAGCCTTTCAACAATGGCCAAACTGAAATGAAACAAGCAGATAGGTGTAACTACTAAATAATGAAGGCAACAAGGCCACTCAGAGGCATGTATCGCTTGGCTCTTAACGCGGTTTCTACCAGGTGATAACATAGGTGACACGTAGCAAAGACGACAGAGAGATGGGTTATGAGGGTGAAACACAAGGATCTCTTATTTTTTGAAGCAAAAGATACATTTTAGCAGCACAAAGGCTGTTAATCACATGATCATGGACCATATATCACATGACAATGGACTGGTTTATGACACACAGGTGCACGGCTCATCACAGTCACAGCACATTAATCAGACATCTGCCTGGTAACGAGCTGTGCACCTGTGTGCTCGTGACATGACCATGGACTGATTTTTATCCACTGGAAGTAAGCAGAATGAATGACAGCAAGCAGAGATCTAGAAAATTGATACAGAAAGTATATTAGAAAATTGTACAACTTTTCATTTTACAAACAATAATATTTGTTTCCCAATATTTGTCTGAAACTGGACAACCTCTTTAAACCCCATCACTTTCTTCAATACTAAGGACACAAGTTGGCATTGATAAAGGTGGTATGTCTTCTCAACTGATTTAGGCTACTTGCACATTGAGGTATGTAAATGGAATTCTGCTGCATAAAAATGTGCCCTTTTTTTTTTCTTTTTCTTGGGAATTTTTAGTGTTGAAATTTTTTTTCTCTATAGAGAAGTCTATAGGAGAATGATTGAGAAATTGACCTAATAAAACTACCTAAATAACGTTCAGTAGTTACATCATGTTAGAGAATGTAGGATTGCCACACATTTTACACTTTAGGCCTTATGCACATAATCATATTGTTCATCAGTGTTCTAGCAGGTTTTTTATGGTTGCTATTGCTATTCTGGTCTGTTTTATGGTCCAGGCTCATTTATCCAAGTGTATGGGTAGGTGGAAAAACGGATGCCACATGGATACCATCCATGCACTGTCCGTTTCATTTTCCACTGACCCATACATGATAACTCTAATAGACCAAAGTAGAACATGTCTCCATTTTTATCTTTATGAGCTCAAGTTCTGTAAATAAAAACAGACATGTGACTAATTACCGTATATACTGGCGTATAAGATGACTTTTTAACCCCTTAAAATAATGGCTACAGTGGGGGGTCGTCTTATACGCCGGATATACGGGGGCCGCACTGTGTGAGGTGTTTTTTTTCCCCGTCAGCGCGTAGAGAGCCGCTTCCTGGGACCGCCGCGCATGCGCGGCAATCCGCCTCTCACAGTCATTAGAAGAGGCTTAGTACGCGCTGACGGGGCGGCGCGCTGTATGCTAATGCAGCCGCCCCGTCACAGCGGTCGGCGTCACAGAGCTGGGGGTCACAGGCGGCACTTACAGAAGCATGTCGGATCTTCATTAATATCACAGCATGGATGCGAGGGGAAAGCTGGCGGTGCAGTAACGCCAGATTCCCCTCGCATCCATGCTGTGATATTAATGAAGAGCTTACATGCTGGTGTAAGTGTGCATATTGCTACAATAAGTGCCGACCCCGCCCCCCTTCTCCTCCCGGTGACTCCCCGCCCCTGCACTAATCCTATTGGTTATACCTCACACAGTGCGGCTCCCTGCTCTTAGCATACTGAATATGTAAAAATATGTAAAATATGTAAAATATGTAAAATATGTAAAGAATATGTAAAAATACATATACACATACATAAAAGTTGAAAAATCACTTTACTAAGCTATATGGAGGGTTAACAACAGATTACTATCGTTTAGTAAGCTGTTTTTAACCCTCCATATAGCAATTTGGCCATGTCAGTATCCCTTTAAGTAATTACAGTTTAAGAAAGATGGCTGGGCAAGCAAGGAGAGCTGACCAATCCAAGCAGGATTTATACAACAAGCAGCCAATCACTGGTATAGCACTGTACATACCATAGCTTGCAGCGATTGGCTGCTTGTTGTACAAATCCTGCTTGGATTGGTCAGCTCTCCCTGCTTGCCCAGCCATCTTTCTTAAACTGTAATTACTGTAATAACACTGGGTACCGCATACAGTAATATTACAGTGGCAGTATTATCTGTACCTGTTCACACAGTAGCAACAGTACGGTACACACAGTACAGTATAAAAATGTCCAACAGTCAAAACCCCATCATGGCTCCACAAGCAAGAAGAAAGAAATATGAAGCCAGTTTCAAACTTAAAGTTATAAATTTTGCCAGGGAGCATAATAACTGTGCTGCTGCAAGACAGTATGGAGTTACAGAAAAGATGGTTCGGGACTGGAAAGCAAATGAAAAAGCTTTAAAGAGTATGCCAAGAGGTAAGTGTGCATTAAGAAGAGGCACCGCACACTGGCCAGAACTTGAAAAAATTGTAGCCGATATGGTGGATAAGCATCGCCAAAGCGGTTATGTAGTGACACGCAATCAAATACGCCTGTTTGCACTTCAGTGGGCCAAATCTAACCCAGATCACAGCAACAGATTTAAGGCCACTGCATCCTGGTGTACTAGATTCATGGCAAGACATAATATGGTACTGAGGCAAAAGACAAAAATTGCCCAAAAGTTGCCTGCTGATCTTGATGCCAAAGTGAATAATTTTCATCACTACATAATAAAACAGCGCACTAAACACGGCTATCCGTTAAGTAGCATTGGAAACATGGATGAAACTCCAATGAATTTTGACATGGTTGGAAATAAAACCGTTCATCAGAAAGGTGAAAAAACTGTTTTAATTAAAACAACAGGGCATGAGAAGTCCAGTTTCACAGTCGTATTAGCATGCACAGCTGATGGCGCCAAACTGAGACCAATGATCATTTTCAAAAGAAAAACAATGCCAAAGCTCAAGTTCCCTCCTGGTTGTTTTGTGCATGTGAATGAAAAAGGCTGGATGGATGAAGAAGGGGTAAAGCTATGGCTTAAGATTGTGTGGAGCAGGCGACCAGGTGGACTTCTTAAAAAATCTAGTCTACTGGTGTGGGATATGTTCAGGGCTCATTTAACTCCAAGCACCAAGCAGAGGCTTGCAAGATTAAACACCCATGCCGCAGTTATTCCTGGAGGATTAACATCGCTGGTACAGCCGCTGGATGTGTGCCTAAACAAGCCATTTAAAGATCGCATTCGAGAACAATGGAATGAGTGGATGGTTAGCGGCGAAAAGTCATTCACAAAAGGAGGAAACATGCGTGCTCCACAGCTGGATGTTTTGTGCCAGTTTGTCATAAAAGCCTGGAATGATATTGATGAAGAAACCGTCATCAAGTCTTTCAAGAAGTGTGGCATATCAAATTCATTACATGGCATGGAGGACGACTACTTGTGGCAAGATGAAGAGGAAGTAGAAGAAGCTGGAGCTGAGAGCGTACCATCTGATACGGAATTTGATCCATACGATGATTGCCTTACAAATGTATCACAAGATGTCATTGATGTACTTATGATATCAGATGACGAACAGGAGGATTTTGAAGGCTTTTAAAGGGAAACTGTCATGCCAGCAAGACCTGTTACAATATCGCAGCTTACAGTTATGATCACCAGGCACTTGCTCTCTTGTTTGTTTTGCAAAGTTTTAGCTTTACCGTACATGTTTGAAACAACCTTATGTTTAGAAGTGACAGTTTTGCTGCTATATACAGTACCTGCATGTCATATGCATTTGAATTAAAATTAACATGTTGAAATCAAAGCAGACTTTTTTTTCATTTGGGAGAGGGGTAGTCTTATACAGTGAGTATATACCAAATTCTATATTTTTAGGGCAGAAGTTGGGGGTCGTCTTATACGCCCAGTCGTCTTATACGCCGGCATATACGGTACATTGAAATTAATGTGTCCATGTTCTGTTCAATAAAAGTATGGACGGAATGCGTACATAAAAACGGTTGTGTGAATAAGGCAGGTCTAACCCCTTAGGGTTAGCCTCAGGGCCTGCTCCAGGGTTTGGCAGGACCTTGGGTGACTGTCTCAGTGGGCCTCCTGTCAGTCATGGTAAGAGGCACAATCAATTAAATCCAGTAGGATTATCATATCTTCTCTTTCTGCGCAAGGTTTCTTTTCTGTTTAAAACAACAGCAAACAAGACGGAAGAAAATTTCCATCTTCTTTTTAACATTGCAGTGAACGGTGGTGGATACAAACAGAGGGTGCTCCGTCTTCTTCTTCTGTCAGAACAACAAGCTGAAAAGTGTGCACCTAGCCTTACTTGTACAGTGCTGATAGCATTGGTTGGATGTATGCATCAATATAATTATCATAAATATAAAACATCCATTATAGTCTCATTACACAGCTTAGAAAACCTTTAACTCATAAAAACACAATTTAAAGGGGTATTCCCATGAACATAAGCATTTTTAAATTTGTAGATAGTTAAAAGTTAAACATTTTTGCAAATATAAGTAATTAAACATTTTGTAGAGTTTTAAAGATTTTCTCTAAATATCTTGTGGTCACAAGTTGTTGTCTTGATCGGTTGCCAGTGGATGCGACCATGAATGCAGGACCTTTCTAAGGTCAGAAAATCAGCCATGACTTCCTTATTGTGGCTGTGATCTCTTCTGATACATGTAGTGCTGCTGCCTGATAACCTAGCTACAATAAGAAAATCATGGCTAGGTTCCTGACAAGTCCCAGACCATAGAAAGTTTCTGCATTCGTGGTCGTATCCATTGGCAACCGATCAGGACAACAGACTCTCACCACTAAGATGGTTAGCGAAAACCTTTAAAACTCTGTAGAATTTTTAACTACTTATATTTGCAAAAATGTTTAACTTTTAATTATCTATAAATATAGATATGATTATGTTCATGGGAATACCCCTTTAAGCAAAGCGTTCCTGTCTTCACCATTTTTGTTGTAGAGCTCTTCTCTTAGGTTTCCAAAAATAACTATAGAAGTAAATCTTTACTTTTTTTATACTCTACAAATCTATTACATTTTGTAAACATTAATTTAAAGGGAGTCTAGCAGCACCAAAATCTCTTCTGAACCATTTATACGTTGTAGAAGGAGCGTTTAGTAGTATAGTGTTTAGACCTTTCTTGTGTAAAAGTATACATAAATGAGCCATTCTGTGCACTCCGATGGGGCCACACCTGCTGGAGCACCACTTTCTTTTATGTTTGCTGCAAAACCCTGGGGGAAGCATCGACTGGCAACCACAGAAAAAAGTGATGGCTCTGGCAGGTGCACCAAACAGCCCATTTGCCTGAGAAATAGGAGTTGAATTTCTCAGTAGAAAAATTGCACTTTGACACAGGAAAGGCATATTCACTACGCATGTAAGTGCTTTAGAAGCAGTTGTGGGGGTGGTAGACTCCCCTTAACATGTCAGACGCGGCATGAACAAAATTGTTGCATAATTAATTAAATATGTTGTTCCTTCAATACAAATGGCAATAAGCAAACTGACAATGTATTTTAGAGTAAAGTTTGTAAAATTATTATGTTTCCCCGTAGTAATATCATAATTATCGGCTTATAATAGCACCCCCTGCTGTTCAAAATGAATATTTCTGTGCGTGTCACACTAGTGAGGTTTAGCCAGGAATGCCTAGTAGAACTCTGTACAGTTTCTGATGTTGCTGTTTCTTATACTGAGCATACAACATTTAGGTTTTCTTTCTGTAGTAGGTGCTTATCCAATTGTTTTTCCCTTTGGAGTATGTATCAGGGCATATACCTTTCACGGTTATAAATGCTGCTACCTGGGCTGGGCTCTCTCTGAGAAGCAGAAAGTATGCCATTGTCCAACCTAAATTACATCCCTGTTCTTTCCCCGAGGATACAGCAGAATCTGTACTGCATACTACTGGGCATGCATGACTAATAGAGCTTCTCTAGCATGACATGTAAACACTCATACATTTTGAACACCAGGGGGAGCTATTACAAGCAGATAATTACGATATTTCTGAGGAAGCTTTTTTTTTTTTTTTTTTTTTTTTTTTTTTTATAATACTTTAAAAGACATATTCAGTTTACTTATTTCCATTTGTATTGATGGCACAACCCCTTTAATAAAAAAAAAAAATTATATTCTTACTTACAGTCTCTAACTGATCCATCAGTTTTGAGAGGAATTTACGACATTCTGGACTCTTGCTGTCAATCTTCATTCCGCTTTGCATAGCATATAACCGACCTACAAAGAAAAAGACAAGAATCCACCTGTTAATACATTCCACTCTCTACTGACCATTCCTTCAGGCCCCGAGGTGCTTTTCTCAGTCCCCATTCTCCTCCCTAACACAGCACAGCAGGGGGGTTAGAGCATTCAGCTGTTGGCTTCTGAAAGCATAAAATAAAGTTATGCCCGAAGTACTCAGTAAGTATAAATGTATGTTTATTTATATTGGCATGCCTTACTACGTCTGCATGTCTTATTAGTTATATAGTATCTCCACACCACATAGCATTTTTCATATAACCAGCATCTGATGGTATCATTTACACACAGGTATTACAGGAGCTCTTGAAACAGGTACGGTCAAGTTCACAATTTTCATTATACTGTGTTCTTCATTTTCAGAAGGTTTACAACTACTGTACAACTGACATACCTGAATGATAGAAAAGTTATTTGTCCGCTTGATTTAACGGGAGGAAAAAAAAACTCTAGAATCAAATTAAAAAAAATTATATAACAGACTCTAGTGAGAGTGTTGATGCATGAACAGCACCAGGCCAGTGACTGGCTGCCATAGTCACATGGGCATAGGGTAGAAATATTTAAGCTCTGCCCATTTTTTGACCCTTGACAACGTAAGTGTTTGCACTGGTGGCTGGATTGCTTTATAAAATATTAAGATCCTATTTAGTCTCCATTAGAATTCTTGTACATGTTCTCCAGTAGCACATACACACAGACACACATTTATATATATATATATATATATATATATATATATATATATATATTAGCAGCTGTCCTAGGTATTGCAGCATACTCCTATTTACTCCCATTTTAAAAAGCTGGATAACCCCTTTAAAATTTTTCAGGCAAGTCTGGATGTGTTGAAATGTTGATCTCTTCCACGACACAAAACTACTGTACTTCTATTTAAGCTAATAAATGTTTGAAAACTCTATATACATACAAGAAAAAAAAACCTCATATTTGTTCCCTACATACCAAACCAACAGTCGACATAATATAGATGAAAGAGGAGCAACAGTCAGGAAGCCGTGAGGAAGCAGAGTTTCATAAATAAGTCAAACTGAGGTAACATTAGTCATAACCTGGAAGATAGTGAGCAAACAACAGTAACTGCAGGAAAACAGTCACTTTCCCTACTAGACACATTACCCAAACAATAAAGCCATAGGCTCCCCCATCCCCCATAGTAAATGGATAGAAAAAGGAAATTCATCAGTCCGTACATCTGAAGCCTATACCACAAGAGCCATTAAATAAAGTAATGTAGTAATGCGTGTATCTGAAGGCTCAACGGGAAAAATAACTGCTAAATGTAGTAGGAGAAAAGACAGAAGGCCATCTAATGAAACTTTTTTGTGCTATTTTAAGATCAAATAAAGGCAAAATTGAAATAAATCCCCAGGACACCTACAGAAATAGATATCCTGCTGCTCTAATGCTGACAAGACATCTTGATAAGTACTTGGAAGACAAGTATCCAAACCAATTCAGAACTACTCATCACCCCATTACATTACTACCATACTATTTTCTAGCTTTGACATGACCCCCCCGGCCCTCAAATGCCCCTATTTTTATAGTTTTTTTGGTGTGTATATGTAGTTGTAAAATCACTTTGAACTGCCCAATGGGAATCCTTCATTACAGAGCAAAAAAGAGCCACACGGATGAGAGAGAGTGCGAATTTTGGCACCTGGGTCTGGCTTATATAACTTTAACGGGAAGACCAGATGGAAAAAACACATGATTCAAGCCCCAAAGGTGAATAACTACCATCCCATACAGAGGGTGAATTAAAAACAGATACAAATGAACATTCATGGATCTTGGCTCCTTTTTAACTCCACTGTCCAGTGACCAACAGAGGGTTAGAATTATAATCCAGAAAGCCGGCTCTGAAACCCGAGTAAAGGGCTAACTTGGGGAAGACCAGAGGAACACTGTTACATTTGTTGGGTGGGGTGGGAGGGGGCTTTTCAGTCAAATCTGAGTGTGGCTATTTTTTTCCCAACCCAGGGGAATCAGTAGCTTGTAAGTTAAGTTTTTCTGTTTTTTTTTCTTCCTTTCTTGTAACTGTTGGAATGTTACATGTCATTTTTATTTTGCCTCTTTTTTAAGCACTGAACCTTTTTGTACTAAAGAGTTTACTTTACTATTAGTCCTTGTATGTTCTATTGATCCACTGCATTTTAGGTTGAAGCCCCACGTTGCGGAAACGCAGCTTTTTTTTGTTGCAGATTTTGCTGTGTTTTTTGAGCCAAGGCCAAGAATGGCTACAAAACGAATGATAAATATATATGAAGCACTTATACTTCTACCTTCTATACTTCATTCCACTCCTGGTTTTGGCTCAAAAAAACACAGCAAAATCTGTTACAAAAAAAAGTTGCATTTTCACAATGTGGGGCCTCAGCTTTAAAGTGTGTTTGACCATCTTGGCTGCTCAGAATAGTGAGGGCATGTGTGTTGGTTATCTATTGGTCTGGAATTCAGCAGGTGGTGGCAGAATGCATCTGGGTGCATTGACTGAGTTAGGGTGTGACTTATTCTCAACTTGCATCCTGAGTAAAGGGTGAGTTCAAGATTGAGTGAGTGTAGTAAATTAACCCCTTGGCATTGCACCAACATCATGTGCTAGGATGGTACATATACAACACAAAGGCTCAATTTTATTATGCTTACATTTTTCACTCTTCCACACCACCTCATTTTATGAGATATTTGATCCAACTAGTTCAGGGGCATTTTGCATTTTTTTGTGCTCCCTTTCACAACTGAATGAATCTTTACTTGATAGTTCTACAATTAAGTGCATATAACAAAGATCCCACACACAAGATTTCAGTCCTCAGTGTATATTAACCCCTTCGCGCACTCTCACGTACCTGTACGTGGGAGAATGTGGTTAGTTACCGCATCCCCACGTACAGGTACGTGACGGTGATCGAACGGGCTCAGAAGCAGAGCCCATGCGATCACCGCGGGAGCCCGGCTGTATTTGACAACCAGGCTCCCGCTGCAACAGCGGGGACCAGTGATAACACCGATCCCCGCTGTTTAACCCTTAAGATATAATATGCATATAAAAAAAGATAATATTTATTAACTTATTTGGGTGGTATGACTATCTCTTTGAAAAGCAGAGTATTTCACATTTTGAAAATTGCGATTTTTTTTTCCAAATTTCTATCAAATTTCCTATTTTTTTTATAAATAAATACAAAAATATTGATCAATGTTTACCATTAACATGAAGTACAATGTCTCACGAAAAAACACAGTCTCAAAATCACTTGTGCAAGTTAAAGCATCTTAAAGTTATTGCCATATAAAGTGACATATGTCAGTTTTGAAAAATGAGGCCTGGTCTTTAACGCACTTTTGGGCTCAGACCTGAAGGGGTTAAGGACTTGATCAAAAACTCGACTGGAAGCTGACCTACAGACCTCAATGTTCATAATCTTGTGGCATCAGCGATGTACAACAATACCTAAATGTAGCTACCCTGGTTAAGACTTTCATAAAAGATTTTCATTGAGCCTTTCACCCCAAAGGTTCCACACAATATATTGTTACTTCTCACCTTATTACTTTACAGTTTACAAATATGCCTCTGTAACTTACCTTTGGAGCCCCATTGTTTTTATGGAAATGGGAGGAAAAGTGCTTTGGGGTTTGCCTTAGCCTGTCTGGGCTTTGTTCTCAGCTCTAGATTCTCAGGCAAAACATTTACATATGAAGAAAACAACAATTTGTGTGAAAATAGGGCTCCAAAGCTGAATAACACAGGCATATTTGTAGAATTACCTTTACAGGGTATTGTGGTTACTGCTGACAGACTCCCTTTAAGATAAGCCGTGGACCTATGTAAAGAAATTCATAAACAAGTCCAGCAGCTCAGTGAGGCGTCGAGAGTTCCTACTGCTTTAAAATAGAAGTGCCCTCTCTGCAATAAAGAGATTACCAAGTAGGTTAACAGCACAGCGGACCATTAAAATTCATTCTATCCATACAGATAGAAATCCAGTTTACTTAATGACAATTACAAATTACTTTCACTGACGCACTAGATCTGCGTTATTTGTTCTGGATGTTACTCTCGCTTTTCCAGAAGGTCACAAAGGCTGAGGTACAGACTGATCTAACATTTTTTGTTCTTGAGGTCACTTGTTTGTAATGTTCTTATTTGATTTTTTTTTTTTATTAGGCATTTCATTTCCATGTTCTTGGGACAAATAAGTCTTTTATGGCTCATCCATGTTTTTCTGAAGACTCTCCTTTAATGTAGGAGCCTGATCTAAAGGAATGCAAGGTACCTGAACATACAGGCTGAAAACACATAATAGTACGTATGGGCACTAAAGGTGGATTCACGCTTTCAATTAACTGCTTGGTTTCAGAAACATTTGTTGTTGGGTAACCCCCTCCCTCCAATCTAAGGCTCCGTGATGGATGGTGGAAGCATGGTGTTGGACCTTTGTATCCTCAAATTCTCACATCATAATTTTTTTGATCCTCCTTACTCCCATTGTACTCCCTTTTCCCAGCCCCTTATATGTGGAATGGTTTTCCCCCTTGGCTGGGAAGTTATTCCTTGGTATTGAGTAGTGCAGGAAATTACTTTTTCAATCGGTGCAGGCTGGTTGTGTATGTTGTTTTTTGTTATATCCTGGTTTTTCCCAAAACCTTGTCTATAGGACTTTGGCAAAAAAAAAACTCCCCCTCAAACACATTTATTTGTGATAGCTGCAACAATGTTATAAGACAGATGCTCTTACTCTGTACGCGTGAGATAAAGTGTTACCTGTAAGTCAAGGTGTCAATAAATATGACTTCATTTGGTAACCAGAGTAAAATTACAAATGCAGCAATGACTAATACACATGGAGTAAATCAGGAACCTTAATAGCAGGCCATAAAAGCATTTCCCATTGTGACTTTTACAAGGATGGATTGCATTACATCAGCATATTTTTAAGACTATGTCTGTAAAAAGGTGAAAAAGAGACACTAAACATATGATGAAATAACACAGCTCTTCACAGCAAGGAGCCAATGCATGGGTCAGCACCACTATATTTTCATCCCTAACTGGTCCATTAGGTATCCCCTTGGCAAACATGTTTGGTTTAGGACTAATCTTCTACTCACCAAACTGTATGCTAGAAGATCTTTTATCCACACCTACAGAGACATCACCATCAATTGTACTACTGATGTCATAAACAGCTAGCTGCTATCAATCAAAAGGAAAATTTACTTCTATTACATTGATGGCCAGAAGGTTGAAGATGTTCTGATATGGAGGTAACAGGAAGCTGGCCACACACATCAAATAAACGTCAGCCATGGAGGGACCAGTCTACCATCTAATATACAACCTACAAAACGTCCCTAATATCAAAATAAACTAAATTTATTCCAAAAAATAGTATATTACTTTAAAAATGAGACAAAGCATCATCACCATCTAATAAAGTATATGGTGAGAATAGAGGAACTGGATTGAAGTCCCATGCCTGAGACAAGCATGAATGCATGTAGTATGGGGGAACCTGGAGAGTGAGCAGTTTGCTTATGTAGACAGCTAAATATGTGTATGACCAGCCTAACCCCGGAATAAGGTATACTTTTCTAATCTGGCACTGTAATGAATTCATGTGTACAGAAGAAGATGGCACAATGCTAGCCAGGAGGGGCAGGGTAGGACTCATACAGTCTGACCCTTTCCGCTATTCTCAGCACCAAGATGACTTTTCAATGGTAATGTACAATAAGCAGAGTTATTTTTATGATTTGGCTGTATCCCAAATAGCATAAGGGGATATGTTTAGACATATTGTAATTTCATGTAATAAGGCATGATAATGGTTCAGGGTCCATAAACCTCACAAGACCCATTTAAATGACATTTGGAAAAGGTCTTATTTGCTTCAGGCAACAAAGCATGAGAAAACACACAATGAAATACATGTCTTATTTAGATATCACATCACACTGGAAATTCTACCTCGAAAGATGCCAATTTGTGTTAGCAACAGGGGACATGGTAGATTACTACATTAATATGTTCCAGCATTTTATTTAAGCAGTATAATCCAATAAAGATAGATAAGGCTAGAAGTGCCAGTCTTATTGCAGCAGAGCACATTGTCTGGAGTCTGGTAAAGTCTCTTCTATTCTACAAGACACTGAGGAGAAGACAGACTTGTATTAAACTCTGATCCTGGCTGGTACACGACCATGGAAATAGCTGTAACAAAGAGCCTATCAGAATCACATATTATATAACCAAAAACACCTAGTACAAGCCATAAGCAGAACAGCCACACAAATAGAATCAAATACATCTTTATTAGCTATCACAACAAATAAAATACATCAAAAGGAATGTCAAAGCCATCAAAGAGCAGGGCCTCACCGGTCAAGAAGAAAAAAAAAAAGTGCACGTGCTATAATATAAAATACACTAAACCCTATTAGAGAATGCATGTGATATAAGTAGAGCAACATGCACAAACTAAATCAAGAAAGGAAGGGACAGATACAGGTCCATGGGAGAACCCTGATCTCCTCAACAAGTGTTTTATCACCTGCATTGCAGCTGCAAGATTTTCTACTGCATTTTGACTATTGTCATCCACCATGTGAACATATCATGGTACCACACACCAATGTGTTTGTGGCTAAATGCTGTAAATATGTATTCATTTCTTAGAGTCAGCTTCAAGGCTATATATTTCAGAGAGCAGTAACTAATAGCACACATGTGCACGACACACATCAGTTTTGTCAGTGTGTGTCAGTCAGTAAACTCATCTAAGATGTCTTCTGAACACACTACTCTCCTTTCTCTTTGACTATCTTGGGTGCTGACACAAACTGTGCTCACCAGAATGAAACGAACGAAATTTATTGGTTATTTTAAACTTTTGTAAAAAATAAAAAACTGAAAAGTGGGGCTTTAGTCAGGGCGCGTTCCAGCGTGGCATGTAGCTTAGGCCCCCTTGTTTTCATTCTTGGTTGGGATGCTGTTTTGGCTATGTTTTATATATGCTTTTATACACAGTGATCAGTATTCTCACTCTTCGTTAAGATGAGTTCTCCAGATTATGCTCGCTTCCAGAGCGGTTATTGTACAGCTATGCCCTCAGGACAATCAAGTCAGTTAATTGCTGATAAAGGCTCAGGCAGTGTCTGTTATCTCTTTATGTTAACACAAAGATAACACAGAGTTTACTGCAAGTCCGGTCTCTGTAAAAGCTTGGCAAGTGTTCTGTACAAAATTGTGTAATGTAATATACATTTGCTGTCCATATTTGATCTGTATTATTATAGATTTCTTGTAATCATAATAAATCTCTCATGGTAAAGACAAAGTCTATATCTACTGAGATACATCATAGTGTCCTGTTCATCAAACATTCAAAGCCCGTCCACCAGCTTGCTGCAGAATACAGGAAGTGAGAAGAAGAGACAGCAGGCAAAGCTGGTGAGAAAGGGAGATGGGAAAACCCCTTTAACTTAGGTCTATGCATCCAGAACTAAAGTGTACCTATCACTTCAGGAGACTTTTCAACATAATCTGTCATGGGTGTACGTGAGGAATATTATATATATATATACACACACACAAACATACATACATAAGACTGTTATATGACTTATCATGAGGTAGAAGAATTGGCTTACAAGTTGGGTTTTTTCTCTAATGAGGTAACAATGTTACATTTGATTGTATTATTGATTTAAACTTTTTTTTTTTTTTTTTTTATGAAATGACCATTTAAAACATTGTTTAGTTAAACTTTACAAGATAGGTGCCGTGTGTGTACAGGAGGAGTTAACACTATTTCATGCTATCATAGGACTTATATTCTACAGCATTTCGCAGTAACCCCACCTGCGTGCTACATCTGTAAATTGCAGTTCTCTCTGAGATAGTGGGTGGAGACTAGCTGTCATACATTACAAAAAGAAATACAGTAGTCAATTCTATAATAGTCTCTCTCTCGTTCAGAAACCGTCCCAGGACCGTGTAAGTACCAAATGTGGATAAACCACTTTGGCTGTGATAGAAAGCTCCAGGGACATAATAAAAGCGATCTTTTATGTCATATCATCTCCCTCTCTTCCTGCTCATTCCTACCACTCCTCTCTTCATAGACTCCTGTACAGAGGAGTCATGTGACCTGTAGTCTGTCTCTAGACATGCAGAGCAGTGGTTTTCACAGTAAAAGGCAGTTTAGCAGAGCGAGGGGGGAGCAGGGAAACAGCCTGATAAGGAGCAACCTTTCAACCCTGATCAAATTATTCACATTAACAGTTTACTTATAATGTAAAAGTACAGTGAAAAAAAGAAATGTACTGCAACAAAAAGCTGGAAAACGAGAGTATAACAATTCTTTATACATAGAGTTTAGGATACGTCCTACAAGATGATGATAAGCTCAATGTTCTGTATTGCCTTCTTGACCATAACATGCCAGGGACACAGCTAATAAGTAATTACTTTCCTCTACACGTAAAGCTGACTCTCTACACTAGTTGACACTAGCCACTGATACTCTACACTAGTGGGTCGCAACAGGAGCCCTGAGTTACAGTAGGATTGCCACAGATCAATTCCACTAGGATGGTATAATACTAGTGTCAAATATCCCAGTAAAATATGGAACAAATTTCTGCAAATGATTTCTTCTTTACTTTTATGCTGAACTTTGCTGCCAACCATGACTCAGAGTGCAATACGGCTTGTGAAGAGAGGTGGCCCCAGACAGGGATGTTATATATTATGTATAGTATCATCCATAATAATGGGGGAGGGGGAGAGGGTCTGTACAGTATATATACGTATATAAGCACAAAACACAGTCTAAGTTGATAACTGTTTTTAATATTAAATACAGTGGTTTCTATGAGATACCCCTTTCATAGCTATGAGTAGATATCTCGGAGGTCTTTGCTTGTTATATTGATGCCTATTCTTTTCCATTTGTAAAACAATCCAAAACAAAATCTTGGACGGCAATTCAGTTTTAAAAATATTTTAAAGCTAGTCATAAATGTTTTTTTCAGCAGTATGTGAATGTGATTTTGTCAAACCCTAACTATTTGCATTGTACTGTAAATTCCAGCAAACACTCCATATGTGAACATGACCTTATAGTCAAGGTTTCCTTTTCATTCTGTCACTATTGTAAACACTGTAAAACATTTTGGAAAGCTAATGAACACAGGTGAATGCTTCATAAGCGCTTATAGAAGTAATCTCCAAATACTTTAAGCTGCCAGAAGACGTGTCTGAGAAGAACAGCCACACATTAAACTATAGCAATGCTTTCTCAGATGCTCTTATTTCAGTCTCACCAGCACTTACAGCCCGTTGTTTGGGGAAAATAAGATATTAAGGAGAGTAACATCCAATCTGGAAATCAGTTGTCATTAATGTTCGGCCTCTTGAAGCTCTAAGTAGCTGAGATAATTACAGAGCAGGCCGCCTGGATGGCAAGTCGCTGCAATTACTACAAATATGCAATAGTCACAGTCTGCAGGCTCTTATTATGGGATTAGAGCTGGAAAATCGGAGGCAGCTCAAGTCCTAACCGGCACTAGAAAATCTACCCAGCTTTTGGGACACTCATTACCTGTCTTGTCAAACCATGTGCTAGCTTTCCTTCTACAGAAACATCTCTCCTTCAGAACCTTCTAAACAAGGGTACAAGTATGCTTATTACGTCGTCAGCCATTGCATATCAAGACACCCCCTAAAATCGACAGAATTTGTGCCCCTTATCGTACATACATTAGTGATACAGAAAGCATTATAAGGAAATTAACACATTTTAAAAGGCTTTTAACACTTTCTAGACCTAGACTTAAATACTTACCAAAGATATTTTCTAACACACAGACGGGCTTTAATGTGGTACCAAAATAGAACCAGTTTAACCAGCAAAATTTATGATACATAAAATACTATATTTTGTAGCAGTTTAGTCTCATGCAAATCTACCCTAGGTTTTGGTTTTCTTCACATTTATGAAGTCCACTTAACAACTTAAAGGGATTGGGAAACCCTATGTTCACTAACCACACTGGAATAGCCTTTAGAAAGACTATTCTTCTCCTACCTTTATTTTTCTGCTCCGCGTCGCCATTTTGGAGAATTTTCTTCTTTATGCAAATTAGTCTTCAGAAAGCACAGGGGGCGTCCTCTGTGCTCACGTCACACGCTCTTCGGAAGATCCAGCACCGCCTCTCCACAGCACCAGAACCTGCCTATCGAGTCTGTTCAGGATCCAAATCCCACGCATGCTCAGTCAACTCTGCCATTTCGCATTGGACAGAGCCCACTGCGCATGTCCAGTCGGCCATTTTGACGTCAAAGTGGCAGAGCCAAATGAGCATGTGTGGGATTTTGATCCCGACCAGACACAATGAGTGGCTGCTGACGCTGCTGAAAGGCGGTGCTGGATCTTCCGAAGAGCATGTGATGTGGGTACAGGCGACGCCCCCTGTGCTTTCTAAAGACTAATTTGCATAAAAATTATCCAAAACCGCGGTGCCGAGCAGAAAAATAAAGATAGGAGAAGAATAGTCTTTCTAAAGGCTATTCCGACGATTTCCCAATGATAGAATCCCACGTGGTGTAAAGAAACGCAAAATGTTTAAATATGACTAAAACAACAGTGAATATCTAATAACCAAGGCAAAATGTTCTATATAATGAAGAAAAGAAAAGATGGAAAATAAGGAGATGGCCAATTATGGTTCAGTGGTTTTCACTTAGCTTGACATTCATTGCCTACATTTGTACGGTATTATTGAGGGCACGTAGATACACTAAGATGCAATGAGTGATTAAGGGTGGTAGAGAGCCAGCACAGGCTGCTAGGCAACTGTACATGTAAAATACATGATCAACAACCTGCTGCATTTCCCTACTACTGGTTAAACTGCATCAGACATGTCACTTAAATAGTTAATGTACCAATTGTGCAATAAAGTTCCCTACACTTTTAAAAAATAATAAAAAAATTATAGATAAATATGTTGTCGAAAATCTAAGATAATGGACATAACGCTCCCTAGATGTCTAGGTCTTTGGAAAAGAATGAAGCTGGTCATGATTTTTAGGTGTATATATCAGAAGAACTGCTACAGTTGTTCTATTGTTTAACATGCAATGGAAGTACCAAGGCTTGTATTCAGTGCTCAGTAATACCCTGTTACACTACCAAGAGAGATCCACAACAGGTCAGCACAAGAACGTAGCCACAGGGCGTGCAGCCGTAGCAGAAGCTGTTTGTTGGGGTCTCCACAAACAAACATGGCAACACTTGCGCAGGCAATTTTTCTGACTGAGGTCCCATTTTGGGGGCAATATTCTAGTTAGTATTTCCAGTAATATTTGTAATATTAATCTAAAACCAGTAGTGGGCCCAAAACTAGAAAAGCTGCGCATATTTTCAGTATACATTTTCTCCATAGGTTTCACTATGTTACAAACACTTATATAAAATATTGATCAGAAAAACGTCATGTGAATGGAGAATAGCAAAAGAGTTGCAGATCCATTTTTAAAGCAAATCATGGATGGACACAGTTTTATCTCCATGCTAGTAATGTGCAAAGTCAGATAAGGCAGCTTTCTACTGTAAAGACTTCAAGCTCCCTATACATTATATAAGATCTTTAGAGACCAGAAAGTGTGTCAAGGGCTGAACACACATATCGCAAGTGAACATTATGGATATGTCTGGACAAACCATTTTTCCACAGTAGATTTTCAGCAGCAATATATGCAATCACTGACAAAATCAGTTTTAGGCCAGGGCCCCACGTTGCAAATATGTGGGGTTTTGGCCGCATGTTACAGTACCTGCAAAGTGGATTGGATTCTGGCTAATCCCATCCACACATTGCAGAAAAAAAATCTGCAGCAGAAATGCTATGATTTCAAAAATTTTCTAAATCGAGGCATGTCAATTATACCTACAGAAATATGGGCAGGTATAATATGAACAAATAGTCCGCAGAGGTTTCCGTGAAAAGCCCTGCGGAAAAAAAAAAATGTAATGCGTTTCTGCCACGGTCTTTTCTGCAGTATGTTTTGGCTGCGGCTCACTACGTGGGCCTTAGCCTTACATTCAGATTTCTTGTGCATATTCCTTCAGATTTGCCACAGCAATTTTCCCTTGGCATTGCAAAGGGTAAAATCTGCTATGGAACCTGTCACCAAGTTTGGGGTCCCTAAACCAACAACGTGTCCTTTTGTTGCTGGGGTTTAGGGTCCAAAGCCTTAATCTGCCACTATATTCAGCAACAATTTTGCACAATGTAGTGTACTGGCTATTTGTCTGGGACCATGGACTGAGACTAACAACTTAGGCCCGGTTCATATCTGCGATCAGGTTTCCATTTGAGTCGTCGCTTGGTGACCCCCCCCCCCCCGAACGGAAACCTATACGCATAAAAAAGCGGTTTACCTGCTCGCAGCACTTTCCCCTCCGAATTCTTCGTGCGGAAACAACACGGACCCCAGCTAAGCCGCTTTCTTATACGTATAGGTTTCCATTCGGGGGGTCCCCAAGCGGACTCCCCAAACGGAAACCCGAACGCAGATGTGAACCGGGCCTTAGAGTGGGTCCTACATCCCAGCAGCATAAGAACAAAATGGTGGTTCAGTGGTTTCAAACCTGGTGATATGTTCCCTTTCAAGGCAATATAGTGCGCCAAATATCAACTCAGCATGTGGAGAAGATTTCCTAAAATTTCATGTATTTTGCTAGTGCGGTAATATGCTGCAGAAGGAAATATTCATCATATGTATCCCATATTGAGTGGAGTAAAGTTACAAAGATGTTGTAAGGGTTAATTCAACTCTTCTACAGCCACTACAATCTAAAACTTAGCACAGGAAGCAGAAAGAAATGTCTTTGCAAAGAATTCCAGCCCGCATACTCTGCCTACTAAAAGTACAAGGACGTCATTATGTGCAAACAGTTTAATTGGAAGATTGGATTCTGTCCAGGGCTGCAGAAAACTTCAAGGTTCATTGGCGATTTTTCCATGACTGAATGTTTTTGATGGTAGGCTTGCACTTTTTACACAAAAGTCTAAAGATATATTGAAGATCTAAAAGCTGAGCGTCTATATTGCACATTTCTTAAAGTAGCAACAAAAGGGGGGAAAAAACTTCTAAAAAGAAACCATAATAAAACTTTTGAACACAGAAGTCATTGTCCCAGTTAATGCATGGAGCCCAGACAAATGTCCCATTGTTGGCATGTAAATGTCTCTCTCCTCCACTGATACCTGCGCATACAGTCACAAAATAAAGCCGCTTTATACTGTTCAGATCACTTATAAAAGATAACATTAAAAGATTGGCACTCAGAAGGGTTTGCAGCTTATCCCATTCTACAGTAAATCTCAGGAATATATTCCTGAATGAATTCACATTTTGTTTATCTTGTCAACTAGAATAAATTAGTCTATCCAAGCGCCTTCATATGAAAATGACAGCAATGTTTATACTTCTACTGTCTATTTTCTTCTTGTATGCTAGGGGTCTGTGTGAACTAGACACAATTTTTTTTTGCCTCTGCGACTTCGCACAAAGTCAGATTTCAAAATTGTGTCTAAATTCCGGTCAATCATTAAATCATATCCATATATTGCTCCAGTTCTATAAACTGCCATACAAGGAGCATATACCACCAGTTATGGCAAAACTGATATTAAATATACTAAATATACTAGAGAGTAGACCAGATACTGTACATCGATAAATATGGCACAATGAGCTCTCCAAATGATAGCTTTGGGGCTAGTGACTAACTGCAGCGGTCACACAAGTACAGTACAGACCAAAAGTTTGGACACACCTTCTCATTCCAAGAGTTTTCTGTATTTTCATGAGTATAAAAATTGTAGATTCACACTGAAGGCATCAAAACTATGAATTAACACATGTGGAATTATATACTTAACAAAAAAGTGTGAAACAACTGAAAATATGTCTTATATTCTAGGTTCTTCAAAGTAGCCACCTTTTGCTTTGATTACTGCTTTGCACACTCTTGGCATTCTCTTGATGAGCTTCAAGAGGTAGTCACCTGAAATGGTTTTCACTTCACAGGTGTGCCCTGTCAGGTTTAATAAGTTGGATTTCTTGCCTTATAAATAGGGTTGGGACCATCAGTTGTGTTGTTCAGAAGTCAGGTGGGTACACAGCTGATAGTCCTACTGAATGGAGTGTTAGAATTTGTATTATGGCAAGAAAAAAAGCAGCTAAGTAAAGAAAAACGAGTGGCCATCATTACTTTAAGAAATGAAGGTCAGTCAGTCCGAAAAATTGGGAAAACTTTGAAAGTGTCCCCAAGTGCAGTGGTCAACACCATCAAGCACTACAAAGAAACTGGCTCACATGAGGAACGCCCCAGGAAAGGAAGACCAAGAGTCACCTCTGCTGCGGAGGATAAGTTCATCCAAGTCACCAGCCTCAGAAATCGCAGGTTAACAGCAGCTCAGATTAGAGACCAGGTCAATGCCACACAGAGTTCTAGCAGCAGACACATCTCTACAACAACTGTTAAGAGGAGACTGTGTGCAGCAGGCCTTCATGGTAAAATAGCTGCTAGGAAACCACTGCTAAGGACAGGCAACAAGCAGAAGAGACTTGTTTGGGCTAAAGAACACAAAGAATGGACATTAGACCTGTGGAAATCTGTGCTTTGGTCTGATGAGTCCAAATTTGAGATCTTTGGTTCCAACCACCGTGTCCTTGTGCAACGCAGAAAAGGTGAACGAATGGACTCTACATGCCTAGTTCCCACCGTGAAGCATGGAGGAGAAGGTGTGATGGTGTGGGGGTGCTTTGCTGGTGACACTGTGGGGGATTTATTCAAAATTGAAGGAATACTGAACCAGCATGGTTACCACAGCATCTTGTAGCGGCATGCTATTCCATCCGGTTTGCGTTTAGTTGGACCATCATTTATTTTTCAACAGGATAATGACCCCAAACACACCTCCAGACTGTGTAAGGGCTATTTGACCAAGAAGGAGTGTGATGGGGTGCTACGCCAGATGATCTGGCCTCCACAGTCACCAGACCTGAACCCAATCGAGATGGTTTGGGGTGAGCTGGACCGCAGAGTGAAGGCAAAAGGGCCAACAAGTGCTAAGCATCTCTGGGAACTCCTTCAAGACTGTTGGAAGACCATTTCAGGTGACTACCTCTTGAAGCTCATCAAGAGAATGCCAAGAGTGTGCAAAGTAATCAAAACAAAAGGTGGCTACTTTGAAGAACCTAGAATATAAGACATATTTTCAGTTGTTTCACACTTTTTTGTTAAGTATATAATTCCACATGTGTTAATTCATAGTTTTGATGCCTTCAGTGTGAATCTACAATTTTTATAGTCATAAAAATACAGAAAACTCTTGGAATGAGAAGGTGTGTCCAAACTTTTGGTCTGTACTGTACATGTCACAGCAGCAACCAAATGCACTGAAACCAGTTGGGAGGGGTCCGTGGAATAAACAAGTAAGTAATGTTTATTATCATTTTATCAGATTTTCCTCCTAGGGATCTTATATACAGAGAGATTAAAAGGAATGTCTTACCAATTTTAAAACCAGATACAGAAATACGTAATTTTTTTTTTAATCTGTACATAATTATGGGAGCTGCCATCTTGGCCGAGCTTCTCATCTACTGTGTCATCAGCATTTAGTGATGTGCTTTACAGCATAGTCATAGCCATAGGCAACAATAGATTGGAGACAACTCACTGAGGTCTATTGGAGAGTTTTCTAGACATGCTCTGTACAGAGAGGGAGAGTAGATAAGCTACGACATCATCTATTGTCAGTAGTGAATGCTATGATGTGCCAATGGGTTTATCTATAGAGGGGTCATCTCCCACCGTAATTCTGTTTGCGATATAAATGTGGTGACTACTGCAAAGAAAACAACTATGAAATTGGCATGTGTCAGTTTATTATTAGGCTTAGTGGCCAGAGTGAAATATGCAGGATATAACACTTTAAAATACAGATAGGGGCCTGGGATATTAAGAAAAAAAAAAATGGTTTAAAAAAAATAGGTAATTTTCTGGTGACACATTCCCTTTAAAGATTACTTCATCTATTAAAAATGCCTCTACATTGGAACGTTCTTGTATATATTGTATTTGTATTGCTTATGTTTGCATTGCATATCTTTGTTGCTGTAACACACTGAATTTCCCCATGGTGGGACTATTAAAGGATTATTATTATTATTATTATTATTATTAATAAAAAACATACATGCCATTTACAAATAGAGATCATCTTTATAAAAAAAAAAACCAAAAAAAAAAAACAAAAACCCACAAACGTTAGACTTTGTAAATGCAAAAGTTATAGTGTAGTGATTGTGACAAAGCTTATGGCTGGGTTCCCACAGAACGTTTTGGCTCTTGTAACAGTATTTCTTCTGTAACTGCAGTTTTTGTTTTTTGCAGAATGTGGATTTAATTCAGTGTCATCCACTTTGCAGCTACTACACCTTATAGCGATTTGGCTGCCGCTGAGTCCATGGCTGCTATGTCCTGCTGGTACCCAGTCTTTCACAGCTCAATTTCATCCACTGCTGCAATGACCGCTGGCTCATTGTTTGTACAGAACAAGGAATTTTGGGATATTTCCTTTTTATCTCGCGTCATGCACTGTATGTAGAATAACATGGGTTAAAGATACCGGTTCCAGAATATTATATTATAGGTCAGCTAAAGCCATGTTCACACCATGTTCAGTGTGTACTGTTTGTTGTATACACTGTACATGTCCACTACATTCTTCCAGGCAGTGTTTTGTCCATATCATTTTTTTCCCTGCTTCACTTTCCAATACAATTGGCTACCGCAAACAATGTCACCGGCATATTTATTATTATATTATTATTTTTAACATGAATTCTTCTGGATGACATATGCAACTTTATGCCACAGTGTCCACGTGTTTAGATCACTTGCAGAGAAATAAAAACAGCACATCACACTGACCAATGTAAAATCTATACTATAAATGAATGGATACGACTTGTTGATTTCTTGTACCTTAGATCTCTGAGGTTTCCTTCAGCATTTTTAAGATCAGAAAGAAGCTTAAAACTCATCAAGGCTAATGGTGTCCATAATTATTTTCTCAGCAGAGAGAAGAAATCGGAGGCTTTTCAGTATAATACATAGGAGCCCCAGAGGTTTCATATAATCTCTTAATCCCCTGCACAAACAGTATCTATACAGTCCTCCCTTTAGATGACACAATCATGGCTTTTACAGCAGAACAGATAGACTTTACAAGGCAGACAAAGCTGCTATTGCTACCTTAAACATACAGTACGTAGGAGATTTCCCCCAGGTCTACAGCAAGTGAGCAAACTAAACAGGATAATAATTTCTAGTCATCTGATACTTAGAAAATCTGGTTCATGGAGGAATCCAAACACAGTTGCTACAATTAAGACACAAAACCACACAACCCACATTCTATATATATATATATATATATGTACAAGAAAGACACCCACATTTACTAACAATTAGACAGTGTAAACCTGGCAGTGCATCAGATTTATCACAGTGGCTGATGCCTTACATTCATTGAAGGGAACCGGTTACATGTGGCATACAGTCCCAACTGCAGGCAGCATGTTATAGAGCAGGAGGAGCTGTGCAGTCAGTATAACCTGACACTTATTGACTGAAATCTCTGCTCATTCTGGGCTTAGGTGTCTAGTGGGAGGTCCTAATCTGTGACTGACAGCCATATATTTGTATGCATGATCATACCAGGAAGGCAGACAATCAATGATTAGGAGCTGCCACTAGACTGTTAAACCCAGAATGGATTATAAAATCCATAGAAAAATATAAGATATCAAATATACAAGTTCTATGCAATCTTTTCCCACAAAGCAACCTGCTAAACTCCTCTTGTACATTACCATTCCCCAAGTAGACTCGACTGTATTTTCAAGGTGCCAGGTTCCCTTTAAGACTAAGGCCCCACGCAGCGAATTACAATTTTTTCTGCAGCGTTTTTCACAGAAAGTCGGCAGTTTTCCTCTGTGGACTTTCTGCCTGTATTATACCTATATGGAAAATGCCAGTGTTTCTGTAGTTATAATTGACAAGCTGCGAGCGTTTTTGAAATCGCAGCATTTCCACTGCAGATTTTTTTCTGCAACTTGTGGATCGGATTAGCCAGAATCCCATCCACTTTGCAGGAAATGTAAAAACGCAGCTTTTTTTTTTGCCACGGCCAAAACGCTGCGCTTTCGCAATGAGGGGACCAGCGCTAAAGGCTTCTTTATTCACTTTCTAGACATTTGGCATGTCAGCTATAACAAATATTTTATCACCTGTATCATTTATCACTTGTCTACAAGAGACTCCCAAACTCAGAGTCCTAGCTTGTTTCTTGAGAAATTTAAACACAGAATGTAACTTTTCAGGCATACTCTACCACATGACCAGACACATGTTTTACCATGTCTGGCGAGGTAGTGGAGTAGGAGTTGTGACCAATTATAGGTGGAGTCGAAAAAAAGACTTACCGACTTTGGCTTCAAAACAACATAAAATTATTTTTAATTATATATTACACAATTCTTAATATTGTATAATTAGTTCATTGCATATTTACTTTCATAGGAATTCACTCACTGGCATTTGACCCAGGCTGTCAGCCATTTATGAAGGCGTCGGAGTCAGGCTGTGGAAAAAGAGAGTGGTTGGAGGTTTGGCCTGCTGAGTCCACAGCCCTGATCTCTGGAGTTAAAGATTCCCATTCTATGCCATGCTATACTCTTCCATTATACAGTCATGAGAAAAAGAAAGTACAGGCTCATTGAATTCTATGGTTCTACGTATCAGAAGATGATATAAACCAACTATTCCTTAGAGGAACATACAACAGATTCCGCATTTCATTATTTGGTTAATAAAAATGAAATCGAAAATCCATGTAAAAAAAAACAAAAAAAAAACACTAAGAGAACAACAAAAAACAATTGCTTGTAGAACCACCTTTAGTAGCAATAACTTTTATGACTTTATCAGTCTCTCACCTCATTCTGGAGGAAATTTGGTCAGCTCTTCTTTACAACATTGCTTCCATTCATTGAGGTTTGTGGGCATCTGTTTATGTGAAGGTCCCACCACAACATTTCAATTGGGTTGAGGTGTGGACATTAACTGGGCCATTGCTTCTTTTCTTTTCCAGTCATTCTGTTGTAGACTTGCTGGTGTGCTTGGGATTATAGTCCTGTTGCAAGACCCAGTATTGGCCAAGCATTTTCTGTTGGAGAGATGGCCTCACATTGGACTCTAGAATACTTTGTTATAAAGAGGAGTTCATAGTCAACTCAATGAGTGCAAGGAGCCCAGGTCCTATGGCTGCAAAACCAGCCCAAGCCATCACCCATGCACTGCCATGCTTGATAGTTGGTAAGAGGTGTTTGTGCTGATATACTGGTTTTGGCCAAACGTGGTACTGTGCTTTATGGCCAAATATCTGCACTTTGGTCTTGGCAGTACAAATGACATTGGTTTGCTCAGATGCAACTTTGCAGACGTAAGCCATGCTCCATGTTCTTTTTGAAAGAAGAGGACAATGTCTAATGACAGAGAATAATTTGTCATGTGCTGTTGTTCCTCTAAGGTTGCATTTACCTAATCTAAAGACCAAGGACCAGATATATTTTTTACTACATCCTGATATGTAACACCATAGAATTCAGAGAGGATGTGCTTTGTTTTTCTCATGACTGTACATGGAATAGGCTTTCTGTGGAAAACCATTAAGGCATTATGGAAATGGGATATGTAAATCAGACAGTTATGTCCTAATATAAGATCAGTTCCACAGCAATAATAATACAGATAATGCAGAGACAGTTTTGCTCACTACATAAGCAACTTTTATTCCATTATGGAGATAATAACCTACAAATTAAATGCACATTATGTATTGATTTTTAGAATATACATAGCACACATTAACCTTTCATACGATTTAAAACCTTTCATGTAAAATAGTCTTTTCTACTTTCTGACCAGATATTCTAAGCTTTTCAGCATTTCATATTATTTTCAATGACAGACTTGTACTCACAGCAGCGTGACCAGACCTAACATTTTTTCTTATTTAGACCCAAACATGGACATCTGCAAAGATCACATACATATAAAAACATTTGAAACTGCTCACAAGCACTGTGGATTCATTTACATAAGCAACCATCCAGAACACACAGCAATGGCATTGTGATCAAGACACTGAATTATTCAGGTGAGCACCACAAAGCTCGGTTGTCCATAAAAAAACCATCAGTCCTAAGTGTTCTTGCATGTCAAGATTATCGCTAGAGATACACAGGACACCTAGAGAGAGCAGTTAGAGAGAGGGATTATTTAATGGTGCAACGCTGCCATCTACTGTACATACACATTACAGCACATGCTCTAGAAAGATTATATTGGAAAATCAGAGATTGAAGCTATAGCCACTTTGTCATGATTCATTTTTCAGAGCTACAAAAGTGCAGCCATTTAGATCGGCTCTTATTAATTATCGTCTCAGAAACAGATACAATTCCCACTTTGTTAGTAATACAACATGCTGTCAAAGTGGGCCATCAGCTGCTTGGAAGCAAATTCAGTTATGAAAAGGTCTGGCTTTCTTATCGACATTTTAGTAACAGACAAAGAGGTAAATAGAAAACCGTCACAGCTAGTGTGGCAATATAGAGGTGGCCATATAGGTTTTTACTGGTCTCCACTGACCCATGTGTATTAAAAAATTATTATTTTTTTTTTCAGCCAACATTTAGAGTTATGTATAGCGATGGTTATAGTTTATACTAAAGAAAACAGAAAAATACAATAGAGGCTGATGTACATAAACTCCGTAACAAACATCTGTATTCCAGGACATTCTAAGATGGGTATCATATTGTAACAGCTTGACCAAGTGAAATTGTACCTGTGTCCATTTGCTTGGACAAAGATCTGGTTTTCATTTTTTATGGCGACCATATCCCCTAGGTCAGTTACTATGAGAATAACAGTTTGTGGGAATTTGACCCTAGGTTGTGACTAGGTTATGTCCAAGCTTCCCAGTAAACTGTACAGATTATTAAATGGTATCATTATGAAGTACACTTTGTCCTACAAAAAATAAGCCCTCATATGGGTCTGCAAAGGAAAAAAAAATGTTATGGCTTTTGGAAGGAGCGGAGAAAAAAAATGAAAAGGCAAAAATGAAAAACAAAAAAAAAAAACAAATAAAGCAATACGAAATAGTAATACAAAGTTGATGGAGTCTTTAAACCCTTGCCACTGCAGGCCTTTTTTTCCTTTTTCAATTTTCGTTTTTGACTCACCGCCTTCCAAACCCCATAAATTTTTTATTTTCCCATTCACAGAGCCATATGAGGGCTTAAGGTTTGCGGGACAAATTGCACTTTGTAATGGTACCACATAATATTCTATACAATGTACTGGGAGGGTGGAAAAATTTAGAATGGCATTGAATTGGTGAAAAACTGCATTTGTGCGACTTTCTTACAGCCCTCACTGTGCAGCAAAAACAACATGTCATCTGTATTCTATGTGCCGATACGATTCCGGCAATACCAAATTTAAATACCTTTATTTTACGTTTTAATTCAAATTCAAAACTTTGCAAACAAACAAAAAAAAATTCTTGGGAGTCACCATATTCTGATCTGTAACATTTTTATATTTACATGTACACATGTATGTGTATGCATGTACATGTATGAATAAGGTGCTATGTGAAGACATGTACGTGTATGTATAAGGCTCCTCCAGATGTACTTTTTAGTATCATTTTGGGGAATGTCTGATGTTTTCATAGATTTTTATTCGAATTATTATGTGAGGCGAAACGGTGAAAAAAACGGTTTGGCTCTTTTGATTTTTTTTTTTCCTGCTACAGCATTCATCATATGGGAAAAATATTTGTATATGTTTGTAAATCACACTTTTCGGACACAGGGATGTAGAATTTGTTTAGGTTTGTTTCTGCTATATAGCTATTGAGGCTGGTTATACTGCTACCGTGTTTCCCCGAAAATAAGACACCCCCGAAAGTAAGACATAGGACAGGTTTTGTAGAATTGCCCAATATAAGGCATCCCCCGAAAGTAAGAAGTACCGTAGGAGACGTTTCGTTTCGCAGCATTCCCGAACAGAACATACCGGTACGGTATATGGTATACTGTAACACTGCTGTCGTCCCCTACCTTCACCATTCAGTATCCTGAGCCTGTTGCTTTCCCCCTTTGTCCCGCTGCCGTTATCCTGTACAGTACGATGTCCCTGCTCCGTTGTACCGCATGAGTGTGCAGTGGTGAGCGTTCTCCTGGTGTTGGGAAGCAAAGCCTGTCCTTGCTGCGCGATTCTGCTGTAACGATTCTGCTGGGGACGTCACTTTGCGTCGCGACGCCGGCCCACATCACGTGACGCCGGCCTGGTCCAGCATTGAAGAAGGCCGAAGCAGCAGAGAGTGGACCGGATCGAGGAACAGGTAAGCAACGTTGTTTTTTTATGTTTCTATCCTCTCCTGGGTCTCCGATCATTATACTCTGGGGTCTGAAAAGACCCAAGAGTATAATAATTGTGCATGGGTGGTCCACAATGGGACATACCAGTATAATACTGTGTGCAGGGGCCACTATGGGAGATGATACTGTGTGCAGGGGCCACTATGGGAGATGATACTGTGTGCAGGGGCCACTATGGGAGATGATACTGTGTGCAGGGAAATTAATGGTTTGGATTGTTATGATGATGTCCTAGAAGATGATGACATAACTGTCATTGAATAAATTTTACTTTCTATTCGTACCGTAAATATTGGTAAATGTACCATACTGTTAATTGTTGTACATGGAAATAATGGTACGGTAGTAAGAAATTCTTGATAGGATTCACAGTTTGTCTGGTTATGCTGGTTTGTGATGACAACTACTGTACAGTACCGTATATAATAAATGTTGATTTTTTGTTCAGCAATAAATGTGAATTCTTCTTCATTGAAAAAAAAATAAGACATCCCCTGAAAATAAGACACAGCACATCTTTGGGAGCAAAAATTAATATAAGACGCTGTCTTATTTTCGGGGAAACAGGGTATATTCCTATGACAGGCCTAAGAGCCTTCATTAGGCCCCCAGCTGTCAATGGAATAGGATGGTTCCCAAAATCTCGCCGCGCAGGAGCTGTCCTGCACTGAAAAAGGTGCAAGGCTGTTGGGGTCCGGCTCCTGGGGGCATCACATAAAGTGAACTCTGATCGCAGGCATTAGCTCCAGGTCTCCTTCTTCAGAGCGGCAGCCATCTTTAAAGACCCAGCATCTGCCATACTATTACGGCGGATGTCGGGAAGGAGTTTTCCAGGATTTTTTAGTTGATGACCTACCCTTAGTACAGGTCATCAACTGAAGATCTGTGGGCGTGTGACACACGAAACTCTTCTGAATCAGTGTTTGAAGTAGCGGCAATGCACATTCATCAGTCACATGGCCTGATCACACCTCAGTCCCATGTGAATGGGCTAAGCTGGAATACCAAGCACATCCAGTGCACAAATGTACAGCACTGTGTTTGGTAAGTACTAAAGAGACTGCAGCACTCATCCTCTTCAAATAGCTGCTCTGCAGGTGGCAGGGTCAGACCCCTGACAATCTTTGATTGATGACCTATCCAATACCTCTCAACTTTCAAAGGACTTAAAGAGGGACAGAATTTAGGTATAGTAAGATTCACCTCCAGTTGCACCCACTTCTACTTTGGCATTGCCCATTCCCATCAATGTCTCTCTGTGCCCCCACACAGAATAATGCCCATATAGTGGCTTTGTCATGGTATGCCCCCACATAATAATGTCTCCCTCCAGTTGCCCCATTAGTATATTCCTTTCCAGTTGCCCCCATGGTATACAATCCCTATCCAGTTGCCACAATGGTATACAGTCCCCCCTCCAGTTGCCACAACGGTATACAGTCCCCCCTCCAGTTGCCCACACAGTACACAGTCCCACTCCAGTTGCCCCAACAGTATACAGCCTCCCCTTCCAGTTGCCTTCTCAGTATACAGTCCCCCTCCAGCTTCTCTCACAGTATACGCCTCCCCCCCAGTTGCCATCAACGTATACAGCCCCTCCTCCAGTTTGTCCCACAGTATAATGGATCAAAAAAAATAAATAAAAATTATCTATAAACATACACACATACCAATACACCGGGAGCAAAGACAGGGGCTGAACGGTAAAGCAGGGTGCAGACAACTGGGAGATATAAACTACCCTAAGGATAGGTCATCAATTATTTTGCCTGGAAAATCCAATTAACATTGTACTACTTTTGCTCCCTAAAAGCACGCTTGCCGTATATCAAGAGCTGCTTTGTTAACCAGAGAGGAAGCTGTGTGAGACTTGTTTTTATTTTTTTTCCCATGTAAGGACATGTCATTTAATTTTTCTATGGAACTTGATGTGATCCCCTGACCACTTCTATCATACATAGTATTTCTTATACAGTGCTGGCCAAAAGTATTGGCACCCCTGCCATTCTGTCAGATAATACTCAATTTCTTCCAGAAAATGATTGCAATCACAAATGCTTTGGTAATAATATCTTCATTTAATTTGTTTTCAATGGAAAACTACAAAAAGAATTGTCAAAAAGCCAAATTGGATATAATTCCACACCAAACATAAAAAAGGGGGTGGACAAAAGTATTGGCACCCTTTGAAAAATCATGTGATGCTTCTCTAATTTGTGTAATTAACAGCACCTGTTACTTACCTGTGGCACATAACAGGTGGTGGCAATAACTAAATCACACTTGCAGCCAGTTGAAATGGATTAAAGTTGACTCAACCTCTGTCCTGTGTCCTTGTGTGTACCACATTGAGCATGGAGAAAAGAAAGAAGACCAAAGAACTGTCTGAGGACTTGAGAAGCAAAATTGTGAGGAAGCATGAGCAATCTCAAGGCTACAAGTCCATCTCCAAAGACCTGAATGTTCCTGTGTCTACCGTGCGCAGTGTCATCAAGAAGTTTAAAGCCCATGGCACTGTGGCTAACCTCCCTAGATGTGGACGGAAAAGAAAAATTGACGAGAGATTTCAACAAAAGATTGTGCGGATGGTGGCTAAAGAACCTCGACTAACATCCAAACAAGTTCTAGCTGCCCTGCAGTCCGAGGGTACAACAGTGTCAACCCGTACTATCCGTCGGCGTCTGAATGAAAAGGGACTCTATGGTAGGATACCCAGGAAGACCCCACTTCTGACCCAGAGACATAAAAAAGCCAGGCTGGGGTTTGCCAAAACTTACCTGAGAAAGCCAAAAACTTTTTGGAAGAATGTTCTCTGGTCAGATGAGACAAAAGTAGAGCTTTTTGGGAAAAAGCATCAACATAGAGTTTACAGGAAAAAAAAAAGAGGCCTTCAAAGAAAAGAACACGGTCCCTACAGTCAAACATGGCGGAGGTTCCCTGATGTTTTGGGGTTGCTTTGCTGCCTCTGGCACTGGACTGCTTGACCGTGTGCATGGCATTATGAAGTCTGAAGACTACCCACAAATTTTGCAGCATAATGTAGGGCCCAGTGTGAGAAAGCTGGGTCTCCCTCAGAGGTCATGGGTCTTCCAGCAGGACAATGACCCAAAACACACTTCAAAAAGCACTAGAAAATGGTTTGAGAGAAAGCACTGGAGACTTCTAAAGTGGCCAGCAATGAGTCCAGACCTGAATCCCATAGAACACCTGTGGAGAGATCTCAAAATGGCAGTTTGGAGAAGGCACCCTTCAAATCTCAGGGACCTGGAGAAATTTGCCAAAGAAGAATGGTCTAAAATTCCAGCAGAGCATTGGAAGAAACTCATTGATGGTTACCGGAAGCGGTTGTTCGCAGTTATTTTGTCTAAAGGTTGTGCTACCAAGTATTAGGCTGAGGGTGCCAATACTTTTGTCCGGCCCATTTTTGGAGTTTTGTGTAAAATGACCAATGATTTGACTTTTTTTTTCATTCTCTTTTGTGTTTTTTCATTGCAAGCAAAATAAATGAAGATATTATTACCAAAGCATTTGTGATTGCAATCATTTTCTGGAAGAAATTGAGTATTATCTGACAGAATTGCAGGGGTGCCAATACATTTGGCCAGCACTGTATATTGCAATTTACTATGTCCATCAGTGCTACAATGCCAGACAGTCTAAGGGGCCCTGCCTTCTGCCCCAGCGACTACACAGCATGGATAATAATTATCCACAAAGTCAGCTGTATTATACATCTGCTGCCCACCAGAGATGGCAGGGGCACGACCTCTGTGCCTAGAATCTCAATGTGCCGTAAGAGTATGACTGCATATAGGAACTGCCTGCTCACTGCAATACTCTATTAAAGAAAAATCCAGAGAAATGGCAGTTTTCATACTGGACACTAAGCACTCACATTAGGCTGACACTTTTGTATAGTTCACACCTCAGCATTCACCTCTTTATAATCACAAGCAGGATTACAATGAAAGTTAACATTTATATTAGGCTACATTCACACTTTACATTTCGAAGAACCTCCAATGTGAATTGTCACGTACATAGCTGAAGCAGATGTCTGTACAGTACTTAGCTGGACAGGTCTGGGAGGGCAAGGGTTAAAGAGAATGTCCTATTTTCTGAGCTGTATAGGTCTTATTCGCACAACAGTATTCCGTATGTGTGCAAGCCAGAGTTATGACGCAGTGAGCTTCACATGTCCGATCACTACAATACTGAACTAACACCTTTATGCCAATTCAGTATAGTAGCAGTCCCAAGTGTTCAGTATCTCACAGCATAACAACTCACTGTAATGCAGTAAGTTCCATCCACACTCCCATGGTTGGTCCTGGAAACACAGCCCACACAGTGATCATGTGTGACAGATGGAAAAGGATCACGTGAAAACGCGTCAAACTGTAGGAAATTACGTTTACCCAGTGCCCTTTCACACCTGTCCAGCCTTCTGCTTCAGCTATGTTTGTGACATTCACCACTGATAACCCTGCAAGAAATGGAAATATGTAACTGTATAACATAGTGATTCCCTTAGAATTCTATATACAGTAAAGAAATGGAACATATTTATCACCTGGATAAACTAAAGACTTTAGGAGCAGAACTATCAATAATATAGCAGTAATATAGGTGATCCGCTCAGACATAATTCTACAGTACTTATCATTGTGCGAACTGAAGAAATAAAACTGTGAACGCTACAGGAGGCGGTGACTGACAAGAGCATCACAATCTGGATACAGCTAGAAAATATTGGAGGATTTCAAAAATGTTAGAAAAGGAAGGAAATGCTTGTTATATGAATGAATGAATGAATGAACAAACATAACTGCAAACTTTCCTGCGTGTTTGGACCTTATATTTTCAGGCTCATGCAGTACTTCCTGGTGTGGGAGTGCCGGCACATGTGATTACAACAAGGAATGTGTTGCTTACACAATATTGGCAGGAATTTTTTATATTTTGGCAAGTAGAAAAATCCTTTTTTATCTGTATAAAAAAAAAAAAAAAAAAATCTCAGAAAACCCCATTAATAGTTAATCGTTGTCTTTTTTGAAGGAATTCGGTGGGGAGGTTGTTCCAAACATTTGGGGAACGAACCACTGATATTCTTGGATGTAGGCCTGCTCAAATCCTTCTCGTATAATCCCAGACATCTCGATGTTGAGATCAGGGTTTTGTAGGGGCCATATCATCAGGTTATTTACTCATGACTTCTAGGATTCCTCCTCTAAAGATGGTCACACCAAATACTGATGTGATGTGATTGACAAAAAATAAAAGTATTAATACGTCTATTTTTGAAAGTATTCTTACTTTGCAGCATTTTTTCCACAACTGCCTAAACAAGCCTTGAACATCTTTGTATACACAATAGAAAATAAAATATATCCTTAACCTAACCAGACAGAAGGTAGACATGTTATGATCTTTTTACCAGCTCAGTAACTGCAGTTAATAGTTCTATGCCACCACATTATAATGAACCTAGACAGACTTTCCTATCACTAACACTACCAAGTGATGAGGTTTACACAGGTATTGTAAGTCAACAGAAACTAACATTAGACCAAGCATCTTGTGCTGAGCTCACTGCCTTGTGACACACCATATGATGTAACAATAATGGTGTGTTCGACACTCCCTACTGGGAAACTATTGCCCTACTAATTCTGATAACGTCATTCTTTGTCACCAAATGCCAAGGTGCACACCGTCCGATCAAGAAATACATGTGATTATTATGTAAAGGAAACAGCCACACACTAAACAGGATACTGACTGCTAACCGCTGTTACTGGTAGATAAAGTATTATATAACATCATGGGATACGAGTAACTTTCTCAATATTAATACATATAAAAGATATGAAATACACACTTACACTCACTGTTAAATGGTTGGTTTTTCTCTCTCCCTCTTAAAATGCATGGGAGTGGTCCGGCACATGATACGAGTTAAAGGGGTATTCCCATGGACATAACCATATCTATATTTGTAGATAATTTAAAGTTAAACATGTTTGCAAATATAAGTAGTTAAAAATTTTGCTGAGTTTTAAAGATTTTCTCTAATCATCTTAGTGGTGAGAATCTGTTGTCTTGATCGGTTGCCAATGGATACGACCACGAGTGCAGAAACTTTCTATGATCTTGGACTTGTCAGGAACCTAGCCATGATTTTTTTATTGTAGCTGGGTTATCAGGCAGGGACACTACATGTATCAGAAGATATCCCGACCACAATAAGCAAATCATAGCTGATTTTCTTACCTTAGAAAGTTCCTGCATTCATGGTCGTATCCACTGGGAACCGATCAAGACAACAAGATGGTGACCACAAGATATTTAGAGAAAATCTTTAAGACTCTACAAATTGTTTAATTACTTATATTTGCAAAAATGTTTAACTTTTAATTATCTACAAATTTAAAAATGGTTATGTTCGTGGTAATACCCCTTTAAACTTGACATCTTTAAGGAAATACTTGTGTTCCACATGAAACAATTCTGGAGCATCATTTCTGAGGCTGGGTTCTCACAGAGCGTTTTCTTTGCATGTATATATTATGTAAGTACAGCTGAAAAACGCATATTAAAAAAACATGCATTTTCCTATTTCTAAACGTATAAATAAATAAAGCAGCGGCCACACGATGACAAAATTAGCTTTTTTTTTTTAATGTGTTTTTCCAGAGTTTTAAAAAGGACCTTTCACCACCTCCAACAAGTCCAACTCTTTGCATCATTATATAGTAGGCGCTGCTCCAGTGATTCTGGCACAACACGTGGCAGAGCCCAGCCTCATAACTCGGAGTTGTAGCTTTTATTCAGCTACCCCTCCTTCATGTTTATGAGTAAAATGACAACTGGGGGTCAATTTGGGTCTGACGCAGTCCAATCAATGCTGCCAGTATTAGACTAGGGGGGTTAGTAACACCCATTTGTTAAAGGGGTTTTCCAGGATCTGAACATTATCCACAGCATAGGTCATCAGTATCAGATCGGTTTGGGTGTCAGACTCTGACCAATCAGCTAATGTGACCACCGGAAGACATATACTAAGCATATGGCCAGAAATGGCCCTGCACTGGGTGCCACTGCTACAGTGTATGGCGCTCCACAGGTTGTAGTGGTGGCGCCTGGAACTGCAGCCCCCATTCACTTCAATAGGATCAGGTTTGTTTCTGGATGTATACTCAGTATATGGCTTCCAGCAACTTCATCAATTGATCCCTTAGGGGTATGGGTGCTGGACCTCAACTGATCTTATACCGATGATCTATCCTGTTCCTAGCTCATCAATATCAAAATGTTCAGATCCTGGACAACCCTATTAATTTATTAAAACATTTCCAGGAGGTATAATACAGGACAGACACAATACAGAGCTCTAAAATTAAAGATGCTCCAAAATTTATATTTTGTAGGGTACTTAGTTAACTTCTTCATACCACAGCCATATTGACTTTTTGAATTTTATACCTTGTAAGGCACTTCCAACTTTGAGTTACTGTTTAAAGAAACATTTAACCCCTTCCCGCCAAAGGCATTTTTTGTAATGTTTTAAGTACTGGAAAGCTGGATAAATTATGAATGTGTGTTGGATTGGAGAAAAACTATGTTTGCGTCACCTGTATTCTATAGGTTGGTACAATTATGGCGATACCAAATTTATATCGTTTGGGGGGGGGTTTAGAATTTTTTTTTTTTTTTTACTGTAATTTTAAGACCCCCCTGGGATCCTGAACCCCAGGGAGTCTGATGACTAATGCATTGCAAAATAACAGCACTTCTATTACAGGCGGCATAGAGCGGGTTAATGCCTGTGATCAGCACTGACGCCGAATCTCAGCTGCTAAGGAGCAGAGATGAATTATACTGCAGTCAAATTTAAATACCTGACAACCACCATACTATTACAGCGGATGTCGGGAAAGGGTTAAAAGGGTTTTTCTACTAAAGACATTTATCCCCTGGATGTAGCATAGGAGGTAAGTGTCTGATCACTGAGAATTCTCCCACTGCAACTTCAGTCAAACATGAGAACAGGAGCCCACATGGGAATAGAGCAGTAGTGTGCATGCTCCATCATTACTCTATTTACTTCTAAGGGCCAGTTCACATCTGCGTTCGGTTTCCGTACAGAGAAGTCCGCTTGGGGACCCCCCGAACGGAAACCTATACACAGAGAGAAGCGGTTTACATAAGGAAACCTGCGGACCCCATAGACTATAATGGGGTCCATGTGGTTTCTGCATGTTTCGTGCGGAAACATGCGGAGAGGAAAGTCCTGCTTGCAGCACTTTTCTCTCCGCATGTTTCGTGCAGAGACTGAGCAGAAGCCACATTATAGTCTATGGGGTCCGCAGGTTTCCTTATGTAAAGCGCTTATCTCTGTGTATAGGTTTCCGTTCGGGGGGTCCCCTAGCAGACTCCCCTGTACGGAAACCGAACACAGATGTGAACCGGCCCTAAATCACTAATGGAGTTAGTCATTCCAGAAGTCCCATAGAAATGAATGAAGCATTAGACCCAAATGCCCACCAGTTCCCCATTATCACAGGGAAGCTTGAGGGCACCGTTTTTCTGATCGCTGGGATTCAAGCGGTGGGACAGACACCACAAATTTATATTGTGGGAAAAACCATATAAAATGTAACATATTGATGAGGACAAATACAACATTACGTTTTTAAAATTTCACACACTGCCATCACACCACCTGAATTTGGAAAGTTCAAGTATGAAATAGGTCTACAATATTGGTAAAGTGAATTTTATATTGTAGCAAGTGTATATATTCATAATTCAGAGTTCTTGTGGTAAGCCACACATGTGGCTCCTGTGTTGCTGGCTGGGGACAGGATTTGCACACTGCACTATTTTATTCTAATGTATACATTCATAATATATTATGGCAATTCGGATTGGAAGTGGTGCCCTAAATGCATCATTCCTATTGGATGAAAACTAGCCAGATTCCTGGGAGTTCTGGTACCAGGGCACATACCTGCAAAACTGACAGTGTGCTGAATTTAGTGCACAGTTTGGCGCAGTATATATTAGGTTACATAGCAAAAGACATAAAAGGTCCTTTTTAAGAATTTGAAGCTCACAGACAAAAAGGTAAGATCACTATTTTGAGCCAAATTCTACCACTACACCAATTTCCAAGAGCCATACCTTTTTATATCTCTATTCACATAGCCACAAAAAAAATAAATAAAATTGTGGCATTTTTTTTTGCAATGATCAGTGACGTTACTTTCATTTAGCACCTCAGTACAAATATGGCAATACAAAATTTATATATAGTTTTGTTTCTTTTAATACCATAAAACAATAAAACTATAAAATAAATGTATTTGCATGAGTATATTTTTTATCTACGGAACTGTGCAAGGACCCATTTGTGATTCGGGATTTTTTTTTTCCTGTTATGCATTCAACATACAGATTAAATGCCGTTATATTTTACATATTCAGGCTTTTTGGACGCAACATTACTAGTTATTCTTCTGTTATTTACTTCTATTTGTTAGAGTAAATGTGTATTCTTTTTAATCTATTTTTTTTTAAACTTTTTATTTTATTGCTTACATCAAACACTGCATTACTATAATACTGCCTCCTACAGTAAAATCTCTATGCCAGAGGCAGGGCTCCTTAGGAACTTTGTATTGCGTGGCCTGAGCGTTATGAGAAGGCTTCTGGCTGCCATAGTAATAGATTGGCTCTCACAATCTCATCAGGGAAAGGGAAGGAAAATGTTCTATCACCGGAAGGATCCCCTACCTCAAAATGACCTCTCTGGTTCCATGGCATTTGACAACAGTATCTACGGAGTTAAACGTTTGTGATGGTTTCCCATCACAGACGCTAGAAGTGAGAGTATGCTGTGTAGAACAGCAAGAACCCACAAGCTGTGGTGCTGGCTCAGCTCATTAGTAGGACCTATAGCTGCAGGATCTCCGCAGTATACAGTCTATAGTATAAGTGATGTAATGATGGCTGTCCATATACTGTGGCTTGGAAAAGTATTCATACGCCTTGAACTTTTTCACATTTTTTCACCTTACAACCACAAACTTAAATATATTTTATAGAGATTTTAAGTGATAGACCACAACAGAACACAAAGAAGCACAATTGTGACGTGGAACAAAAAAAACGATACGTGGTTTTCAAAATTTTAACCACTTCCGGACCGCCCTGAGACTATATATGTCCGGGTGGTCCTTCTCTTGTTCTGCAAGGACGTACCGGTACGTCCTTGCAGTTTTAAGCAGCTACACGAGATTGTGCAGCTGCAGGAAGCAAGGAGCCAGCTGTTGCTACACCTAGAGCTACCCTAGAGAAAGCAGGGATGGTTTATTACCGTCCCTGCCTTCCCAATCGCAGCGTTCAATGAGTGCTGTAAACACAGCTATGGGAGTCACCATGATGTGGCTCACCTCTGACCTGACGGTCATGTGATCCACCAGGGATCTGAGACTGCTAGAGCTACTGGGTCCTAGAGGATCCATATCAGCGCTGCAGTCATTGGCAGGAGGTTGCATTACTCCTGCAACTGGGTCTAAGATATCAGCCCCAGTTACAGGGGAAATCAGCCTCCCCACCAAAACAATAGAGATCAGATGCCCCCAAAGGTCTATTATGACCTTATGGGGACACAATGTAAAAAAAAAAAAAATAAAATAAAAAAAATAGAAAAGTAAAAAATAAAAATTAAAGTAAAATAATAAAAAATAAATAAATAATATGCCAATACCACACCCAAATCACAGGTTCTAGCCCTACCCCCGACAACAAAATACAAAATAAAAATTACAGTAACAGAGAGGAAAATTTTTAAAATGTTTTTTAGTAGCACCTTGTGCTATTAAATAAAAATGTTAAAAAAGTGAAAAACAGACACGGTTTCCCTCCTCTTTTGTTTATATTTTCCCGGATATATAAAAAACAAAACAAAAAAAAAAACCCATGCAAAAATAAAAACAACATAAAAATAAAGCCCTATGTGTCAAGAAAAAAGACGCAAAAATCAGTTGAATAACCCAAATGATAAAAATGTTATAGCCCTCAAAACCGCACATATGAAAAAACCCTGAAAAAGGTACTGAAGTGGTTATTCAAATAAAAATCTGAAAAGTGTGGCGTGCAAAAATAATCAGCCCCCTGTACTCTGCCTTCAGAAGTCACTTAATTAGTTAATAGAGTCCAGCTGTGTGTAATTTAGTCTCAGTATAAATACACCTGTTCTGTGAAGGCCTCAGTGGTTTGTTAGGAAACACTAGTGAACAAACAGCATCATGAAGATCAAGGAACTCACCAGACAGATCAGAGATAAAGTGGAAAAGTTTAAAGCTGGGTTAGGTTATAAAAACATATCCTAAGCTTTGAGCATCCCAAGGAGCACTGTTCAATCCATCATCCAAAAATGGAAAAAGTATTCTACAACTGCAAACCTACCAAGACATGGCTGTCCACCTAAACTGACAGATCGAGCAAGGAGAGCACTGGTCAGAGAAGCTACAGAAATCCATAGCTTAGGTGGGAAAATCTGTCCACAGGACCACTCCACAAATCTGGCCTTTATGGAAGAAAAGAAGAAAACCATTGTTGAAAGAAAGACATAAGAAATGCCGTTTGCAGTTTGTCACAAGCCATATATGGGACACAGCAAACAAGTGGAAGAAGGTACTCTGGTCAGATGAGACCAAAGTACTTTTTGGCCTAAATGCAAAGCACTATGCGTGGCGAAAAAGTAACACTGCTCATCACCCTGAACACACCATGTGGGAATGCTTTTCTTCAGCAGCTACAGGGAATCTGGTCAGAGTTGATGGGAAGATGGATGGAGCTAAATACAGGGAAATCCTGGAAGAAAACCTGTTGGAGGCTGCAATAGACTTGAGACTGGGAAGGAGATTCACCTTCCAGCAAGACAATGACCCTAAACATACAGCCAGATCTACAGTGGAATGGTTTAGATCAAAGAATATGCATGTGTTAGAAAAGACCAGTCAAAGTCCAGACCTAAATCCCACTGAGTATCTGTGGCAAGTCATGAAAATTGCTGTTCACAGACGCTCTCCATCAGTGATCAAAAATTCTGTAAAATTGTTGTGAACTGTGATCTGGACCAATCATGGCAACCTCTCCCTACACATACAATTCCAGGAGCGATGAATTTAGTGATCTGCCAGTATTTCGTACCGACCACCATCCCCTGCCTGAGTGCAGTTGGAAGTAAGAAAAACCTGAAAGACAGTCAGCCAAATACACATCAGGATATAACTACTGCTCCAGCACTAGCAGAAAGATAGGGAAAGAATTTAGTACTAATAGGGCCAAGCATAAGAAGTTTAAGATGTCATGTCACAAGTACAGTGTTAAAAAAAACAAACAAACAAAAAAAAAAAAAAAACTGCCATCCCGCAGACACACCTGGATGGCAGAGGGTTGGACCGAAGTAAAGCGGCTCAGCTGACCACTGTGGCTAATCACATATTAGAAACCAGTGACATATTAGCAGTGACGTCACCAGTACCCAGCATGTTGGCCACAACAATCATCTGAGAGACTTCTCTTCTTGCCCAGCCAGTCGCAGTACGGGATGGAATGAGGGAACTGATGCTGGAAGGAAGGACTAGGGCTAGGTGAATGCAATGAAAGCCCCAAAAGGTATATACTGGTCAGGGGAATTTTATTTTTTTGTGTATATATGTGTTAACTAGACTGTCCAGGGGCATCTTTATGGCTGGGATGAGGATGGGGAATGGAACGAGTGGAGAGTGTGAGTTTTGTCACTTGGGTCTTGCTTATACCAAGCTGCAAAGGATGGCCAGATAAATATTCCCAGAGTTAACAACCAACCGTAGTACCTATACCCACTGGTACAGTTTGTACGGGAGCCAGGTTGTTTCTGTGAAGATGATCTGTGGGGGTTCTGAAGATCTAATATTGATGTGGTATTAATAATAGAAACTGTATAAAGCCTTTAATAACCAGGTACAAATTAATAATCGTGGTACTTGTCCCTTTATTAATGCAGGCTCTACTGACCTATTGCCTTTACAGTGTGTTTGGCTGACTGGCTGTTGGGAGCAGTGAGTGCGTGTGTGTTGGATCCCTACCAGACCTGAACTCAGTAGGAGGTGGCAGTGTGTATCTGGTGTGTGTGGATTGTGTTAAGGTGCATTCTATGCTCAATTTCTGGCCTGACTGAAAGGTGAATGGAAGACAAGAGTGTTTTGAATAAATTAACCCATTGGAGTTACACCCACTTCACATGCTGGGGCAGGTACATACATGACAGTGAGTGTATATGTTTTTGGTTTTTTTTATTTTACTCCACCACCGCCAGATGCCTGCACACTGAAATCTACGCTAACTTATAACTGTCATAGATTTCAGGCATCATTTACAGCAGCAACTGGCATGAATTATCATTAATCTGACAACCGGCAGGCCCAGCCAGGCCATGCTCCCTTCCAAGAAAGTAGCAAGAATGGCACAAAACAGAATATTATGGCACATATAAGTTTTATAGTTTGGGTTGTTATTTAAGGCTAGTTCATCAACATTAGACTGTGGGTCAGACACCTCACCAATCAGATGTTCTCTACAGACGCCCTAAGGTCAGGGACACACAATGGTACTCTCAGTTGATCAGTGTGTGGCCTTAGCCTAAAGAGGTTTTCTGGGAGTTATATACTGACTATCCAATCCTCAGGATAGCTTATCAATATCTGATTGGAGGGAGTTCGATACCTGGCACCAACAACTGCGGAGAGAACAGCTGATTTGATATTGATGACCTATCCTAAGGATAGGTGTGCATGGGTTTCTATAAGCCCTATTCAAATGAATTGGGCAGTCATAAAAATGTTTGCAACAAATATGACGCATGTGACTATACCTGTAAAAGGAAGGAGCCACAGTGTGGGTTAACTACAGCTGTCCCTTCACAGACAGTAACAATCCCGGCCATGCACTAAGTATGGACCTGCAATAACGCCACCATTAACTTGAATGGAGACATATTCTGGCTTGCTGCTCAGAATGCCCTGTGCTTGTAGTACCTGTCCTGAACAATACATGGTGCACAGAGCTGTATAGTTCGGGTACACTAAAATTAGGTCAAAGTTAAATGCTGGACATCTGCTTTAAGCTTTGGCGACAAATTGAGAAAATTGCATTTTTTTGCAGATTTTGCTGCGGTTTCTTGAGCCAAAGCCAAAAGTAGCTTCAGGAAGCATGGAAAATAAAAAGGCTTTAGCTCAAAAAAAAAAAAAAAAAAAAAAAAAAAATCACAGGAAAATCTACAACAAAGAACACAACTTTTCTACTAAGTGTCATCTCAGCCTTATAAGGGTTATCTGTTCTATTTATAAGAGAGGATATCAATTTTAGATCGGTGGATGTACATCTTTCGGGACCCCCGAAAATCAGCTGTATTCACTATGAGCGCATAGGCTGTAATGCTCACTCCCTGTACTTTTAACAGTGGTAGTTTTGAGTACTTCATACTGTGCCCCACAGACTTACCCACTCATAGGGGAAACAGCTGATCTTCAGGGGTCCTCACAGTCAAAACCCACCAATATAAAAATCGATGCCCTATTTTATAGATAGGATTTAAAAAAAGGAGATAACCCCCTTTAAGCCAGAGTAATCTGTTCTTGTGATCTGTAAAAAAAAGTGAAATATGTATTTTGGGCAACATAAAGGGTATTCTCCTCTGCCTTTCATGGCTAAGATAAGAATACCTGTTTCTCCAGCCTCCTGCAGGGAGTTATGGAAACAACTAAATGTGGCTGTTGTACTCGGTTGAAAGTAGTGGAAGAGTGAAGAAATCAGGCGATACCTTTTAGAGGCTGAGTACAGTACAGACCAAAAGTTTGGACACACCTTCTCATTCCAAGAGTTTTCTGTATTTTCATGAGTATAAAAATTGTAGATTCACACTGAAGGCATCAAAACTATGAATTAACACATGTGGAATTATATACTTAACAAAAAAGTGTGAAACAACTGAAAATATGTCTTATATTCTAGGTTCTTCAAAGTAGCCACCTTTTGCTTTGATTACTGCTTTGCACACTCTTGGCATTCTCTTGATGAGCTTCAAGAGGTAGTCACCTGAAATGGTTTTCACTTCACAGGTGTGTCCTGTCAGGTTTAATAAATGGGATTTCTTGCCTTATAAATGGGGTTGGGACCATCAGTTGTGTTGTTCAGAAGTCAGGTGGATACACAGCTGATAGTCCTACTGAATGGAGTGTTAGAATTTGTATTATGGCAAGAAAAAATCAGCTAAGTAAAGAAAAATGAGTGGCCATGATTACTTTAAGAAATGAAGGTCAGTCAGTCTGAAAAATTGGGAAAACTTTGAAAGTGTCCCCAAGTGCAGTGGCCAAAACCATCAAGCGCTACAAAGAAACTGGCTCACATGAGGACCGCCCCAGGAAAGGAAGACCAAGAGTCACCTCTGCTGCGGAGGATAAGTTCATCCGAGTCACCAGCCTCAGAAATCGCAGGTTAACAGCAGCTCAGATTAGCGACCAGGTCAATGCCACACAGAGTTCTAGCAGCAGACACATCTCTACAACAACTGTTAAGAGGAGACTGTGTGCAGCAGGCCTACATGGTAAAATAGCTGCTAGGAAACCACTGCTAAGGACAGGCAGCAAGCAGAAGAGACTTGTTTGGGCTAAAGAACACAAGGAATGGACATTAGACCTGTTGAAATCTGTGCTTTGGTCTGATCAGTCCAAATTTGAGATCTTTGGTTCCAACCACCGTGTCTTTGTGCGACGCAGAAAAGGTAAACGAATGGACTCTGCATGCCTGGTTCCCACCGTGAAGCATGGAGGAGGAGGTGTGATAGTGTGGGGGGTGCTTTGCTGGTGACACTGTTGGGGATTTATTCAAAATTGAAGGAATACTGAACCAGCATGGTTACCACAGCATCTTGCAGCAGCATGCTATTCCATCCGGTTTGCGTTTAGTTGGACCATCATTTATTTTTCAACAGGACAATGACCCCAAACACTCCTCCAGACTGTGTAAGGGCTATTTGACCAAGAAGGAGAGTGATGGGGTGCTACGCCAGATGACCTGGCCTCCACAGTCACCAGACCTGAACCCAATCGAGATGGTTTGGGGTGAGCTGGACCGCAGAGTGAAGGCAAAAGGGCCAACAAGTGCTAAGCATCTCTGGGAACTCCTTCAAGACTGTTGGAAGACCATTTCATGTGACTTCCTCTTGAAGCTCATCAAGAGAATGCCAAGAGTGTGCAAAGCAGTAATCAAAGCAAAAGGTGGCTACTTTGAAGAACCTAGAATATAAGACATATTTTCAGTTGTTTCACACTTTTTTGTTAAGTATATAATTCCACATGTGGTAATTCATAGTTTTGATGCCTTCAGTGTGAATCTACAATTTTTATAGTCATGAAAATACAGAAAACTCTTGGAATGAGAAGGGGTGTCCAAACTTTTGGTCTGTACTGTATATTTGATGGTGAGCTTTCGGAAGTACTCGGTTTCTGTAACTCCTATTTTACTTCTCATATCTGGCAGTTTCCATAACTCCATGCCTGGTGGTCGGGGTTTACAGTATTCTGATATCACACACGATTGGCTGAAATGGAAATACTACTTGAGGCTGAGGCCACACATTTCGGAAATACAGCAGAAAAAAAGCTCTGCTTTTTACAGTCCCAGCAAAATTTATGGCATTTCATCTCTACATTGAGGAGACTTTTAGCTGCAAAATCACTGTATTTCCCCATAGACTTGCAAAAAAGATGTGAAATAGCCAAGCGTTTTTGGGATTGCGTTTTCGCTGAATTTTTTTCCCCACAAAATTTTTAGCTGTGTCTCAATAAATGAGGCTTTAATGGGTTAACTTCAGGAAAACATGAAAAAAATACTCACTGTAAATGACCCTTTAGACCATGGGGCCCCAGGTGGCGTAAACGTCACGGTTTGGCAGCAGCGTTTTACAGTCTCTGCAAAGTGGATCGGATTCTTGCGAATCCCATCCACACACTGCAGAAAAATATATGGCAAAATTGCTGTGATTTCCAAATCCATCGCACTTTTGGAAATCGCAGCATATCAATTATACCTAGGGAAACGCTGGCGGTTTCCCTAGGTATAATTGAAATAGAAAGTCCGCAGAGGAAACTCTACAGACTTTCTGTGAAAAGCACTGAAGGAAAAACCACATTGCATTAGGACTGAGGCCCCACGTTGCGAAAACGCAGCTTTTTTTGTTACAGATTTTGCTGCGGTTTTTGGAGCCAAAGCCAGGAGTGGATTGAGCAGAAGGTAGATATATAAAATACTTCCTATATATTTCCTATTCTCCAAATCTGCAACAATAAAAGCTGTGTTTCCACAACGTGGGGCCTCAGCCTAAATGTCCTGCCACTACAGATGAAGTGTAAAAAGACGCTAAACACCGTAGTTAATCAAAGACCATTGTATTGTTATATGGGCACTGCAGGGCTCCACTCTTTGCAATGTAGAGCAAAGGCTAATATGAACTAAAATTATTTAGGCACAGTATAGCACAGTTCAACTGCAAGGCTTAGTAAAACTGGCTACACACATAATATTAAAGGGAGTCCATCACCTCCCCAAGCATATTCAACTGCCACCACTGCATTAGAGCACATTACAGTGATATGTAACAAAGGTATATTATCTCACTTTTGTAGATCTGTGAACGACTGTTTGCAACAGTCTGTAAGAAAATAAAATCTGACGTGTCGTAAATTTGCAGCTGTTGGTAGTGTTTGGCATGATAGACCAATATGGCTTATCATTTGCCATTTTCCGCAGACTCAGAGGAAATTTTTCTCTTAACTTACCCTTTGGCCCAGATAGGTTCACACTAGCTTTTGGCTTTTTGTCCTTTGGGTCCGCTTGGGTACCGGAAACCCTATCTGCTTAAAAAGTGGTTACAGACTATAATGGGTTCCACCGAAAAACGGCGAAGAGAAAAGTCCTCCTTGCAGGACTTTTCTCTCTGCCGATTTTAAGCAGAATGTAGGACGGAGTTTTGTACGGAGACTCGACCTCTAGTGTGAACCTAGCGCTAGTTGTTTATATACAGACGATTTTATCTTATACTTCTGGCTAGCCTTATTATACTATCCACTGAGTATTCTATGACAGAATTAGTGAGCGGTGTCGATATATATGCATTGCTGACTCTACAGTACATCGGTAGGGTATTTGATGGGTAGGACTATACAGCAGATATATCATCATGACCCCCCGCTACATTAGTACATAGCCCTGATCATATCACTCATATACAGTAACACCCCTGTATATACCACAAGGACTAGTTTACATAGTTTATACGGCCAGTATGCTAGGTTTACTGCCAGTGTGTTGTATATCCCCATGTATGGTTATAACTTCCTATCAGCCCCCTCCCCCGCATTACAGGTGACAGGTTACTCACAATAATAAGCCACCACCGGGTCCCTCTTGTCATGTTCCTGCGCTGTCCTCAAGTGATGCTGCAGGGACTTGAACTGAGGAGGTATAGGGAGCATCGGAGCGGCCATTTTCCGGCACCTATAGACAGCTGATAGTAACAGGAGGCAGGAGGCAGACAGCAGACAACACACAGCACACAACACACCGCTGCTCTTCCGCTTCCGTCTGTCAATGGGAGGACGCTGTGTGACGTATGGCGGGAATGGGAGGCGGGCTGTGTGTAACTACCATGCTGCGGGACTAGTGTCTGTCAGGAGAGGGAAGGCATCGGATGTTGTGATAGCCAGTACGTTATTGTATAATATCGTGAGAGGAAATTGTCGGCCGAGCCCGGACTCTGAGTATCGGGACAAAACTTAGGACAAAGCCCGGCAAACCCCGCGCCACCCCCCCACACCCCCCCCTATCCCCCCCCCCCACAAACACCCCCTTCAACCCTCGGGGGCGGCGCCCAAGACACAATAAAAAAGAGTGCAAAACCCATTTAAGTTGGTTGCCCCTTTTCCCACAAAAAAAACGGGTGGATTATTTGTTGTTTTTATTTTCTTGTTTCCCTTTTTGGGGGGGGGGGGGGAATAACCCCCCCCCAAAACACACCCGGGCGCTGCGGTGTCTTGTGTGTCTGGTGCGGTCGGCTGCGTGGAAGAGAAGGAAGAAAAATAAATATAAATATTTTTTCTTCCTCCTTCTATTATCTTTTTTTTTTTTTTTGATTTTTTCTTTTTTTTGCTTTTACTTTTAAATTAAATTTTTAGTAGCCTTAACAAGGATTACTGTACTAATCTCACAGTCTGAAGAATACATACAGATACCACATAAGGTTATAACAGTAGCTTTATAAGAATCAACAGGGTAATAATACATACATACAATATACTCAGAACACAGCAGTACTACAACAACCAGCAAGTCCTCAACCGTCTCAGGTTATATACCCGGGTATATATATAAATATATAGCAAGAGTCCAGTGCACAATACCTCCAGGCAACAGAAGAGATGCAGGGGCCCCTGTGGATGACTGTGGATCCTCGGATTCTTCCAGGAGATGACAGACAGCCGATCAGGAGATGATGATGATGGTGAGATTCTTCACAGGCAGCAAACAGGGCGACGGTGACGGCAGTAGATGCAGGCCTGACTACCCTAACACTGAGTCCTTAACCTGCCAGCTAAACTACTAGTGCCACCGGGCCTCTAACTAGCTAGTTGGCCTTCGGAAGCCTAACCTATCACTGCCCTGAACTATATATATATATATATATATATATATATATATGGATCCCTAACTACGGTTACTAGCTAGGTCCTGTGAGTATATAGGGGGTAACACATACCTAACTATATACTGTGAAGTAAAGAGGAACAAGTGGCTCTTAGACTCCCCCAGACATAACATGTCTGTCCCAGCAGCTCTGCTCACATCTCTCCCCCCAGCAGCTCTGCCTCACATGTGTCTGACTCACTGTATTTACAAAACAAAACTTGCACTAAATGCCTGGGGTCTCTGAGGCCAAACTGCAGGGGCAAAGAAGCCAGATACATTATATACTAGTAGAAATGGCAGTTCCCTACACTCTCCCTCTGGTGAAATCTTTACGTCACGTCAAAGACATACAAAGTCATAGTATACAGTCAACATTACCAATGACAATATCAATATGGTTGCTTTTGCATTTACAGAGTCACAACAGGTTAATAGGTATACATGCCAGCAGGAGCGAAAATTGGTAACATATTGACCAAAGTGGACACTGCACCCACCCAAGCATGGTATAAATGAGGCTGAGTAGTAAATCTGGGGTCCCCCAAACTATCATATGTCAGCATAGGTGGAGGGTGTCTAATTCTCTCTCCTCTCCGTACCTCTCTCTGAGGTAAACTAGCATGTCCAGGCCCTAAACTAGGGTTGTCTGCCATGGGAGGGGATGGTGCTGGTGGCGTAGGAGAGCTAGATCCCTGCTCATCTGTAGACACAGATCTAGGTACGAATTCTGGAGTTTGAGGGTTCATAGGTCTCCCTGAAGGAGAAGATACTGGTGATCTAGGAACTTCAGGAGCCACAGTCCAATCACTCTCAGGAGTTTCAGGAAGGTCAGGTGGAATATCGGCTAAGGACTGTGGAGAATCGCAGGCCGAGCCATCATTGGAGATATCCATACCATCAATCTGAGGTACAGGCAACAAATGATTTCTATGCCAAGTCCTGATCCTCCCGTCCCGTCCTTTTATCTTGTAGACTGGTATTCCAGGCAACCGATCTACCACTGTAAAGAGTTCACTCCGCCATCGATCAGCCAGCTTATGTTTTGCAGATGCTCCCAAATTCCGTAGCAGAACATGGTCCCCAGGGTTCAATTCTCGGTATCTTACTCGAAGATCAAATCTCCTTTTATTTCCTTCATTCACTTTGGCCGCATTTTCCTCAGCCAGCTGATAAGCACTCTTAAGCGTTTCTTTCAAACGTGCCACGTATCGGTAATGATCTCGATGACTGATACCATCGGTAGAGACTCCCAACAAGATGTCAATAGGTAGCCTAGGCTCTCTTCCAAACATCAGAAAGTATGGTGAATATCCTGTGCTCTCGTGCCTTGTACTATTATAGGCATGCACCATAGCCTCCACTTTTCTACTCCAGGATCGCTTATCCTCAATTCGTAAGGTACCAAGCATATCAAGTAAAGTCCTGTTAAATCTTTCAGGAAGGGCATCTCCCTCTGGATGGTAAGGCGTCGTCCGACTTTTGCGGATGTTCAACAACTGAAGTAACTCTTTGATCAGGTTACTCTCAAAATCCCGGCCTTGATCAGAATGCAACCGGTGTGGTAAGCCATAATGGATAAAATACTTTTCCCAAAGCACTCTTGCAACAGTGACTGCTTTTTGATCCTTAGTCGGAAAGGCTTGAGCATATCGTGTGAAGTGATCAGTCACCACCAATACATTTCCAAATCCTCTGGAGTCGTTGTCAATACAAAGGAAGTCTATGCAGACAAGATCCATGGGGCCCGAACTCTTCAAGTGTCCCATGAAGGCCGCTCGAACCGGGACAGTCTTCCTCTGCAAACATCTGCGACAGCACCTACACAGACGAGTCACGGTATCTCTCATTTTGGGCCAGTAGAATCGGTCTTGTATTAGGCCATAAGTCTTCTCAGGTCCCAAATGACCATGATAATCATGCAGACTTCGGAAAATCATCTTCTGAAAGCAGCTTGGAATAACTAGTTGGCGCCTTCCAGGGTGATCATGATACAGCACCACACGATAAAGTAGGCCATTGTCTATTTCAAACTTCTCCCAATCTCGTAGAAGTTGACTGCATTCAGAGGGTAGGGATGTCTTTAACATTTCTCTGTCTTGAGAACTCACTGCTTGATAAAGAGGTCCAATTAAAGGATCAGTCTTTTGACTCCAGATCATTCGCTTTGAAGATATAGAACAACTCTCAAAGGATCCTAAAGCGGCAGGGTAGGCAAACATGTCTGGTACAGCTTCGGGACCTCCCCCAATAGAGTCAATAAGCCGAGTTTCAGAAAAGGCTACTCGGTCTTCAACTACAGCAGCCATGGCACACAAAGCTCCTACTCCAGGACTTGGCACTTCTTCCCATTCATCCACTACTTCCGGACTAGGTAATCCAGGCCGTCTTGATAGAGCATCTGCCCCAATGTTCTTAGGCCCCGATTTATACTTGAGTGTGAATTGGTAGTTGGATAAAGCTGCCAACCAGCGATGTCCTGTAGCATCGAGTTTAGCGGTTGACAAAACGTATGTCAGTGGATTGTTGTCTGTTCTTACTTCAAACGTGGCTCCGTATAAATAGTCATGTAATTTATCAACAATGGCCCACTTGAGCGCCAAAAACTCCAATTTATGTACTGGATAATTTTTCTCGCTGGGAGAAAGACTTCGACTTATGAAAGCTATGGGCCGTAACCCGGCCGGGTATTCTTGGTGCAGCACGCCACCTAATCCTTCAAAGCTGGCATCTACATGTAGCACATATGGCTTCTGTGCATCAGCATAAGCCAGAACGGGAGCTTCTGTCAATTTCTTCTTCAACAACTTAAATGCTTCTTCACAATCCGCAGTCCACCTATCGCCAAAAAGGCTTTTGGAAGACCCTTTCTTCTTTCCCCGGATCTCCTGCATCACTCTTCAACAGGTCGAGGAGGGCTCGAGCAATTTTTGAATATCCTTCCACAAATCGTCGATAGAATCCACAAAACCCCAAGAAAGATTGCAACTCCGTAATATTTTGCGGTCGGGGCCAATTCACCACAGCTTCAATCTTACCAGGATCGGTAGCAACTCCTTCAGCAGAAACAATATGACCTACATAAGTGACCGAAGATCTACAAAATTTGCATTTGTCAGCCGACAACTTCAGCCCCTCTTCTTTTAAGCGATGGAGTACTCTCATGAGTCGTTCTTCATGTTCTTCCAGCGTCTTTCCAAACACAATAATGTCATCAAGATATACAAGGCATTCCCGGGGCACTAAATCACCTAACACTCTTTCCATCAACCTTTGGAACGTTGCTGGCGCACCTTTTGTACCTTGCGGCATACGAGTGAACTGAAAGAAACCCAAGGGGCATATGAAGGCTGTCTTTTCCTGATCCTCAGGTGCCATTGGGACTTGATAGTATCCCGATCTTAGGTCCAGCACTGTGAACCAACAGTTTCCATTCAGAGCTTCCAGAGCTTCTTCAATTCTCGGCAGTGTATACTGATCAGGTAAGGTTCTCCGGTTCAGAGTTCTGTAATCCACACATAGGCGAATTGCTCCAGATTTTTTTCTTACCACCACAATAGGTGAGGCATAGGGGCTCTTACTGTCCACAATGATCCCCTGACCTTTCATTTGCTGTAGAGTCTGTCTTAACTCATCAACATCCTTTGGAGCAACTCTCCGTGGTCGCTCCCGGAAGGGAGTAGAATCGGTCAATCGGAAAGTGTGTTGAGCACTTTTAGCACAACCTACATCCATGTCATCCATGGAGAACACTTCCGATAATTCAGACAACTTCTGTGTCAGTCGCTGATTCCAGGCCTCTGGTAAATGTGGATCACTCAAGTCAAGATTGAGATTAGGGATTGCATCTCGGATTTGAATCCTGCACACTTCAGCGTATGGATTTACTCCAAGCACAGGGTAGCAGTGGGCCACATTCTGGTATGGTCCAATTACAATCGGATGCGGTGAACAGTTCCTCACTGTCACACAGGTAGATAACTCCACTTTATTTCTCCAGTCCTTTCTCTCTGGGATCACCATCCAGCCATTCTGGTTAATCATTTCTTCAGGGGTTTCCATAAGGACATAACTCCCCCCTTCAAGCAAATCGGGAGCAATGCTGGAGGCTACTCTCAGAATTCTCTCCCCGCCGGCAGGAACTTCCACGGTTCTCTCACCGATATGATATACCATTCCATGTCGATAGCCAGTAGACAGGGCATCACAGAGTTCTCTAAGATCAGAAGATATATTCACCGGCTGAGCTGCAGGGTTCCAATCTCTTCCAAGAAACTTCTGAAAAGCATAATGCACTGCGGGACAATTAGTGCCAAGTATCACAGGAGCTGCACAAGAATCCCCTGTATCAGGACAGACAAGAGCCGTAATCTTCATGGGAGCGACACTCTGATCTTCTAATTCAGGGACAGCTATAACTACTTGTAGGCTGCCATCTACAGGATATGATCCTGAATTAAGCCCCCACAATTTCATTTGTCCTGTAGACTGAAGAGGTATATCCCTCAGATACTTTTGGTAGAACGAGCGATAAATCAGGGTCACTTGAGATCCTGTATCAAACAGGGCAGGAGCGGCATGACCATTGACAGTGACTTTGACAACGGACCTGGAGCCCGCGATAGCGCCTCTGGTATTTACTCGGCCCGCCTTCCTTCGGTGTCTTTGATTCTGAATAGAGAAGACAGCACTGTGTCTCAATCCCTCACTGTCCTCCGTACACTGTCTGGCACTATGGCCCGTCTGACCACATTTATAACAGGTTCTAGCATCCTTCCTCCATTGAGTGGCAGTGGGTGGAGTGGCGGACTGTCTAAGTTCTGACCGCTCCGCTGGTTTGTCCTTGTTTGAATTAGGAACAACATCTTCTTTAGAGATGCTTTTCGCTTTCTTAGGGGTACTAAAACTAATGTCAGCTTCTTGTTTCTTCACTAACTTCATTAAGTCAGGAAATGGAAGGACTCTATCAGATAGTAAGACCTTGAGTACTTGAGCAAGAGGATGATGAGGTTGTAACCCTCTCACCAACTGACTGGTTCTCATAGCGTCTACCTCTGAAGTAGATATAGCTGCGTGGTACACCAGACGTGAAAGAAGTAGCTGTAAACGGTTAATAAAAGTAGAGACATTTTCCCCTTCTTTTTGACGAACCATTCGGTAATCAGCAACCATCTGGGCAAGGTCATAGTATGGCTCAAAGTGATCAGACAGTACTTGTATATAGTCCAATGCACTCACTCCTTCATGAGAGTCTCTGTACAAGCGGATCAATTCTGCAGCAGGAGACCGCAAACTTTCACTGATACGCTGCCGCTTGCCTTCTTCAGAGCAAGACCATTCCTTCAGGCATTGGAGAGTATGTTCTTTCCATATCTCAAAGTTTTCCTCCCCTTGTGGTACTGGGACATTACCAGAGAATACTTTTAGTTTCTTGTAGTGAGTGGCCTGCAGGCCCTGAGCTAACATTTCAGTCAGCCTGGCTAAAGTGCTAATAGCACTGTCACTAGAGGAACTGCTAGCGACGGCCATACTGGGGGGGTAACTGGCTGAGCGGGGTTCTTCCTTTACCTGAACCAGGGGAGGAACAGGAGGTCGGTAATCCCATGTAGTAGCTAGTGGGAGGTTCCCCTCTGAGCTATATCGCTTCTCCATATCAATGACTATTCCCACTTCTAAATCTCAGCAGTGCCTCCAAATGTAGCCCTATTTGGGGGGGGGGTATGAGTATTATCCCTCCCGCAACAGACTCTGGCGCTGACCTGTGTGTATAATGGGACCTGAAGCCTTCGCTGAAGGGAAGAGTGGGAACATATATGAAATATATCAGTGCCTCCACCCAGGATAGAGCCTCTGTATTACAGGGAGGATCTCTTCCTGGGACTTACCCATGAAGTACAGTTAGTAGCCTTAACAAGGATTACTGTACTAATCTCACAGTCTGAAGAATACATACAGATACCACATAAGGTTATAACAGTAGCTTTATAAGAATCAACAGGGTAATAATACATACATACAATATACTCAGAACACAGCAGTACTACAACAACCA